>SZVJ01000030.1:1200000-1564559 GCA_029467805.1 Pleurotus eryngii var. eryngii | reverse complement strand
TCATTGTGCTTTAAACAGTAGTTCAAACCAACCTTGTTGCATTGTTCAATATATTTTCCATTTATTCCATGATGATCTGGTTGTCCTCAGTGAAGGGAATTAAACTACAATTACTCTATTACATCTGGAATTTATTGTACATAAAACTGTTCCATATTTCTGGACTTATCAAACCTTGCTGACTTAAGCAGATATTCTCACACCCAAACTCAGGACTAAACGACATCCAAATAGGGACAATGTCATAGTCTAATAATCAATGGAGACTCAGGACAGCTGACAGGCAAAGCTGGTGTGTCGCTCTGAAACAGTTTCTAGGTATGATAATCCAAGGAGGATGTAATCCAAATACTTTATTTTTAAATCCCTTCTGCTGCGAACAACTGAATCAAAACATGGAATATAAACAGAGAATTACATTTTAAAAAATGCAACAACGTGCTTCGAACTATTGTTTGAAAGCACAGGCAAATAAAAGGGAATGGATATTTGAAGACAAAGTTCGCTCACATTTTGAATGTGATCAAAATGAATAACCATAAGCACTGTAATCACATATTATTGTTTCTGAGGATGTGATCACTGATGTTACTGAGCACAAATCAAGAACGAATTTGCATGCTCCTTGGGAGTAATATAAGATACATATTAAGTAAGCTGCATGTTTGTTGAGATGATGAATTTTGAGCATGAATCAGAATACAAAATTCATGTAATTAACATACAATTACAAATGATGAACAGTGATACATTGGATTACACCATTGAGCTAAGTTCATAATGTATACTGACAAGTAATGCTCATAAACATTGATTACATTCTGATTTTTCCATCTTTGTATTCAACATATTCCCCATGAGAACACATTTCATGATATCTCAAGAGATCACTATATGACCAGTGGATCAAAGACAAAGGCTTTTTGCTCACATGTAGAGTACATTTGAATCACATTCATCATTATCAGATTATCCTAGTGTATTTACATTTTGATTACATTTTGAACACACCAAAGAAAAAATTCTGAAAACCTTTTGACCTATATTTCAATGAATCACACTGAAAATCACTAACACTTTGAGGCGGTCACATCAAGGAAGCCATATTCAAAGTTAATCTGGTCTGCCATATTGGACCGAAACAGGGAAATATGATGAATTTCAATCACATTTACTCTGTAACTAAATTGGTGTTATATACTATATAGGCATCCAATTTAATCAATGTGATCAGGGGGGGCATTGGATTATGTCACCAGTGACAAAGATGCTGAGTACCTGCACTTGCCATGATCACATGGGTGCATAAATGCATTTCCTCCCTGGGTTACCACTGGGTGAAATCCCAGCACCTCAATGGGCTAAGGGTTGATTCCGGCAGTGACGGAGTTCCTGGGCTACTCTTCAAGTTGTAAGGAACATCCACCAAAAAAAATAAAAAAAAATATATAAATAAAAATAAAACATTTTGCCCAAATGCGGTAATAATCATCTTGGTGCTCACCTTCAATAAGGAATGTTCTGTGATTCCCCAGCTTCCCTTGGCATCTATACCCAGGAACCCGCAACCAACTTTGATGGTAACATCCATGACAGGTGCGCATCCCAGTGTCAACAGTATATTAAGGCTCAGCCCCTGGAACCACAGATGAGGAGCAGCTTTGAGGTTTGGATACCGGTAAGCAGAGAAAGTTTGCTCTTGTATTCTATCCTGTTTTTCACAGCCATACCTTCTGCTTTTGTTTCTGTCTCTTCCTCGTCAATCTATATGGAAACTCAATTGAAGCGTGAACAGCAGAAGGGTGGTGGCTGGACACTTTGTAGGTCCATGGGGGCATAACCTGTGCGAGGATTCTGCACCATGCCCGAGTATTGGACCCTAGTCTCTACCCATCACCTATGTCCAGTGATCAACCTACTGTTGCCTTTTGTCTCTCCTTGTTCGTTCCCTGTCTGGGACTCCCAAAGAGGCCTCAAGGCCAACAGTTGGAATTTTCTTCTTTCGACTTAGCCTGGCTTTTATCGAGTCTCAAGTGCTGATATCCCTCTGTGTTCAGAGCCTGGTGGGTGAGGTACTCCATGGAGAGACACATCTTTCTGGGCACTCTTTTAAGATTCTACACAGATGGATTTGCAATCTGGGAGTCCCACCAGCAATCCTCTCCATTCTGTTTTGAGAGAAAATAGTGAGTTCCTATTGTCTAATCTTGAACACTTGCAGTGACATTAATTCATAGGGCATGTTGTTTGCTCACTCCCCAATCCCGAAGAAGAACAAGGGCTGGAGTGAAAAGCGTTAGAGTTACAAAAACAAGGAAACCATGCATGATTGTCAGCAAACATCTAAGTCACGCTTGTAAGTCATAACCATGTTTGTGTCACGGCTACAAATTTCACATCATGTTTTCCTTCTGTTCTTTTGGTATTGTCAAAAGATTCCAGGCAGATTATGAAAAGACAATACTACGATACCATGATGCAGAGTTGGAGGGAACTAAATGGATGCTTAGATGGTGCCAACAAAAGGGTGGCTAAATGGAAAGACGTGGAGACATTTCATGATTCATGCAAAAGGAAAACCTGCAGTGAACAAGGTGATTGAGGACAATAATGGATTAAACTGAGGAAGTAGGGAAGTAGGTATATGGGTAGCATCTTTCTAGGTTCTCTGTTGCCAAATGGGAAATTGAATGGGAAATCAATATCAAACAATACTAGGGAGGCATTCAGACATGATTGACGAAGTTGCTCTAATCAGTGAGCACCCTCAGCCTCATTATAAAGGAGGAAGATTTCAAGGAATAGAAAGTTTCACATCTGCATTTTTTCGAGTGATTCATCACTTCATACCTTTCATGAATTTGCCAAATCCCTGATTAACTTGTAAGTGGGCCACAGCAGAGCCTGGCATGTACGGGTCCAGAATTTGCCTCGTTTGTAGGCATGCCAGGGACGAACTTTGAGTTCTGGTGAATGCCATTTACATTTGGTTGCACCTCAAGGCCATAGAACAGCAGAACTATGTAGATGTTAAAGGCTGAAAGCACATCAAGACAAGTTTTCATAACCATGTAATGCATAAACAGTAGTACTAATTCATGTTTGCCTGTATCTCTACAACTATTTCCAGAGTTACAAGGATGGTAGGCGAGCTCCAGGCTCCGGCACCTGACAGAGCCTCCGACAAGACAGGAGATGTCACGCATTTGATCAGCCAATCAAATCAATCACCACTCACACGTGGCGCCATTTATACATGCACACGTGGACACAGTCAGGAAGCGCTCAAACGAGCCAATTAGCATTCTGCGGAAGCATAACCCAGATCCTGAGATCCCGATCCCGATCAAACCGGCAGCCGGCAACCGGATATAGTGATACCCTCCCCTCTTTGTAAGCGCCCGCGCAGCTCCGCAAATTAAGAAACGTCTCCTTACTTAACACTACGTTTCAGGACCCGTAACTCCCTCCCAGCAGCATCCTGCCATCCCTAGGCACCTTGCGACGACCACACATCCATTTAACATCGCCGATTTCGTGTTTATCTCACCTATACGATGGATTTCTTCTGTTTCTCTTGGAAGTTCTCTAATCCATTCAAAGAACCCGACCTGTCGCACAACCACAATTCCTGATGTAGGTAGCAAAGCGTTTGCTGTCTTCGAATCATTGAAAGCCGTGGACATTCATGCCCATTTTTTTAACGCATCCAGAGCCATCGTTTCTGGTACATGATCTGGTCTGCTGCGTCGATTCGAACAAGAAGGCATTCAGCAGAGCCTGCGACAGAAGCAATCACAACGCTCCAATGCAATGGATAAAGAGGGTAACAAACGCAAAGGAAGCTGGAAGTGGAAGAGAACTCTCGGAGTCGCAAGAAGGACTAGGATAAATGAATTCACCGAGTGAGTCCAGACTGCTTCGGGCCTACTCCGTCCACGGTCGATACAGTTACTGACACCGTGCCTTTATCGTGCAGGATAGTTTGGAATATACATGCCTTATCACCGAGCACTTAGGCCGAAGCCTCTCGACGAGATCGACCGTGTTTTTCGCTCTAACAAAGATGCATCAACCATATCAGGCTTTCAGAGAAGCTAGCCAAGGCACAAGAAGACTTCATGGTACGTTCACTTCGTTTTTCATATCTCCCTTGAACGTTGTGGTGTGGCTTACTCCGTATATCGCGGACTGAAGACGTGCTCAATGATCTCCCGTCGAATCGAAAACTTGATGACGGTGTGTCCATACTCAATCAAGTCGTCCAACATCAGATTCGCTCTCAATCGCTGTTGGTGCCGTTCAAAAGCGCGTCAAAAAGAATAAAATTTTTTTTTTTTTTTTTTTTGAAGCCGGAGCACACTCTGCGTCCTACGACATCCTCTACGAGCTCTAGCCTATCTTCCCCCATTTTCCGAAGGATGCACACCCATCCAACCTCCTCGTGGCTCCACTGTTACGACTAATTCCGGCAATGGCGTGTTCAATAATTCGGAGGAGCGCAGTATAACAGTGGTACAAAATTTCGGAAAACTACGAGGACTTTCCGGCCCCGAGTGAATCCAAGGGTGTCTACAAACAGCGCTTTCAAAGCAGGCACAATGAGAACGGGAAAGGGCACTGGCACTGGCGTCGGATCTCGGGACGGGACTTAAGGCCAGATTTGGTAGGGACCGCAGTGCCCGTTATGGTGAAAGACAGGAGGAACGTCACCTCAACCTTGTACGGCCGAGTATTGCGAGCGATCTTTTATGAAACGTATTCATTGTTTCATGTCTTTCTCAGTTGACGGCACCGATATTATGAGATATCCCCACCCTCGCAGAAATCGAAGAACGAGCCACGAGGAAAGAGCAATACGAAGAGGGCGAAGCTGAGAGCGAAGAAGACAGCGAGGACGAGGGAAATAATGAAGGTGAAGACGAGAAGGACGAAGGAGCGGCGGGTCCTCTAGCGAGGGATTAGGATAGGTTGGATCGACAACCATTTCCAAGTTCCTCCCCCTTACACTTTGTATACCCTAAGTCACGAACATTTGGGAAGCAGTAGCCAGTCCTGTGTGGTTTCCCCTGTCGAGCCTATCGAACGGCAATATGAATCTAGTCATTTTCTTTGTAGCTCCATTTGTAGTCGGGCCAGTGCACGACGTTCTCTTTACAAATTACACTACAACATATCATCGGGTGGCTTGCATCTTGAAGCTTGAGTACACCGGGTTTAGAATGAATATGTTCGCAGAAAAATATGACATTGTCTAAAATACAGTCTAGAGGAGCCCGCCATTCCCTCTATATAGTTGAACACGATACAGGAAAGAAACCACTTATTCCCCGCGCAAACTACAGCCATCCCTCACCTGGGCTGATGGTTTCTTCTCCTCTTCTTCAGTACGTCCGGTACATCCGGTACATCGGGCACCTCAGGTTCCTCCGTTGTATCTTTACACTCGTCCGGTACATCGAAAATTGTCGACAAACTTCTCAGCCTTGGTTCCAAGACCCTTGGATGCGAAAAACCTTCCAAATGAGGCAACTTGTGAGTGCCCTCGTATCGATTAGCGTCTGCTTGAATCCAAGCATCGCGAGCGTTGACGACTATAACCATATGCGCTTAGCGACAACCAATCGTAATAGAACAATATCAGTAACGTACATGTCGGGTTGCACGGTTGAATAGCGAGAGCATCGATGAAGAGCCTCATGAAGACGACATTCCCTGCGTCACCGTCCGGGTTGGTGAACGCCGTGTCCGAGAATCCATGGGCATCAAGAAGAGCGCCGTGGACGTTATGCAGCATGTTCGCCCAGACTTCTCCAATGTTATGTACAGCGTAGTTGCCTTTGACGTTGGAATACTTCAACGGGTTCACAGTTCTGTGAAAAGGAGTAACCCCCGTATAAGCATACCTAAAATATCAATTTGTGCGAGATGGGACATACGCGTCGGTGGAGTACGGATGCGTACGGATTCCCTCGGGTTTGTAGACGTACCACCCAAGTTTATAGTCTTGGATCGTACCGCTCTTCTGCCAGAGAGCCAATAAAATCGCGTTGTCAGAGTTTTGCCACAACAAAGCGAATCGATAAATCAACGCACTCAGCGAAGGCGTCGCTCCAGCCTTCTCCCATGCCACCCGCCTCAGTAGTCTGTAGACATCTGCCAGTGCCACCACCGGTCATGCGATTAGTAAGACCATGCGTGAGTTCGTGAGCGATGATATCGTCTCGAAGGATCCGTCGCGTCGAGGCTATGAAACGACGTCAAGTGAAAACTCTTCCAAAAGAACGCGAAGAAATGAAACTAACCTTTGTCAAAGTCCACAAGTACATCCTGCACCTCCCGGATTGTCCGCTGAACCACAAGATCCGACAATCAGTATTAACTCTTTGTCAATAACACAAATACATACTCAGGTGGGGTAGCAAAGTTCGCGTTATTTGTGCCTGATGCATCTTGGACGGACAAGAGGACTTTATCCTCCGCCTTGCCGCCCTTGTCGAAGTTGGTGTTCTGGAAGTTGTAGGGAGGCCTCGGTGAAGCCATACAAGTAGGTGATGTCGTGGATCATATTGGCGACATAGAAAGCATTGGTGCGAGCGGCGTCGAGGTTGTTCTCAGGTGGACGGCTCTGTTTCGGGGTCGACGATGTAGCTGTAGATGTGCCCAGCTTCCGATTCCTTGGTGAGGAAGATTGCGAGCCTTTGTACGCAACGACGTTATTACCACTATGGATGCATGTTCATTCGCGTTTTAACAAGCACGAATGCAGACACTGAGGATACGTACGTTGTGCTATCGGATTCTGAGGAACCATCGTTGTGCCAGCCGCTTGGAGAGGCAGATGTGATCTGCGGGTCGACAATTGTTTCCAAGCCTTCCGGAATAACCATCTTATTGATAGGAAGGACGTGATACTGCGTAAACAATCAGCACACCGGTCGCACCCACCGAGATCTCGCTGAACACTCACTGACGCATCGGCAACGAAAATCGGTGACGGACACGACCTCCCGGAGTGGGCATCGACGAAGGCTTCGTACCACGTATCCGCGGCTTCGTTCTGCACTTGAAGTACGTGGGTGAGTACGACCGAACCGTCGGGCTTGGCGTAGTACTCCAGAGCAGCGGGGTGCTCGTTCCGTTTGCCGTCGAGCGCATCCTCGGCTATGGAGATAGCTTTGTCAGGGAGACCGCTGGTGTAGAAGAGGCTATGTTCTCTATAACCCGAGCAGGGTGTATTTAGCCCGAGTGGAAGGTGCAACAGAGATCACTTACTGGTCTTGACGAATGATGAACCGAACGCGACGATCTTATCGTCCTTGAAGGCAACGTTCGCGACAGCATTGGCAAAAGGAATACCGTTCTGGACACCAAGAATTAGGCCATTCCGGAAGGAAATAAGACGATGCACATACATGTTGCTGCTTGACGTATCCGTATGACTCTGACGATTGCGAGAAACCCGACTTGAAATTGACACAGAACGTTCAATCCACGCCGAGACGCTGGCGAACCACCGCGATGGTCTTCGACTTGAGGTCGCCTCCTCTCAGTGCCGGGCCAGCAAGTCCGCCCCAAACGTCTGTTCACCGGCAAGCAACCGTCAATATCGTGTAGACAAAGTGTAGGGAATCGGAAACCTACGGTATATGACGTTCTGCGGGTGGTACACTTCGACTTTCAGTCCACGGCCGATCTCCGGACGCGGTGAGTGGAGTGCTTCACGTCTTGGCTGTAAGGGACGGCTTGCGAGACCGAAGCATAGGCAATGGCAAGAAAGACGGCCCCGTGACGAATTTTTTGAAGGCAACCATGATGCTCGCACGCAAGTGGGATCTTCGCGGGGGAAGAGGAGGTTTCCTTGCCGGAATACTATGCGTTCAAAAGATGGCAGATTATATACGAGGAGACCTTCTTATCAAAAGCTCGGCACGAGGATACTTGGTAATATACAAACTGAGGGTTTTCCTGCTCTAGCTGCTTCAGAGCGACTGTAAGCAATTGAGACGCGTGCTTTCTCGCAACCCCTGGTATAAGGTCCATACGCGCAAAGGAGATCAAAGTCGCGAGGGGTGTGTTCCACATGACACACAGTAGGTCGTACGACATAGAGCGAATCGCAAGGGGATTGTGGTGGCCATGTGGGTTTCTACTTCTGCCTTGTTGAACGTCCCTCATGGCTTTCGAGAGATCTATGTTATAGACGAGGCGCCAGCTACTTCGAAGTTCGGGTGATACGCCCCTTCTGATGTATCGACGTTCGATCGTTCAAGAAGTTGATCATGATCGAAATGCGCTGTCATGTTTCGAACATAATGAATCGGCTGAACGATTTCGCTCGTAATGATAAGAGTCGTAAACGCCTCGCCAGCCGACAGACAACCGGTAAGGCAACTCATGATCTCGCTGATCGATTGTCCACACTCGCGTGCACATAGGGTCCTTCCACAAACGCGTCAGTCTATCGTTCCAGCATAGAGCATCTCAAAGAGCGTGAACATACCCGTTCTCGCGTTGTATCTAGCTTGTATCATATCCAAAAGGCAACACTTGGCACAGAAATCGCACCGGAGTGTGATGTAGTGGAGCAATTCCCATATGGACGGGCATGTCGATGTCAGTGGCAGACATGCGTGCACACACGGACACGGACATACGGACATTATCCCATCGCAGCCAGAGGCATCAACCAGCATGGTACGCCCGGCGCCGAGACCCTCGCATTTACTTCCTTTCCTTCCAATTGGCTGCGTATGGCGCAGGTGCGTTATCTGTGATGATTGATTGAAGTCCACAACTAGCTTACGGCCTCAATGTTGTAAGAATCAACGTTCTCCGAGTTGACAGGTTTTTCGTCGGACGGGCATTGCCGGGCTAGCGAAAGGCATGACGTGTGGTTGGGCGCTTGCGAGCTAGAATTAAAGCTAGAATTGCACATTGCATAGTATCGTCCTCGACGAGGAATTGGCAGCACGGGTTCAAAGCCGAAAAGTATCAGTGCTTCGTTGATACCTTCGAATTCCTTCGCCGCTCACTTGTAGAAATAACCGTTTCTTCGCGGTACTCGGGTGTGAGATAGCAGTAGACCCTCGCAAACGCGCGAGGGGTCATCTCATTCAGACTACCTATTTATCTACGTGAGAACAATCATATGTAATTTACCTCTAACTATAATGTGATTAGATAACCGCGTGCTCAGATTCGGCGAACACTTGAAACGTGCAACGCTAACTCCAACACAACCCCTGCAAGTGTTACACCGAATCTGACTGTGGGATTTTGTTAAGTCAGAAAGCAGCTTCGTCGTCGCTGTCAGAATCGAGACCGGCAACCATCACCTGGCGGTGTTGATGACATTTGACCAAACATTTGAGGGGAGGCTAAATGTTTTGGTCAAAACGTTGGAAAAAAACAAACCTTTGAGGCGTGGTAAAATGTTTCGCCAAAGTTGGAGTTCGACGCAAGGTCAAATTATGTATTTTTGCTGAACGTTTCGCTGGAATACAATGTATAGTCAAATATCATGTATGGACGTTGGTTAAACAACTTGTAAATATATACATTTCGACAGAGGGGAAAACTGCTAGTGAAAGAAGAACTTTACACTAGGTCAAATGTCTGGTAATTTTAAGGATTTCGCTAGGCAAACAGACATGGTCAAAATTTGTAATTTCGCGCTGGGTGAAACGACAAGCGGAAACTTGAAGTCGAGCCGCAGCCAAACTCGTTACCCGCTTCGGTGCCCGCTCCGTCGCCCGACGATCGCCCGGAGGAGCGCCAAACGCCGCGTGTGACAGCGTGACAAAAATGCGGAGCGTCGGGAGCGTCGAGCGGTATGCGCGTTGCAAGAAAAAGGAAAGCTCTATGTGGAATACGGCATAGTTAGTATCAGAAACGTTGAACGCGCGCTGTGCGCACCGTTGAGAGTGTCGACGTCGAGAGGCGCTCGAGGATCAAGAAAATCAGTAGGGATCTGTATAAGCCGCAGTTAGTGAGTCGCATCACACCATATTAGGCGGGTACATACCTGAAGCAAATGCTTGTCTCTGGGCTCTGATGCGTGGTCGTAGCGCAAAACTCGGATGATAAGCGCTGTAAATTTCAGATTTTACAGTGTAGGTACATGAAAACGCGAAAAAAAACAAGTGAAAAAACGAGTATTAGATGCGATGATTGGTATCGAACGTCCAGAAAAAACGATGGGGTGCTACGGGGGAGCCGGTGGAAACACATCCTGCGAGAGGCTTTCAAAATTCTTTGTCAGTTGACCAGCCTTCTTGAGAAGTATCATTGATTTCTTCCATTCGCGAGAGGTGCGTAAGGGGGCAGTGCCATCCTGAATCCTCTCCAAGAGGTGCTGGAACCAATCTTCGGCATTCTGCGTCCAGATGTGCATGTCGAGGGAGGTGTTCATGAAGTTCCAATGTTTGGGCCACCACGAAAGTTCTGCTTCGAAATTGGGATCTTGCACTCACAATCAGTTCACGGCCTTTTGAACGCAGAGAATAAACTCACCGATGGAAACTTTGTAGTTGCCGATGATGAGATCGAGTTCGTACTCGGTGAGGGCATCATCCACGTAAGCTTCATCATCTGAACAATTTGTCCGTGTCCAGATCGTTGCTTGTTCAGTAGGTCCTGCCAAGACGTCTGCGATATCTACAACATCGCGAGAAAGGCGCCATATGATGCCCCCCATGGCGATAGCAGCACGGCCACGCGGCGTGCGCAAGAACGCATCTCGGCGAGCCTCGTAGTGCGCGTAGTCGGTGCGGGTTGGCTGGTATCCTTGCCTACGATAATTGTACTGAACTACGCTTTGTATAGGAACAATGCGATCGACAGAGCGTAGCACCGGTGTCTTGAACGCGATGCCATGATTGACAAAATAATGGACGACCGTGTATGCGTCGACGTTCTGGCAAACTTGAGGGGAAGAAGCGTGCGAAGAACAGGGCTATGCCGCATGCTCTACAACAACATGCCAAGGAGGATTCATATCCTCGCCAGTCTTCTCCTCGACAGTGATGCATCCAATCTTGAAGAATTGTCAGCAGCGAATGTCCTTGCCCAGGCTGAAACGATGAACATGGGGCCGGAGAAGAGGGAGATCAACAGGAGAAATCGACTGAGGGTGGAGATCACAGGATTTGGGCAAAAATGGGGGTTTTGCAAGCAGGGCAGAGACAAAGGGAACGAGACTCTGTTGAACATTGTCCGTGATGTTCACCTGAGAGTAACCAGAATCCCCTTGACATTCTTGGCTGGTATCAGCGGGGTTGCTGCGCTGAGTGACACTGGAGGCGAAGCACCCAAGAGACCAAGGAATGATCTAAGGAAAGTATCAAATGGGACGGCCAGCGACCCGCTAGCTTCTGCTACAGAGTGCTCAGGATCTTCTAGCAAGTGCTCATACGATGAGGCGAGATGTGATTGAAGCAGGGACTTCGGACAGCCTGCTTGGGAACGAGGGAGGGTTGGCTGCATAAGTGGTGTCGTTGTCGTCAAAGGAATCGTCATCCATATCTTCGTCTGGGATGGCGGCGGAGTCGAAGTCAACGCACAGATCCCACTCGTTTCGGAACGAATTGATCGTCTTTGCGACTCTGAAAAGGATGACCAGATATCACCGACTTCACGTCTGCCAACGTGCCTCCGAATATTGTAACCACTGTCTTTCTCCCATATGAAGACCCAGGCTCCCTTTTTGCCTGGGTCCAAACCCTTAGACGCAGCCTTGACCCTGTCCATCCGCTTTAAGCGTTCGGCGTCCGATTCATGCCTCTCTTTCTTCTTGGCCCATTGCGCCTCCCGCTCGAAAAAGGCTTGCATAGTCTCTCCTTGATGCTGTCTGCTGAGCTGGTCCGGCACTGGGGGCGGTAGAGACGTCACTGATAGGAGGGGGAGGTGGTAAAGACGTGGGGGCGCGATGTAGATACTGCTGGAGCTGCTGCGCTGTGGGACAATACATAGAGACATCGGTCCGAGGGGGACGCCATGCTGACATCTGGTCGGGCAATGGACCCCAGTAAAAACCATACTGGGATAGGTTTGGCGTGACGCCCGAGGGGCGGGTTGGAGCAGAATTTGTATATGTAGTCCAAAAAATCTGACTTTTGTGGGGTCGATCAGTGCGCCACAGCTGGGGCTACCAAACTGCCACAAAAACTTCAGAGACGCGATTCGCAACTTCAGGGTGAGTTCCTTGACCAATGAGGCCAGTCTACCACTTCTATGGGGTGCGTTTCGGCACCATGATGCGGCATTGAATGGTTAGAACAGCTTCATCGTTGCAATCAAGGGAACGAAGGCATCCCGTGAACGAAGGGCGCATGCAACGGCACGCCCACGAGAAGTATGTCCCCTTAAGAATCCGAAGGTCTCCGGAAAAGGGTAATATTCTTGGCCCAATGGATACGGGGTTGCCTGATACAGTTTTGAAGAGATGTCAACGAACATCTGCTGGAGCTCATACCATGACTTCTGGAGGCCTTCTTCAAGTTGGAAATGACCGCGCCGTGTCTCAACAATAGGAACAGATTGGGAGGTGTAGTTGAGCCGCTCTAACAGCGGGCCTTGATACACCATGGGTCCTTTTGGGATGCATATCAACTGGGGATATTCGTTGGTCGCCCAACTCAATTGCTGGGTATCTTCAGGGCCCAAAGAAAGATCAGATGGATGGATCAGGTATTCCAATGGCGGGAAATCCGGAAATTGGTCAGTGTTGACAGCGGGTGAATATGTTGCCGTTTTGAACGCAGATACTGAAAGGGCAAGACGAAGATGACGACATGAACTGGAGTAGAATTGTGAGGACAACACCAGCACATCTTATTAACACAAACTTACGGGCAAAATGATTATGTGAACGGCAGGATTGGGCTGATAAGAAGGCAACGACGGGGGGTATAGTCGCGTGCAGTACAATGGTGAGCCGCTGTGTGGCGTTGGCGCAGTTGTAGTCCTAGAAGTGGGCAGGGGCGCAAAAAAGAGGGTAGGAGAGAGAGAGGGCGACTGCGGTTGAGCGGGTGTAGCGAGCGGGTGCGGCGAGGACGCGAGACGACGAAAGGGCAACGACTGGCACAGTATAACTGAGTCCAATCTCTGCAGAACGAGTCGGCACAGTATAACTGTGTCCGATTCTGTCCGTTGTACAGCATTGCAAGGCGAGGCGGGGTTCGACGCAGTAGGAAGGGTGGTGGTGGTCAGGAGATAGAGTTGAGTCCGTGCCAATCAAGCCCAGGAGATCACGACAATACTCATGTGAAGTCCCGCTACTGGTTCTGGTCCATTCCCACACCATCGTCGCCACTCCTGCCCACTCACTCCCGCCCTTTTCCATCCTCCTCTGCTGCGACTCGTTACACTGAGCGCGGCAATCATCTCCCGCCCTCTTCCTTCCTCCTCTGCCGCGACTCAGTTACACTGAGTGCGGCAATCAAGAAAAACCGACACACCGACGAACACACACCCTGCTAGGTGCTTGCCCACAAGCTCGAATGCATCAGCGACACAGTTACACTGTGCGTTGACCTAAAGCTTGGGCGCATTGGCGACACAGTTACACTGTGCACTGATTTCAAGCTCGAACAAATCGGCAACACAGTTGCACTGCGCGCTGACCTCAAGCTTGCAACCAGTGGCGCCATTGGCTGGCTGTAGCAAAAATAATGATATTGCTGACTTACTCGTTTCTGCATGTACAAGTAGTGCCGTACTTCCGTTCCCTGCGCACCTATGTCTTAGTCCCAATCATCCCTCCACCTCAGGCGTCCCATCACAGTGTTTTCGTTGGCCCACCTCTTTCTCTTTCCTAGCCACTCCTGGTCGTACAGGACCTCTGGGAGTCCTGCTATTGCCTGCCTTCGCGACACGAGCTCGGCTAGCCTTGTCCTCTTCATCGGTTTCGAACCCTGTTTACCGAACACACCCGTCGTTGCTTTAGCCCCAATTCTACAATCGTCGATTTCCTGAAGCATTTTGTCGATGTTTCGTCGCCAGGCCATTTTCTTGACCTTCAAGGTACATTCCGCCTTGTCCTCACTGTCCGTATCGCTTTCTTCGGAGCTCATACCACCTACAACCTAGCGTCTTGACTACCTCTGATGCCCACTGCCACATCGCGCGACTGCGGCCTGTCTGAGTCTCGATCTTGGCTCTCAAAATTCTCTGCCGCATGAGAAATTTCTAAGAGCGCATGTGAGTCAAGGTTATTTTATCAATATCGCTGGAAGCTTACAGATGAACGCCGGCCATTCTGGCGCGCTTCCTTCAATTTAGAGTCGCTTTTTCTGCCTCAGGCGGTCTTCGAGCGCATCAGCTGTCTCGCCGGCCTTCAGCTGCCCTGCCTGCCATTGTTTCCTGATGCGCTTGAACTTCTCTTCGAGTAAGTCCCTCATGTACCCGTCTTCCCTAGGATTTTTTTTGAGAACTTTATTGGCAAGGCAGTACTTTCTCAGTTTGTTCATGAGGATGTTGCATGACTTCCGCATTCCATTCGGAACCAACGCCGCCTTCCATATCGAGCTTCAGGTTCTCCTCGCTGGGTCCTGGACCCTGGTTGGCCACCCAGGAATTGATTTCCTCGGCCGTCGCCCCCTCGTAATAGGCATAGTCCACATCATTCTTCACCTTGAGTGTTTTCTTGAAGAGCCGTCGGCACTCATCCTACGTTATCGTCAACATCGAGACTCGTATGACCCAGCGATCGCTAAGACACGCACCAGGAACTCCTTCCGCACCGTTGAGGACTCGCTCCTCTTCTGCTTCAATAGCACATCCCTTCGTATGGCCGCAGTCGTTTTGCGGCGTCGTCTTTCACCTCCGCATGTTCGACAATTCGACCGTGCGTTCTGGTTCAGAGTGAGGTTCATTAATCTGAATTCGCACACTACCACTACAACTTACATGTACCTCTTCGTCTTCATCGTCCAGTTCTTCATCGCTGTGATAGCTCCGCTGATCATTCTCAGGGATCTCGTTGTCGGAATCGGCCTATCACAGATTTAGCCGGAGACAACACCTTTTCATTGTCAGATCAACATACATCTCGCGAGCCTCTGCCACAATGAGAGCAGCTCTCCCTAGAACGCTCAGGGAAATCCCATCCCCCTGGTGGCTGTGATGCACGTAAATCCTCGGAGGTCAGCTCACTACGATTCGTGGCTGAAGGTTGCGATTGTTGAGAAGTCGAAGGGGTGGGTTGACGAGGCGCGGGTGGATCAGAGGGATTTGTGGCTGAAGGAGGTCGTGATTGGTGAGAAGTCAGAGGGGTGGGTTGACGAGAAGCTGAGGGAGCGGGGCCAATGAGTTTCAGGGAAATCCCATCCCCCAGGTGGCTGTGATTCACGTAAATCCTCAACGGTCAGCTCACTAGGGTTCGTGGCTGAAGGTTGCGATCGTTGAGAAGTCGAAGGGGTGGGTTGACAAGAACCCGAGGGAGCGGGTGTCGCTGCCTGTTGGCCTCGAGTTGGCGTTTTAGAGTCAGCCCGCTGACCTTTACGGGAACGCGAGTGAGAACGGCGCCGCGCTGAACCTCCATGTCGTGCGCTGCGATTATCTGAACCGCGGTCCTGCCGATTGCGATGATTCTGTTTAGGCGTTTAATGCACGTCGAGAGCTTGACGCGGACGATACAGTTGGTGCTCGAGAGTTGCGTGATTGTGAATGGCAGCTGTGGGTCGGTGTTCGAGATCCACGAGTGCGCGAATGAGAACGTGAGCGAACACAAGGCCTCCCGCACGTCGACGCTCTTTGCCGACAATCCCCCTGATGCTGAATATGACCTGTCTGGTTGTTGCGCCGAATCGTGGGCTTCATCCCGGCGCTCCCGCGCTGTTGAGTGACGTGAGGAACGTGAATCCGAAAGGCTGCGCACCGAACGGCTGTGACGGTCTTGTCTGGAATGCGCTGATCTTGTACTTCCCTGCGAAGAATATTCGGAGTCACTTTCAGTGTCATCCGGCTGCACGGAAAGAACACGAAGAGGAACGCGAGGCTGAGGTCGAACGCCTACCCCTGTACCGCGAACGACTGCCTGTGTCGTCTGCCTGCAGGGTTACGGAGCGCGTGGCTGAATGGGAGGATGTATGGGAGGTCGAAAGCCTGCTTCGCGAACGAGTACGCCAGTCTCGTTTGGAATGCGTCGATTTAACACTGCTTTGCAAGGACATTTCTTTGCGCGGTGAACGTGAGCGGCGGGGGTTCGCTGTTTTTGTCCTGTTTAGACTGTTTTGTGGTTGAGGAACGTCTTCCCGATGTCGATCGCTGGCGCAAGAAGGATTTCCCAGAGGTTGACGGTGCCGACGACGAGGAACCTCTCGCCTTCGATGAGCGACTGTCTGATGGACCTTGGGACGATTCGCTTTTGTTTCCTACCACACTCTCTAGAATCCTCTCAAATTTCGAGATTTGTTGTTCTTGCATCTATAAGAGCACAGTCAGGACAACTCTTGCACAATCATATTCCACTTACCAGTACATGTCTCTTCAACCTCGTAATTTCTTCTTCTGCATCCTTTGCCAGTATGACAACAGGTTCCTTTTCCCATCAATGAACATATCCGACGCAATACATTAAGTTTACTCACTACGCTTGCTGCTCTCAGTTCGGTGCTCTGTAAATGTTGTTGGAGCCTAACTTGGTCCTGACGAAGTGCCTGTCGTGATATCAGTTCTGACGTCGGCGGACTAAACGATCAAGATACTCACCTGCACCTCATCTTCCTTGTTCACCAACTGGTTGAGGTAGCCAGCCTGCTCCTGGTCGAGCTGTAAAGCTAGCGCTTGCATCTCCAGCTGGTTCCGCTGAGTCTGTGCCCACAGCCTCTCCACCAGCTCTTCCCTCGAATTGATGTCTTGCGCTCTGGCGAGCAGTTGGGCACTGGTGAACTTTACAGACAAATTAGCTTGGGAGGCTTCTAAGATGACAAGCCTCTCACTTGTAACTCCTCCTTCTTCTTCTGAAGCTGCCTCCTGGATGCTTGCTGAGCGTGAGCCGGCCGTTCGCGTTGTTTCGCCTCCACGACGCGTGTTACAGTGCGTGCCATCGAGCCGCAGTCCGTATCTGCGCCAGAGATGGCTTTGAGGTGCTTTCGTGGCGTAGTGCCATCTGATTCTGGGTCATCATTCATCTCAGCGTCTCCCTGCGGCGCTGCAATCAAGGCCACGGCGTCTTCGGGGACATCTTCGATGAGACCGCCGGGCAGACGTTCGACGCCTTCCATCGGCATCTCCACGCGCAATTGCGATGCTAGGTCGCTGGGAAAGGTGTACAGCGCGCTGGGTGCTTGGCGGGTAATCCAGTTGCCGGCAGAGGATGCGACGGTGAACGTGCTGGCCATGAACGCCAGATGCTGTTGGGTATGTGTAATACACAAGGTGGTCTGGTTGGGATCGGAGGTGTCGCCGGTTTCCGTGTTGTTCGAGCTTGAGGGCAGCGCACAGTGTAACTGCGTCGTTGTCGAGCTTGAGCCATGGGTTAACCATGCAGGCAGGGAGAAAGGGAAAGTGTATTCATTTGCCATGATAGAAGAGGTGTAGAGGTGTTTGTTTCCCTTGAACTCATACGACATCGGCTTAAGATGTATAATGTCAATTGTTTAATGATCTCGAAGGGTCTGAATAATCCTGTCGAAATGACCCCTTTGTTGTTTCTCAATAACCATTAGATCATCATGACCACTGTACATATGAGGCTGGCTACAACAATACAGGGCTCGGCGAGCTGCTACTCCCGATGTATGCTCATTGTTCCGAGCGCATGTATGTTCCGAGCTTGATCGATGCCAGCGGTCGCGGCGATTTATTTAGACCCCCATGTCAGGCTCAGCAGTGCCGAACAAGGTATCTACAATGGCGAGTTGCACAAGGTAAACTATAGTGGCGAACAGTTCAAGGTCTCTATGTGTGACCGACTACAAGACATCTGTGGCGCAAGAAATCTGTATATAATGTTGAGGATATTCACCACTTTGCCATATCGCAAACATGTCATTCTACGAGCATTCAGTCCTGCCATCGCCCCCTGCTATACTATTGTCACAAAACCGAAAATAGCAACACATTTGCTAGCCCCTGTACAGCTTATGCACCACCGACAGCTGCCCCGGCAACCTAGGCATTCCCCTTATCCGAAGCAGGGTCCGCAGCAGCAGCGCCCGATGTGTCAGGGACTATTGTTGAGGGAGCTAGTGCCGGTTGCGACACCAATGATAGAGAAACCGCCCGGTGAGGCTGGACGGCCTGGAAGGGGGGGGTACAATCTAGAGAAAACATTGGGCTGGGATTCGAAAACCCTTGCAGCTATGAAGGCATGTTTCCTTACTTACTCCGAAATCTCCTTTCACAGGCTTTCTTTAGGAGTATGTTCATTCCTGCTGTGACGAACGTCTGGAGATCGCCACTAGCTATAACAATCAAGCTGCGGTCAAGAAACAAGCTGTCATGATTGAGGTTAGCCTTATCTCCGCTCATTCTCGAGCTCTGAACCCAACGTTCCCTAGGCATCCACTCGGTTCCCGAACATTTTCAGCCGTTACCGAGATGGGTGGCCCATCAATGATTTGATCATCGCCCACCTCAAGTATACATCAGGACAAGCCAGAAAGGCAATTCGCGAAAGGCGGGGTGGAAGAAATTAGAGAAATCTATTCAGACTGGTAACATAGAGGACACCAGGTCACGAAAGAAATACAGTACAATACAATCAAATATCAGAATGCAAATGTAAGACAACGTGGAATTTGCCATGCTCGGATAGCCTTAGCATATCGAACAAATCTGAACCACATAAAAGTAAGTAGGAAAATCAATCAGATAGTCTCGAGGAGCTTACTTTCTCATGGCAAAGTCTGCCAGGATGCCATCTCGGGCTCGCATGTTGACGAGAGACACCTTGTCACAGACAGCAACACGGGCAATGATGACATCACCTTTGAATGCTGCAGTGCCTAAGGACTGGACGGCGCCATTGAGAGGGAGGAGCACGTGGCGCTTGAAGAAGATACGGAAGCGGTGCAGGCGATTCCGCTCCTTGACAGTCAGCAGACAGTCGTGGACATATGGCTGCAAGGCAGCATCGTCGAGCAAGCTTTCCAGATATGCATATCTAGAGCCGCCGCGGTTGCAGCGGGCACCGAGAGAGGTGAATATGGGTTTCGAGCCATGAGATGCATAGAAACGGCAGCGGAGTTTCATCTCGTGAGCCTGTAACCATCGTAAACATGATGTACGAAGACTGGACAGCGAGGACATACTCGGGATGCGGG
The DNA here is from genome assembly GCA_029467805.1 of Pleurotus eryngii var. eryngii. Lineage (NCBI taxonomy): Eukaryota > Fungi > Basidiomycota > Agaricomycetes > Agaricales > Pleurotaceae > Pleurotus > Pleurotus eryngii. Next base: position 1,545,288 of record SZVJ01000030.1, on the reverse strand, counting down.
GCAAATATAGAGTCTTGAGTTAACCATAATGGAATCAGTCGGTGTGAGGAGGATGATTCCGGCGATGGCTACTTAAGTAAGTTGTGAATTTAAGGCACGAGAGAAGGGTCGGAAAATTGAAGGAGCCTGTCGAGAGGATCATCACAATTGGATACAATGAGGCCGAGTCCGGCATTTGGTCTCCATAGAAGCGTTGCGATCTTGTTCAGGTGACACGATGTCATGTAACATAGATAACAATAAATATTGGCGCATCGGTGCCTGACGTCAGCTAGATCGCCCGCTGATGCCACAAGCGTTGCAAGTCCACATCCCGACCAAGAAACAAAAGGGACAATCACACATTGGCGACTAGAATTAGGCAGACAACGTGAAACGCAAAAATTGAGGTGTCAGGCAGATCGTCCGCTGCTGGCCAAAACAGCGATCACAAAGAATGGCGAGTCCACATCTCGACCAAGAAACAAAAATCACAATACCGCTAGTGGTGGTAGGCAAGACGGGGCGGAACACGAGGAAGTTCAAGTCATGGTGAATATATAGGATAGCATATAGAACCTGTAAAAGCCCAACATCCATAGCCTGTCCGCCTATCTGTCATCGCCATCCGCATCCACTCCATCCATCATCACCAAACTCTTTCCAATTGAAACATGCGCTTCTTCCGCCGAAATCCGACTATATCCTCTTCTGGGCGGTATCGCTTGATGCGTACCATTAACGCACATAGAGGCGGCATTTCCTGTGTAGCTATTTCGCGTGACGGAAGTCTTGTCGCAAGTGGCGGTGAGAGATGATGGTTGACATGTGTAGCATGATCTGACAACGCATTGCATAGCGAACGACGGCACTAAGATATGGCAAGTCACCAATGGCCAGGCGCTCGACGGGCCTCCGCGTCGGGCCAGCGCTGTCAGCGCCATCATGTGGATCACACATACAGATACTGACACCACCAACATCCCGGAATTACTGTGCTTTGGGACGGGCTGAGGCGAACTCGCTATCTGGCAGAGAATCGGTGATGTATGAGGCCTGGTTGAAGCGATGTACTCCTTTGCTGACACACAACCTTCTAGGGCGGTTTTGACGAGATCCTCCACAAAACCATTGGCAATGCTCGCGAAGTCACTGCACTGGCTTGTAACGAGCAGGGCGACGGTGATGTCAGGATCGCCGTCGGGACTATTGACAACAACATTTATGCCTTTACCTTCGACGGAAGCGAGCTCCACCAAATCTTCTCCAGACACATGGATCACACCACACCTGTTGCACTCCATGTCATCGACAATCCTGCGCGGGACGTCTGGGTCATCGGAGTCTATAATGGAGGGTAAGTCCTTGAGCTAAACAATGTGATTGGATGCGTTGAATAACCTTCAGCAAGGCATTTATTGAAAGGCGATGACGGACGAGATATCCTGGCCAGCTGTGACCTTGGTTCGGTTGTGTAAGCCCTTCTTTAAATACAAAGAAACTTCAATTTATGGTTGCGTGTAGGGGAGCCGCCGCCTTCGATACGTTCCGTGGTTTGATAGCATTTGACAACAGCGTTGAAGGCTACTCCCTTCATGCACTAGGCAACGGTCGGCCAGTTCGACAGTATCCGACAGGAACACCGAAGTGGATGTTCCCCCGCCAAGTCATGTTCAGTGAAAATGGGCGTGTCCTCGTCGGAGGAAGCGAAAACGGCGTGGTCTATGTCTTCGACAGGAGGACTGGCTCGCCTTTAGATCTTCTTCGGCATTCCGGGAATAGGGATGGGATAGCGCTCGTGGGCACTGTCGCGGTACGTGCATTGAAAATAAAGTATTATTAAATGTTTACAAGTCGGAATAGACTCACCATGATGAGCAAGAGGGGGGCGATCTCATTGTCAGCACATCGAGTTGCCAGAACCATGCGGGTGTCATCAAGGTTTGGTCAAGAATACCAAACAGTCGACGTTCGTCACGATGGTTCCCCGTTGCATTGATAACAATGTTCGCTATTGCCCTTCTGGTAACCATTGGTGTGATGTGCTCTTACGAAGAGAAGGTCAGCATTTGTTCACATGGGCATTAAGCGTCGAATGATACCTATTATCCATGACAGTGCCTGACCCGACTACTCAAAGAGTGGCGGCCGATTAGGGCCAATCGGCTCGGTGATGACCTTTGGGCAAGCACTTATGGTCATCTAAAGCGTGTCGTCGCGATGACGAGACTGGAAGATGTAAGCAGAAGCAGTGAGTGTGTCAGGGAGCGTGACGAAGGTATCGAGCTGCTTAAGCAGCAGCGGGATGTAGAGAGGGTCCATAAATCGAAGGCTCTCAAGCCAGCTGGGCATCGGGATTCAGGTGAGCTGAAGGGATTAAAAGCTATTGGGCGGGCACAGAAGTTACAAATACGGGATAATTGGTAGAGTACCGGCTTGTATTTATGAGACAAATGAAGCGGATGCATTGACAGCGCACAGTATAACTGTGTCGCCGATGCGTTCGAGCTTGAGGGAAGCGCGCAGTATAACTGTGTCGCTGGTGTGTTCGTGCTTGAGGCAAGCTTGAGGGAAGAAACACGCAGGATAACTGTGTTGCTGATGCGTTCGAGCTCGTGGGCAGCGCACAGTATAACTGTATCGCCAGCCAAGGGTCGGGTTCGATGGAGCTTGAATGCCGCGCTCAGTGTAACTGAGGCACCGCAGAGGAGGAGGGAGCGGGCGATGGAGTTGGAGGAGTGGGCAGAAGGCAATGCTAGACTTCCACGGTCCAGTGAGTCGTTCCATGGTCCATTGAGGATGATTGGGGCACTGACTGCTCTTTACCGTTGCCTTCAACCCATCACGCCTCCCCCTTCACTGCGCTTTGGCTGCGTCAACGCCATACTGATGGACTCCAACCCGAGCTAGACACAGTTATACTGTGCTAGCTCGCTTCAATTGGATACCGTTACACGGTGCCGGTCCCTGCCTGAACTTGCTCCTTCCATCGCCTTCGACCCATCCCGTCACTTTGGGCGCGTCAACGCCGTATCGACAGACTCCAGCCTGAGTTGGACACAGTTATACTGTGCTGGCTCACTTCGCAGCGATTGGATACCGTTACACGGTGCCGGTCCCTGCCTGAACCTGCTCCTTCCATCGTCTTCGATCCATCCCGTCGCTTCGGGCGCGTCAACGCCGTATCGACAGACTCCAGCCTGAGTTGGACACAGTTATACTGTGCTGGCTCACTTCGCAGCGATTGAATACCGTTACACGGTGCCAGTCCCCTGTCTGTTGAACTCTGTTCGTCGTCTCGCGTCACCCCCGCCCATCCGCAGTCGCCAGCCACTGAAGGCTGATCTCCCACTCCCTCTCCATATTCTGGCTCTCACATCGCTACACTCTAATGGTCCCTTCTTTCTCGTCGTTCACACCTTCTCTTGTTCGCGCTTCCGCCAGCGCCACTCAACAGCTCATCGTCATCCCGACGCTCTTTGCCGGAATACAATACTTGTTTCCAGTCATACTTAATCCTAGGACAAGGTCACTATCTCTCCTTATTCTCAAATATTCTTTGTATTAATGTCCCTCGTATTTTAGATAACCACTGCGGATCCATATCTGGTCATCTCCTTATTAAAGGGCGTAGTCGGGTTCTTCGGTTCGATACCCCACCCTACCTCGTTATACAGTTACACTGTGAACGGGCAGTCACTATCTGTCTTTCGTAATGCCTGCATATTTGAAGCCGGTTCGATGTGATTGCCCTCAGTGCACAGCTCTCGACCCGAAGGGCCACATATGGCCTTCTGCCTCAACACGCAATGCCCATTTAGCAAGCGCCAAGCATCGCAACTCTACGACGACGGCGACTTTGGCCGCCGCCCCCGAACGTCCTCAAAATCAACAAGCAACCCTTCTTGAGCATCTTTTGGCGCAGTCCCCAGCTTCATCGCGCTTGTCTAGCGATGTACTGGCGGCCACGCCCCTACGTAGACCCTTAGCGCTATCCTCGGCTCCATCGCACATAACTGGAGATGTACTGGTACCAAACCCCGACCTTGCCCCCTCAATGCTTGACCCATCTACCCCCCAAGGGACAAGTCGAGCGAGCAGATGATCCTTCCGATCTCGTGCAATCGACGGACGATTCATCTCTCGCCGAGATGTCAGCGCGCATCTTTGTAGAGACCTTTGCGATCCCCAACAATTGGAATGAGAGACAACAAAGTCTGGCCAGCACCACTACACTGCCGCCAGATAAATCAATCCTCTCAATTCCTTGAAGCCAATGATCAAGACATTGCGTCATTGGTCTCGTCGTTCTCTCAGCTCAATATTGAGTCCACCTTGTCACAATCGCCTAGCCCTTCGCCTGCTTCGACCCATGCGCTATCCACGCCTACTCCTTCTCCGTCTGCTGAGCAGACACCGACCTTGACATCGACATCTTCACCACGGACCCCACAGACAGCCACCCGAGTAAATCATCTTGTCACCCGTCAACTTCGGTACATCCGCAATATCGAGAAGCTGGCTGAGGATTTGTGGAAAAGCCTGCCAATATCGGGGAATATTTCCCTTTCGGTCTTGTCAGACGTGGAGGCACGTTGCAGTCAGCTTGTCACCGACCTTGACAAGTTGAAGCACACAGATCCGGAGGTCAAACGGCGGCGACTGGCAGTCGCAGACAAACTACACAATGTCGAGGCGCGTGCCATGGATCTTCGCAATGCTCATACGGGCGGGGCACTTGGTCCAACAGTCGTCTGTACAGGTATGTCGTTAACGAAAGCTCACGAGAATGGCACTGATATCTGGATTAGATCGCCAATACAACCACCCAATCGAGAAGCTCGATAATATAGCGCAGATGTCGATCCTTATTGGGCTCGTCTGTAGCCTCTTCATGGGCACTAGTCGACGAGCTGGGGATTTCATTATGAAGAGCCTATCATTATTGGTAGCTACCGTATATGAAGCAGCTGGCCGGTCTCCTCCCCAGACTGTTTTGAATCAGATCCCGGCAAACCATTACCCACGCGCTCGCTCAGTTAAATATTGAATCCCACACAACGATCTACGCTGTATGCCTGAGGTGTTGCTTCACTCATCATCCCAAATATCATCATAATTCCACCATCGCCACCTACCCGTCTACCTGCACGCATAAGGAAACTTCAGAGAGTGACGTCTGTGGAGAACCTCTTCTCACAGGGCGTGTCAATAGCGGTCTCAGCAAGCCGATCAAACCATTTGTCTATCATCATTTCTCCGACTACATGGCGGGTCTTTTGTCGTCGAAGAAGGATGAGGAGTCCATGGACAGGGCATGTGATGACGCTTTTGCCTCTGTTCATGAACCTCCACTGGAGCGGATATCTAACATCTTCTAGGGCTCCTTCTTACGTTCCTTTCTTGGCCCGGACGGAAAACTTTTCATTGACCGCGGGACGGAAGGACGCTATGCCCATTCTCTCAACATTGATTTCTTCGATGCGGAAGGATTGACTGTACGGGGTGCTTCAGCGTCCTGGGGGCTTTTTCAGCTCAGCATGCCTGAACCTCTCCGACTCCGAAATGTTCAAGCCCGAAAAGATGTATGTCAACATCATCCCTGGGCCCCACGAGCCTAATGTCGATCAGCTCAACCACTTCATACGGCCATTCGTCGACGAGATGCGCGCAAGCTGGGAACAGGGTGTCTACTATACTCGCACTGCGCTTCATCCTGAGGGGCGTATGGCTCGTGATGCAGTAGCATGCGTTGTCTGTGATCTTTTGGGTGCCCGCAAAGCCGCTGGCCTTGCAAGTCCCAACAGCCACGCATACTGCAGTGTCTGTACGTGCTTTAACATAACCACGCGCGGGAGATATGATTTCCAAAATTGGGTCCTTCGCGATCCCAACGCAATGCGTGAAATCGCCCGTTCCTATCGCGATGCACCGACGACTGCTAAACGCTTGAAGATCTTCAACCAGTTCAAAGTTCGCTGGAGTGAACTATGGCGCCTGCCATACTACGACCCCATCCGCCAGCTTGTTGTCGATGTTATGCATGCTGTTTATGAAAACTGGCCGGAGTTCTTTTATCGCGACACACTCAAGCTTACCGCAAAGTCGGCGAATGCACCGCTGAAGTGCATTCCCGCGTTCAAACTCGCTTTCCCGGCCCCGACACAGAGACAAACTGAAAATTTCGGCATCGACGACGCATCTTGTGGTCAGCTCAAGCTCATTAGCAATGCCCTTACGATTCCATTCGTCCTCGATTCTTCCCCATACCCCGATTTCCTTTACAGGTTATCGCCGGGGGATGAAGGCAAACTTTTTATCCAGCCAGACGGCCTTGCAGCAAGATTGAACAACTACAAGTTGCCCGCTCTTCGTTTCGCGACTTATTGTGTCTTGCGCACCACAGAGGTCCCAAAGAGCAAGCCAGAGTGTATCTCGCTAATGCTAGATTGGGTGTGTACATCCACGTTCTACGCTCGTGACACAGTTTACTCATTATTCCCAGCGTATGAGACAGATTCTTGCTCCCGATTTATCTCTTTTCGAGAAGAGGTTGTCTACACCAGAGACAATGGCGCACATACAAAGCGTCATCAAGAACACAGTGATGCCCTCATGGTTCAATAAACCTCCCCAAGCTTTCGGCGAGGCCGCTACGGGTAAATTGAAAGCAGACGAGTGGCGAAGCATGTCTTCCATTTATCTCCCACTGGCGCTGGTCAGTTTATGGGGCGAGGGTTCTCAAATGGACTCGCATCCGGATCGTGAATATTACCGGCAGGTTCTCAATCTCTCTATGCTCTTGGCATCGGCCATGTTCCTCGTATCCAGGCGTACGACTACCATGCAAACCGCCGAAGTCTATCGCCAATGTATCTCAGACTGGACAAAACAATTTACGAAGTCTTCCCTACCGTGATGCTTCGCACAAATCTCCACATGGCTTTTCATATCTACGAATTTTTGTTATTATTTGGCCCCGCTTACTCCTGGTGGACCTTTCCTTTCAAAAGCTTGATCGGAGTGATCCAGAGAACAAAGAGCAATCACAAGCAGGGTGCACATTCTATTCTATTCACTGTACTGTTGATTGATTGTGCCTTCAGGTGAAATGGAGTCGACATTGGTCAATTCTTTTATTCAAGCAGGAATTCTTCGCCGTTGGTTAGGCCGAGACAATTGCCCGAAACCTATTCAGGAGTTCAAAGCTCTCTTTGATCGAGTATTTACACCACACCGACGGAACGAGGTGGAGGAAAAAGGCATAGGCGTCGGCTTCAGAAAACAAACGACGTCATGCAAAACCCCCACCGATCTGCGTGCCATTGTCAGGGCACCTCGCGTGGTTCTACATGCATACGCCCGTCATAAAGGCACAATTCTGGCCAGGGCTTCGACTCACGTCGGAAGCAGTCTAGTTTCCTTTTACCCAGGAGGCGACACAAGTGTTCCTCCTGTTCCTGGTAGCATTCAGTATATCTTCGAGGGAGAAAGCCACTGCCGACTTGCAATTCGTCGCCAGAGGTCCTTACTGGCCTCTGTTGCTGATCCATTCCGGCACTGGCCGCATGTGCCGATCACTTTATATTCGGCCGCCATGGAGCTGGAACTTGAGATCGTCGAGTTGGACTGGGTGATTGGGCATGTGGGTCATTATCCGTACTCTCCTGAGTTGGTCGCTATCATTAAGGTGCATCGCAGGGTAAGCATGCATAATCTGTATTACAAATGTCGGGATGTCTAATCGAGTTTCTAGGATTAGATTCGTAAAATTTGTAGCCTATTTCATATCGCAATTAACCCAATGTGCTGCTCTGCCCCGAATTTCCGCTCTTCGTTGCGTTCTCGAATAGACGGCTGGGAAGCCGAGGGCGTTTTGGGGCGGAAGTAGTCCAGCTACATTACATCTCATCGTGTTTCGCTAGGCACCCATCCTGCCATCATCACAACTGGTCACTGCACCGTTGCACTTGGACTGAAGCACCCAACCACGATAAATGGTCGCTTTTTGCCCTATAACAGCATACGCGAACTTAACCTGCAAATTATCACAGAAGGCTCCAAGACTTGTGTTGGAGTGAAAGACTTCGGGGCTACGCACATCGTCGCAGAGACTGCAGCACAATCGGCGCGCGCTGCTCGGCGCAAGGACCACAGTAAGTGTCCTCTTTCGGTGTTCGTCTTCGCTAAGTCCTGTTTCCTGTTCCTTAAGCCCAAGCCTAGCCGCACGCGCAAGCTGGCGACGTGCATTGGTCGCTGGGTCCGCCGGGTCCTCTACCCTCTCTCAGCGCAGACGGTATGCAATATGCTTTTATATTCATTCCAGAGCTAACTTCCCCATATCTGACATAGAAACCTGTCAATTCTCTTGATCCACGGCACCTCTTGATGTCGGCACACTAAAAGGTACACACAATATACTTTCACTTTCCTTCCTTGCCAGATAACGCCATATTTTGCACAATTTTGTCTTGAAACGCACGCACCGCTCAACAATGCCGACGGTGCTGATGCTTCACATTCTTGTCACGCTGTCACTCGCGTCCTTTGGCACTCTCCTGGGCGATCATCGGGCGACGGAGCGGGCACTGAAGCGGGTAACGAGTTTGGCTGCGGCTCGAACTTCAAGTTTCCGCTTGTCGTTTCACCCAGCGCGAAATTACAAATTTTGACCATGTCTGTTTGCCTAGCGAATCCTTAAAATTACCAGACATTTGACCTAGTGTAAAGTTCTTCTTTCACTAGCAGTTTTCCCTCTGTCGAAATGTATATATTTACAAGTTGTTTAACCAACGTCCATACATGATATTTGACTATACATTGTATTCCAGCGAAACGTTTAGCAAAAATACATAATTTGACCTTGCGTCGAACTCCAACTTTGGCGAAACATTTTACCACGCCTCAAAGGTTTGTTTTTTTCCAACGTTTGACCAAACATTTAGCCTCCCCTCAAATGTTTGGTCAAATGTCATCAACACCGCCGGGTCATTGCCTCTTCTGATTTCTTCCCAGATTTCTTCTTTCGCTCCCACGCTAACCGCTCAGGGCACTCGGACTTATAATGCCCTTTTGCGTCGCAAAAGTAGCAAGTGACATCAGAGGTAGCCACGGCTCGGCGCACTCGCCCCGACGTTACCGCAAGCGCTTGATCGAGCGGTTCTTCTTTCACCTCGGGGGTATCGGCGGCTTGGCGAGTTTCTTCATTCAAGAGTCGCGTGATGACATGATTCAGGGTGAGGAGTTCAGGGGGAGTAGCATCGAAATTGATGATGACACCACTGTATGCGGCGGGAAAGTCCCATGGTGAGCGCGAGGATTTTGTCTTGATCCGCAACGTTGATTCCTGCTGCCTCCATCCGAAAAGCCAGTCCCTGGACCTTGCTTATCCAAGCCTGCATCCCTTCATCCCCTTTCTTCGCCATGAGAAACTGCCTCCTAAGCGCCAAGGTTGTCGCAAAGCCGGCGGCCTGATGAACCCTTTTCAACGTGGCCCAAATCTCGGCTGGGTCCCGGGAATGCATGTGCGCCAATTGACCATCATCAACCCTAAGTACGAGTTCGGCCCTAGCTTCATCAAGCTTCACCTTCGTCCGTTTGTCCCGCCATTTCTTCCACTCTGCTGCGATAGCATCAGAATCTTTTCCTTCCTCATCGACTTCGTGCTGCACCAAATCCCATAGCCCGCGCTTAATCAATACGGCTTCCATCCGAATGACCCACTCGGCGTAGTTCGAATCGTTGAGGCGTGCGAAACGGACCAGGTCGTCGGCCATATTTGGTAAATTCTTCTCTTCGGTTCTTCGGTTCTTCTACGGAGATTTCGGACCCGCGACCGCCTTCGAACGTGATGAGATAAGATGAGGGTGCGCGATAAGATAGGATAAGATCCGGATCGTCGAGAGTGTGCTGCGCGTTTGTGTAGAAATAACCGTTTCTTCGCGGTTACTCGGGTGTGAGATAGCAGTAGACCCTCGCAAACGCGCGAGGGGTCATCTCATTCAGACTACCTATTTATCTACGTGAGAACAATCATATGTAATTTACCTCTAACTATAATGTGATTAGATAACCGCGTGCTCAGATTCGGCGAACACTTGAAACGTGCAACGCTAACTCCAACATCACTGGCATCGGTGAGGGGGGTGGAGTAGGCAAGCGGAGGCGGATGTCGACTTGGTGAGTACAGTACAATCTTCACGATGCTGAAGGTTGTTGACTCTACTATACCACACACACTGTGCGTCTCACCGATAGTTGCAGAGAAATGGACAAACTATGGAATAAGGCTAGCGATGGACGTAGCAAGGACGCAGGAGTCCACTTTGAGCTTCGACTGTGTCGCAAACAGAATGTGGGATGAGCACTAACGCGAAAAAGCAAATACTACGCGTAGTGCCCATATTAATGTCGAAAGCTTGAGGATATCCAGTTGGAGCCGCTCAGGGGTCACAATGGTAATGGTGAGGGGAGAGCCTTATGTAGTAAGTTCAGTAATTGATTATCCTGTTATCTTGCTGAGGTCCTACGTACGAGCGAAAGGTTAATGGCCGAAATCATGAATTCTCACCTCCTGTCCGACGTACAGTGCTCTTATCTTTTCTTGACTTACGCAAGAACTTCAACCCCGAACCCTGAGTCTTTGTGTTCCATGTCTCACTGTATAACACGATGAGACATGGGCGCGACGGATGTCCTTCAATTACTTAGTAAGTCCTTTTCCTCCCACCAACCCTCCTACGATTGAACAATCTCCTCGACGCACCGTTGTCCGCGATGGAGGGCGTAGATACCTCCGGCCACCCGAGCGCCTTGGTGCCCAAATGGGTACGCCGTCTCTGCTGTCGTCCTAGAGCCCTGCGAGGCATCAAATCCGAGCGGCAGTCGACGCCCTTGTAGCCACCTCGAGACGTTGAGTCCGAGAGCAGAACACAGTGGATGTTCACGGTAAGTCTCTGCCCGAATCATGTACCCGTTAGCTAAATGGAAGGTGGTCAGTAGGTAGCTTAGGCGGCACATATGGACTCACTTCCTTGCACGCTTCGCCCCCTCCGTCGGTGCTCGTCGAGCATTATTTCGTTCCAGTGCTGACTTACCGGTGGGTGGACGAAGGGCTTCACGACGAGTGGCTCACTGCCACTTTACCTCGACGGCCCAACCACCACACCCAATTCCCAGGCTCAATGATGCCACCGTCCACTCTTCACTCACAACCACTACCACTGCGTCGAAATGTGTCTAACTCCTCGTCTCCCCGTCGAGCTGTTGAATGACATCTTCAAACGCGTGAACGACGCGTCTACCATTCTTTCCGTGCTTCAGTCCTCTCGCGCTTTCCGTGTCATAGCGGAACACATCTTATACAAAGAGGTCGTTCTCGAGCTTGTCCCAGACGAGGACTCGACGTTCTACCAATTCTCACAACATATCTGTGACCGCCGTGCAAGATTCGTGAAGCACCTTACCATCGACGTAGTCCATCATAAATATCACGACCCCCCCAAGATGGACCACTACGACGAAATTGCGTCCCTCATCCTCAAGCTCAACCCCAGGTTGTCCTCCTTTCGCTTAGTCGACCCGCTGTACACGAAGATGCCGCGTCTCCTCGAAATCGACGCGCCCGTGTTGCCTTTGAAATTGAAGAAGCTTTGCTTGTCTACTTCTCCGCTGGACATCGATGAATTCGCGGGCTTCTTGTCGCACTGCGCGGCCTCGCTCGAACACCTCGAGATCTCGCCCTGGAACGACTACAGCCCCACTCCACTTCACTTCAACCTATCAAAGGACGCACTGCCTTCCCTGCGTATCCTCAGCGCGCGTTCGCTCGATCTGATCTTCCACAACATCGAGGGAGCGCGCAAGCTGACGCACCTCAAGCTGGCGCCCAGTCTAGGTGATGACACCGACGTTCTCCTCGCTCGGTTCTTCCATTACGCGAAGCATCTGGCCAATGTCAAGACATTCTCCTGTTCGTTCTTCCATGCGGGGGTGTTCAAGTTGGCGGGGATGATGCCCAAGCTCGAACGCCTGGACATTAACCTGCTCCTGAACCTGGATATCGACTGCCTCATGGAAGAAGAGCCGGGGGTGTACCGAGAAATCGCGGAGGATGGGAAGCTGACGACGCTGAAGATGCTGCGGGTGACATCGGGAGCGAAGGCGCACTCAGATACCTTCGTTCCTTGGGTGTTCAAGCGATTTCCGAACCTGTGCTCGCTCGAGGTACCATGTGTCTCTAACGACCACGATGGCGATGTGGGCGAGGATGCTTTATACCGGTTTGTAAGCGCGGCAAACATGCCGAGCGTCGTTCGCTGGGAATGTAGGCAGCACGATGAATGGTGCCAACACTGGGACAGCAGCGTAGATGTTCTCGTGGAGACTGTTTCCGAGGAGGAATATTATGGGCGAAGCAGGCCATACTATTGACGACGTTTATGTTCCTCAGTGCCGCTGGAAATGGGAATAAATAGCCCGAAGAATGATAGCTGGACGAATGTACTGAGTAGTCGAATTAAATTCAGTAGTAGAATTATTATTGTCCGCCAAGCGGCGCATATTATCCGCGCCCAAATTCTGCTGTGCTTCAGACCTACTTAACGCCTTGACATATACTGCACGGTGAACCAATCAACCTTTCCGCTTTCCGCATATGAGTCATCGTCGGGAGGAAGTAAACGACTGACGCCCAGGTGTTGAGCTCGGTATCGCATTGACCAGTAGATTCAGAGTAGTCGCGGGTGTAAAAGAGGTGACATCCTACCGGAAGGATAGGTAACTCGGAGCGCCGAGGATTCCAGAGGAGAGCGCCCCACATCCAGATGATTCGGCCTCTTGAAACACTCCGAATCGTTCTGTTGTAGCGACCTTGCGTCTGGAACTGACGGTGTGTCCATGTGTAGCCCTGATTTCACCGTCTGCGGGCACAACGGTGCGAGCTTTGGCAGCCAGGCGAGGGATAGAGTTGGTTTTGTGGCAGAATACTCGCTAAGAGAAAGTGTACGTAGGGACGGTAGGCCCTTCAAAAGGTCACTGATTGTCTTGATATTGAGGAGTAAAGGGGAGGCGTTGTGTAGCGTCGGGCAGCTCAAGTTGAGGTAGCCATAAAGCATGCGGAAGGATTCTTTTAATAGACTTGAATGCGGAGTGGTTGTAATTTTCCGATCCACACTCTCCAGAAAGATCTCCTTCAGCTCCAGACACACGGAACCGGCTATGCGAAGAGGCACGAAACATCTGCCTTCTCGGGTAGATACGACAGGGTCTCCCTGCATATTGTTTGACATATTTCTCTCTCATCGTCCATGAGACTTATATCCAGATAGGTGAGAGAGGAGGGAATGAAAAGAGGAAGGAATTAGAACGAGAATTTACTGTTATCATATGTTAATCGACGTAGATTCGGGAGGAGGTCGGTGCTAGGACGGCTCGACGCGATGTCGACGAAAACAGAAATGACGAAGTCGGAAGCCCAGTTGTCAGAGTTGATAACGTGGACATTTTTGAAATATAATCCAGTCGCTGGGTCGTATATGACGACAAAATTCCTGGCCATGAAACCGTCAGATTCACGACTCTGAGACGCATGAAAGGTGTGATACTACACACATAAACACAATTGTTTACAACTTTCAAGGGGGCTAGCAGACTCAGAAGAGGTTCCAGCGAGTCGAGTTCATGCCATAGGACACTCGGAGCCTCATTCGACGAAGTCTTTGAAATAAGTGCGTTGTTGTGATTTTCTTTGAGGTTGCAATGTTCGCAGATGAGATGGAGCTCTGGAGTAGCTATCACCTGGCTAGTTGCCCTAGAATGCACGTCGTAGGCAGGATGAGAGCGAGTCAATGCGCTGAGACTGATGGTGCCACTGCCACTGCACTCAAGCGCTTGAACCACAACACAACAATAGGACAATCGGGGTAATGACACTTCCCAATTTACATGAAAATTCGCATGTCTTAACAATTGTTGCAACCTAGGGCCTTCGCCTCTCTCTCATACCGCGCCTGAACGCACGGGCGAGCACGAATAAGGACTCTGCAGGCCACAAACGCGGCAGTATTCTATCGGGGTGAGCTGGCCCTCAAAACTCAGCCATTGGTACTAGTGGCATCAATCGATAGCCACCTGGATTGATCATGAGGCTCGGGGGGTGTCGGGGTTGGTGCCTGTGGACCAAAGCCTCGTTATTAGAAAGAATCGAACGGCACTGGGAAGGGATCTCTATCGTCCAAACTTGACGCGACACGGGTCCATTATTACGTTGATAATCGACCGAATGCTATATTCTCCCGAGTCCCAAGGGACATTGAGTGCTGGTAGATAAGACGCCAACCAGGATGCATTTTGCTTCACAAGGGGACATGTCAATCATGATGGTACAGGGTTCCTAACGAATCGAGCCGCTGGGCCGTTGCGCTTCATCACCCCGAGGTCCGCTGCGAGTGCGGAATATATTTAGGCGGGCGTACTACGACTGAACACAATGCTGCTCACCGGGCATTCTTTGCCATGATTTTGATCGCTTACTGGCTTTCAACGCCAGGTTGCGGTCCACGAATTTACGAACTTTTGCGGAAGGTAATGTCCTCGATGTGTCTGGGATGGTAGTGGTCGCTGAGAGCGTACGAATGACGCGGGATCTACCAATAACGACTCTCAAATCAACTCCTGGGAGGGACTCGGGACTCAAGAAACGAACCCGACAATGAAGTCCTTCGCCTTTCTTTCGGCGGCGATCTTTCGTTTTCGTCGGCCTTCAGAGGGTTTGGAGCGTAAAGAAGTGGACGGCGTGGACGTGGAAGGGAGGGACTGAGAAAATGCAGACTTAAACAAGTGGTCGGGTAGACGTTTGGGCATTGATGAAGAAGCAGGCTCGTTACCATCGTCCTTGACATTGAGGGAGCCGCGCGGCTCATCACGATCGACTACATTTTGGGCATCGTCGCCGTTCTGTACCTCCTCTTCCTCGGCCTGAACCTTCCGTTTCTTTAACTTTCGAGCGGTGGCCTCGCCCCCTTCCTCATCGTCTCCCGCTCGTCCTGTGTACGTAATCTCGCCACGAGTTGCCCCCGCTCTCTCCTTCAACTTCCTATCCCTCTCCCGATTCTTCTCTTTTTTCTTCGATTTCACGGAGGCATTGGCCGCTGCGAGACGCGCATTTCGCTGTTTCGAAATCGATTTCGAGGTCGAGAGTGTGAAGGATTCGGGAGCTTCGTCATCCGACGACGAGTCCAAAGAGACGGGTTTTGAGAGTGCCTTAGAAGTCATTCAGGTTGGGAACCCGAAGAAATTACAAGTTCCAATCATTCGGAAGAGAAAGCTCCCACGGTTAACAATTGTGTGCTTCAAGCATTCAATATTCAATCAATGTTCGCCGTTGGCTCAGAAGTACCTTGCTTGGTATAAGATGTGCGTGTGATGGTAATGCACCTCAAGTTTTCAAAAACAAGTGCCACTTGCAAAGTGACCTACCTTATGACCTAGCCTGAAAGTTCAGTAGCAATCTGAGTATTTGTCATCTATAGTACATGATAACAGCTCTGCAAGACCATGAAACAATACAGACTTGCATGCATCATCATGTCTACCACCAGCTGAACATCTATAGAACTTGGCCTCTTCAATGCTGCTACACCCAAGTTGGCACTCTTGTGGGAAACCACATGTCTTCTGCACATACAGCACTTGCTCCTCTTCCCACTATGTCTGTCTGAGGCAGCCCAACTTCTCTGATTATAGCCACTTTCAGGACCTCAGCATGAAACAGGTCCCAATTGAAACTGTTGATGTGCTGATGATGCAGAGTGAATGAAACCTCTGCCAAGGTACCCTTCATGATGCCTTCCAAGTCCCACACCCTTGCTCACACCACCTTCAACGCCCTATTGCTGCAGTACCCACAACTGAGCAAGTTTCCCCTGCACCCCCAGCCATGACCAACCCAGCCTCACCTCAATATTCATCCCCACACATCCCTCTGCATCTGTGAGCTTCTCTATAAGCCCAAACTTGATGTTGTGCCCCAGACACTGCTGTGAATTCATCCAGGCCAGCTTCCCATGCTGAGATAGATGATAATAGGTCAGAGATGGACATGCTGTGGCCCAGCATCGATTCTCGCAATGTTGTCACAGATCCAGTCAACCCCCCTTCCATTCTGAACAATTCTGGTGCTGTTCTGGAGCCCTCCTGCTGTGTTACATGCTCACAAGCAGCCAAATCTTGCTGATTGTGCTGTTTTTACTTTTGTATTTCACTTTTTCTACTGCTACACCAACTTACACACTTTATATACCATGTATTCCTACTTCCATAGTGTGTTTCTACCCTTCCTGGCCCTCCATGTATGTTTTTCGTTCCGAAATTGAACCTTCTGCAATTCTGTGACAGTGTTACCCAGTTCTGTGTGACTACCCCTTTGGCACATCCACTGAGAAAATATTTGTAGCAGGCTTTGTAGGCCTGTTAAAAATATAAAACATCCCCTAGATTTATTAGAAGGTGCTATTATACTTGTAAACAGACTTTGGTGGCACAATTTAAATCAATGAGCAGTCAGTGTGTTCAATTATATTTACTGACCCCTTTCTTGGTGAGTCACAGTACCAAAAAAGGAAACCTGCTGTTTTGTCCCAAATTGGGACAGTTCCAAGGTGTTAGACCTTGCTTTTCAAGCAAGGTAAATATTCATGCACATGAGCCAAACAAAATACAAAACTCCATGGGCGTCTTGATCACGACGCTACATCGTAATGTGGGTGAAGATGCTCAGAAACAATCGTCCTAGCCCTCGCCTTTTACTAGGGCTAGCCGGTTCTGTACATCATCATATTCACTCTCGCAATCTTTGGAACTCGCATCATGAGATGCTACTCTTTTTGCCCGACGTAGACGACGGCACCGAATAACGCTAATAGGAAATATAGGTTATTGTGGTTTCAAAGTCACCAAGTAAAGCGACTGGCTCCGCGCCAGTCACATATCTGCCAGGAATGGATGCAAGTTGGATGAGTCTACCATCGGTTCATAATATAACAAATCAACGATACATATATAGTCGCGATATACTTGTCCTTGTAAAAGACCCACTTTCTTTCTTCGCTTCCCCCATCATCTAAAGCTTGAGTCTCGATGGTGGAGTGATTTATTTTTGGCCTGATCATGGAAGCAGATGCCCCGTGCCTGACGCCGATAAGATTAGATAACAGACCACATCAAAGCGTGTACATTGACCCTTTCCACAACGTTTTTCTTCTTTTTTCTTCCCATTGACCACAACGAGGGCGGGGCCCATCCGAAATGGACGTTTAAATGAGGCCTTCTTGGTCCTCATTCGTATAATTCTGCGTCCGCCATGGAATCAAACGAAGATCGACAACAAGCAGAGATTACAGCTCTCAAGGCCATATATAGCACTGATTTCATCCAACCACCACCACCGACGGCATGGAAGGTACGCGCGATTTGCTGCAGAGATAGGCAGCTCACTGACCTTAGTGCAGGCGGCAACGCGACTGCCCGAATTCATTATCAAAGTCTCTCACCCAAGCTGCCCATCGAAAGTGAACTTCCAACTTAATGTAAAGTACGTGTATATTAGTGTATTTTGCTGGACGCGTTTTAACATTTCCTAGGCTACCACGAACATATCCTGCAGTCGCTTCGCCGACGCTAGCGATCCAAAAGCCCGTCCATGGCTTGACACACGAGCAGGTCACCAAGCTCACTCAAGCGCTTCACGAGGAAATGCAGAAGCACCGAGGGCTGGAAATGATCATGGAACTCGTCACGTTTGCCCAGGACTGGCTCGAAACGTACGCAACGCCTCCTGCAGAAGTCGTTGGCTCGCTCGCGACGCAGATGAACAAACGCGCGATGCACGAAGAACGAGTGAGTGCTTCCACCCCTCAGCCCTCTCATTTTGGCAATTTCTTCGATGAACTTCATCCCCCATCTCATCCATCATTGTGGGAACCGGGTCGAGGATGTGGGAGGTAGTGAGGCGTTTCCCCTTCGCCGTGGTAACTTGGGTTCGATTGAAAAGCTTGTCGTAATTTCCGCATCCATGTGATGCCCTCGTTTCGACTCCCCTATACCCCAAGCCCTGATACGTCCAACGTTCGTCGCTAACCTTGTGCATCGTGTGTCTAGGAACGCCAGAAACGGGCAGAACGAGAGGCTGAAGCTGAACGCGCACGCGCAGCCCAGCTTGCGGAGGCCCTCAACGAGCAGATCCGAGCGGACGCGCAGAAGCACCAGCAAGCGAAGGAGCAGCAGATGCAGTCGAGGAAGAGGGCGAACTCTGAGACGACGGAAGTGCCCATCCCAGGAGAGACGCCTACGGAGACGTTCAGTACGGAGATATCATTCAAGGACGTGGTATTCAACTCGGTTAAGATATTTCATCCGAGGAATGGTGAGTGCGCGTTTTATCTCTCCAGGCGTAAATCGTTGACGAGGAAGGGCAGAGGGGCTTGGGACGGCATATCTCGCTGACCCTGTGTGCGACGATATCAATGTTACCCTTCCCCTCGAAGTTCTTGTGTACACCTTCGAGTCCAGTTATTATTCTTCCAATCAAGGTAGGGTTCTCTGCCTGCCCTTCATCGGCTTCTGATCCGCCCCCCCCCCCAGGCAAGCGCAAGCTCAAGCAAGTAGAGAGCGACATCCGTAGACTATCAGCCATCCGCCACCCTAACTTATTGAGCGTACTCGCCGTCAAGCTCCATATTTCGCACTCCCAGGGGCCGTCACAATTGGTGATACTAACGGAGCAGAGGCCGGCGTTATCGTTGCAAGATATCTTAGAAGATTGTCAATCCCTTCGTGAGGAGCGTGCGTCGGTGCGTACAATGTCACATGGCCTTCGTATGTGCTTACGAACGGAATCTCCCAGGCCTATCTCGCACAGATTCTCTCCGCCCTCAATGCCGTCCATACTGTGGATCTTGTCCACCGAGGTGAGCACCTCGCATCGTTATTCGTGAATACTTTCAATTCATTCGTTCTCTCAATAGGTATATCCACACGGTGCATCGGAATTGCTTCCCAAGAGGAACCCAGCCAACAAAGGCTCGTAAAGCTAGGCAACGTAGTTTTCTACACTCGCCTCCTTGACCTTCACCGGTCGAATCCCTTCGGAGCGAGCGTCTCCCCCTCATTCGACGAACCACGGATGCCGGATGCATGGTGCGTCCTCTTCCCCCTCTCCCCCTCCCTCTCCCTTCTCCTTGCTATTATACTACCTTCCCGCTTGATACGCGCGATAACTGAATGCCTGACTTGTCGGTTTTACGCAGGGAGTGTAAGGACGTAAAGAACGATTCAGCACTGTCGTACACCCGACATCGGGATATCCACGCCGTCGGGATCGTTCTCCTTCAGATGCTGATAGGACATGATGTCATGGAACGGTTCGAAGACCCTCAAGCCGCGTTGCAATATGGTAAGTCAGATTGTCCTCTGTGCTTCCGTCGCTCGCTATTCGGTTGGCGGCCCGTAGAGTACTGATTATTGATATCGATTACTGATATGCTGTAACTACTACAGCGATCATATCTCCGTCCCTGCAACAACACGCGATGAACATGCTGCTTCCGAAGAAGAGTGTCTCGTGCATCACTTTGCTCGCCGACCTCGCGTCTACGTCGTTCCACAGCCACCAGGCGCAAACGCGCACACCGTCCATACCGTTCAATGGTATACTCCCCTCGCCTTCTCTCCGCGTATGATGTTGATTGACGTGTGTTAGACCCTCGGACACCAATGCCTACACACCACGTCTCAAGTTCACCCGAAATGGACTATTTCAAGGCGCCGATGAGGAGCAGGCATACCAGTAGGTGGAAGGAGGACTGGGAGGAGCTTGAGCTTCTGGTATGTGCATTTCCATGTAACGTGTATGTATCTCGTTTGATTACTGATGATTGATGTCACCAATGTGCACGTGTAGGGCAAAGGCGCATTCGGTTCGGTCGTGAAGGCACGCAATAAGATCGACTCTCGGATATACGCTGGTACGTATCGTAACTTCATCTTCGCGTTGGCTTGAACTGCGTTCTTTATCTCATTGACTAACGTCGTGTTATTACCCAGTCAAGAAGGTCAGGCTACGGACGATGCAGAGTGATAGCAAGATTTTCAGAGAAGTGAACGCCCTCAGCCGCCTCTCCCATCGTTTCATTGTCCGATATTACACTACATGGGTTGAAGCCTCTGAAACCGTCTCAACGGCTGCCTCGGACTCCGAGAGCAGCGACTCAGGGACTGAATATGGGATCTCCGTCGCTCCCTCCCAAGACCCATTCGCTACTAGCAACCATAGCGACGGGATTAGTATTGATCTGAACGACCTTGACGTGATGCACCGTTCCTTGTCGAGGAGTACCTCGTTTCCGAGTATCCACTTCACGCATTCGTCAGAGAAGGGTGAGGACGAGAGCGATAATAGTAGTAGTAGCGACGGAGTGCTCGGGCTGGAACCTCTATACAGAAGGCCGACGCCGAATGTGCATTTGAACGGGCATACCCTTGAGGCACCGCCCATGGCGTCTGCCCCGATGATAACGAGAACACTGTATATCCAGATGGTGAGGACTGGGCATGTGGATCGTGTTTCGGTTGTTGACTTTGTTCTAGGAGTTTGTTGAGCGCCAGACGCTGAAGGAGGTGTGTACTACTGACTTGTCAATTGGAATCCAGATCCTCATCCGCGACGCGTAGAGAGTCGATGAAGGGATTTCTGAAGACGAAGCATGGCGATTGTTCCAGCAGATTGTTGATGCACTCGTTCATATGTCGTCTCTCGGAATTGTGAGTACCATGTGCATTGTGTGTTTTACTGGGTTCTCAAGCCGTTATCCAGCTCCACCGTGATATCAAGCTCACAAATATCTTCATTGGTACGTCGCCGTTCGATGCCGCTCCAACCTATCCTCAGACGCATTAAATCTGATCGCACTTCCACTACTTCAGACGGCAAGGGGGATTGCAAAGGTATGCTCTTTAGTGCTCGTCGCGGAGAGCCCCCATTGACCCTGGCTTTTAGTCGGCGACTTTGGTTTGGCCACTTCGAGCCTAGCAGCTGTCGACCCTTCGGATGTTTCTCGCCCTGGAATTACGATGGACAGCGAGATGACGCTGGGTACGTTTGTCTCTCTCCCCTTCACCCTCGTCATAGTGAATCTTATTGTACACTTCAGAGGTTGGAACCCGGCTATACATTGCGCCGGAGGTCCAGTCCCGTAAACGCGGCCCGAGGAACCATACCAAAGCCGATATGTACAGTCTCGGGGTACGCCTTGTTGGTGAATTACGAAGCTAACGACCTGACCTTGAGCGTGTCTTAGATTGTTTTCTTCGAGATGAACTTCTTTTTCGCCACCGGCGCTGAGCGCATTGCTGTCATTGAGAACATACGAAAGCCTGAGGTTATCTTCCCGCCTTCTTGGGATCCGCATAGGATTCGGCAGAAACAGAGTACGTACATCATCATTCTTGCTGTATCACGCCTTGTTTACTCAGTCTGATTCTTTGGTAGTCATTACTTGGTTGCTTCAGCACGATACAAGTGAACGCCCTTCAGCTATAGAACTGTCACAGAGTCCGCTCTTGCCCCCTCGTCTTGAAGATGAGTACTTCAGAGGGGCTTTGCGTATGATGAGTACGTGCGCCCTTCCGCCCTTTGTCCCTAGTTTTTGGATTGAGGCTCAATCTATCTACGTATAGCGAAGCAAGATTCTCCACATCATCAAGCCGTCCTTTCCGCTCTATTTAACCAGCCGGTTCAGCTTTCGAGGCGATTCATATACGACAGAGAAGCTGACTTGCCTGAGCACGCTAACCTCAACGGTATCGTCGTAGACCGCCTGTCGTCTATATTCAGACTTCACGGGGCTGTAGATATTGAGCCTCCCCTGCTCATACCTGTCGTCGACCCCGAGGATGAGAAGACCCATGCTACGTTCCTTGATAGACATGGCGATATTGTGATGCTTCCCAATGATCTCTTGACGCCGTTCGCTCGACTAGCGGTGAGGACAAGCGTGAAGCGAATCAAGCGCTACCACATCACAGACATCTACAGGCCCAAGTAAGTATACGACACCCCTCTTCGACAGTACCTTTAATGACCCGACTTCAACTCATTAGCCCTGTTGCTGGGCACCCCAAAACTACGAAGGCTGCAATATTCGATATCATCTCTCCAGATCTGACTAGCGGACCTATCGCTTCTGCTGCCGAAATTATCATGATCGCCAGCGACCTCCTTGATGGATTTCCTTCACTTGAACAGAATTATGATATCCATGTATCTCATTCGAATAGTAAGTTCCAAGTATTGATATTCTGAGCTCTGATTGCATGCTTATGATGTTTCTAGTTGTCACCCATGTACTAGAACGAATTCCTACAGCGCATCGCACGTCCGTCTTGGAAATCATGAATCAACCCAAGTCGACGCCTTCCCAGAGGCGCACCGCTCTTCTGAAGAAAGGCCTTCTACGTAGCGTGGTCGACGAGCTTGAGGCGTTGGCCGATGGCGGTATGCGCTCATCAGCTTGCCTATCCTCGTATGTACTGAAAGTTCGGATACTAGAAACGGATATCGACGCTCTCTTAGCAAAGATAGAGAAGCTCTCCCCTCAATTATTCGCCTCAATTCAACCAGCGGTTGAGCAAGTCAAGACCACTGTACAATGTGCTACAGCCACCGGCGTGTCCAGACCCATCTTCTTTCATCTGCTGATGTTAGGCGCACATCATACTCATTTCAAAAATGGGGTGTTGGTGGAGGTCGTAAGGAAAAGCAAACGAACCGATGTCCTAGCCGCCGGGGGAAGGTATGACACGCCTATCCTCTTTCCTTGCCGTAGGTTGACTCTAGCTAGGTACGACGACCTCATCACCCAAACAGGGCTCCCGAAATCCAAGCTCGACTCATCGTGTGCATTTGCCTTCCAAGTCTCAGTGGAGAAAATCACAATGGCGCTCGCGACATATCAAAGCACGTCTCTCAAGATCCTCGTGAAAGAGCAGCGTTCGTTCGGGTTTTGGAGTCCCAGACGGTGTGACGTATACGTTGTGTCTTATCATCCAGGTTACCTCCAGGAAAGGCTGGAAATTGCGGCATATCTATGGCGGAACGGCATCAGCGCAGATATCATGTATGAATCGGGGCTTAGCGATGTAGGTCACGATGATTATGTGGAGACGTGTCAACGGGAGGGTATTCTGTAAGTGTCACATGCCAAGTGTTACTTCTTGTCCTAATCGTCTCCAGCTTTACCGTGTATCCCAGACCGAGGTTGCAGAGGAAGGATCAAGCTGCCTTCAGGATCAAGAGCATCTTGAAAGGCACCGAATATGACGGTGAGTATGGATTAAGAACGGCTTCTCGATGCTTATATTTTGTTCAGTGACGCGCCTTGAGCTCGTTCCCTGGCTTCTTCAGCAAATCTCAGAGCAGAAACGCGTGGATCTATCAACGTCTGGCGCTCGTACCTTTATTGATATCACCCAAAACAATGTATCTTCCAAAGATGTCGCGACTTCTTCCGACGTTCAAATGGTTCTGCCTGGCGATGCAAAGAAGATGAAATCGCTAAAAAATATGTACATTGATCGGGGTATGTTTACTTTGCCCATCCATCTGAAAGCTACCATCTCATCGTCATTTAGCCTTCGAAACCGGTGTACAGATTAAGAATTCGTTCCAAAGCGGAATGCCTATGCTTGGTGTGGATGTCACGCCAACTGTGTTCGACTCCATGACCAAAAGCTCTACGTGGATATCCGATGATGACGCGTGGAAGCCAATAGCTGCCGACTTCCCCGCGAGCTCGTACTCGTACGCCCAACAGCTCCGGGAGCAAGTTAGGCAACGCAAGCTTGAATCCCATCCCTTTCTTTTGTTGTACTCAGTGCGCGATGAACGCGTACAGCTCGTAAAATTATCATGATCCTCTCTTTACGCCTTCTTTATGACCCTAGTCCTCATCTACTTACGCGTTGTTTCATGTTTCAAGGGATGTTATCAATCTATCATCGACCAGGATGGATCGCTATCTCTATTTTTCTATTGTATTTCTAGTTTCTATGTGGATTAATGCCGACTGTTATGACAATGGACGTACATATTCGATGACATCTGTCCCGCTGCTGTTGGCACTCGAGTTTGCTCCAAGTCCTCATCCACATTTTTCAGTTACGTCCTTCGTCTCTGGCAGGTCGCCCACCACCAGGGCTCTGCCTTGGGATTGACCGTCACTCGTCGGCTGATCCAAGTGTATGGCAGGCCGTCGGGGGTTATCGATTACTCGTCTTCGTCCGTAAATAGCTGGGCTGAATGTGGGCTTATATGTACTGCGTATGTAATATCAAAATTGGCGAAATGGTCGATGAACAGAGTGCCACCTCCTCTAGATAAATATTTCATTTTGGTTATTTAATTTAACGTACTCCTTTCCAGATATACTATGCTTGGTCACCACTTCGTATCGGGTCGTCACTTCGTACCGCCATAATTACTCCGCCATTTCCCACTCCCTTGCTACGATTTTTTCTGAGTATGAAGCCTTCATGTGTGCCTATCATCTCATACCAGTTTTAACCACTTAAGTACTGTATTTTAGAAGAAAGAAATCTCGCTGGTGTCACGCTCTACCGAAGGAGCCGAAGCGGAGATTCAACTCAGCAACAATTCCCACACTCAATAAGGAGGAGTCACACCCAAACCTTGTCAATGATCCCCAGTTTTCGGGCTTATTTTTGAGTCGGGCACGCCAACCTCGTCCTTGCTATCCAAATTTCCCCCCGGGTACTGATCTTGCACCATTGGCCACCTTGCTCAGCTCAATACTACTTCATTTATAGTCTTGGAGCTGTAATCGCTATAACATTTCTTCGGCACTGTTCATAATTATCCACTCTAGCTTCGTGTATAGTTGTACCTTACCTTGCTTTATCTAGGAATTCCTACATACACGAACAACTTTGCGAGTGACTACTGGGTCGGAGTTGAAACAGAGTGACGTGACATTGTGACGGTACGAAGTGATGGTCCGATACGAAGTGGTGACCAAGCATAGTATCGACCGCATTTAGGAAGGGCCTTGAGGCCATACGTGTGCCGCTGCCGAACTTTGACTCTTGACTCTCATCATGCTGGCGACCAGCCAAATGATGGCCACCCCAGAGCTCCTTCGCCTTGTCTGCGAACATTGCACCCATACAGAAAATTACAACAACGCGCTTGTTTCAAAGACTTGGTCGAATGAGGCTCTAAGTGTCCTTTGGCATGAACTCTACACACTGGCACCTCTTCTGAGCCTACTGGCACCTCTGAAAGATGTGGATGATTTTTCCTACGTGTGTAGTGATACCCTTACATATCCCTAGGTCTTGAATCTGACAAGTTGAATGATCGGGAATTTCATCGCCATATTCAACCTAGCGATTGGGCTACCTTCCAAAAGTACTCGTGGCGCGTGCATGACATCAAATCTGACGCTTGGGCTAACGACTTTGAGGCTTCTGTCTTTGTGGATATTGCATCGAGCCGTCCAAGCACCGACCTCCTTCCGAATCTACGCCGATTGACATACGTCGACAACAAACCCTCATTCCGATTCCTTCCGCTTTTTATTCCCTCCTCTCTCACCTATCTGGGCTTGATTCTGATGGACGGGGAGGCGAAGCTACGACAAGCGATTTGCAGGGATATTTTGTCGTATCTCCCCGAGAAGGCCGCGAACTTAGAACGCATCATGTTACAAACAGACGGCTCCACGGTCGGAGTGCAAACCGCCAACAGCATAAAACTCAATGTCCTATTCACCGCCCTTCCAAGTTTGAAGGAAGTAGAGATTTCGGCTTCCTTCTTCACCACTTCATGTCTCCGCACTCTCGCCCACATGCAGAGCTTGAAGTCGTTGACGGTGTATGAAAATGCGGACGAGGCGCAGCCAGCCATCGACACTACGGAATTGCAATTTTCCGACACTTTCTCATCATTAACATGTTTCTCGATCGAAACGATCTCCTTCGAAGGTGTCACATCTCTTCTTGATGCGTGCCAACCACGTACACTACACGAGATTTTTGTCACCTCCCTCTTGGCTGTGGCTAGTTCTGTTTGTCTCGAGCTGAAGAAAATTTTCATGCAGAGTGTGGATCCGGAAATTCCAACCGCTCAACAATCCAATCTATCAGAGGAATTCTTCAGCGTGCTTTACCGTTGTACCAACCTGACCTCTCTAACGCTATACAACACCCCTCCTTTGCACCTCAATATCGAGATCCTAAGCGACCTTTTGAAGGGTCTACCGTTCCTACGTACGCTCCGTCTCAGCGAGTATTCCGGCACAAAACCAACCCTACCACTCGCCTGTCTACCGAAACTCGCACCGTTGTGCCCGCAGATGGTGAAACTGGAGTTGTATATGAACACATCATCAGTCCCGGACGCAAAATCGCCCCCACCAGAACGATTTGGAGTGTTTCAAACGGTTGGAACATCTCGACGTGGGGCGCTCTCCTCTGAAATCCTCGAGTCTCCGAGTCACCTCTTTCTTGAGCAGCGTCCTTCCGGTAGGGTGTCACCTCCTTCATGACTCTGAATCTTCTGGTCAACGCCATAACACCTGGATGTCAGTCGCCGAATTTCTTCCGATGATGATCCGTATGCGGAGGGCAGAAAGGTTGTTGGATGCGCGATGTGATGGGTGTCGCAGTATGAAATAGGTCTAGAGGATAGATTTTTTTGTTCAATATATGGACACTACTAGTAGTGCGTATAATCGTGGTAGATCGTATGTCTTGTTGCACGTTCCTAGTCATGCAAATGCGCAGTCTACTTTTCGACAACGATGCCTCCAGTGCTTGGGATGACGCAATGTCTATATAGGCACCGTCGTCAAATTTTCCTGAGCCGACGGATAGTACCTTCCGAGGAAAGTTCTTGTGACGGTGACGACGTCAATTGAGTATCTGCTGTAACCGCCCTGCAGGGACGTGCGTGTACATCTAGGATACCGTTCCACAAGCTCGACGTGTACTGTACACAGCGTTAGGGAAGTAGGAGGCCAACTAATCGCGGAAGAAAAGAATAATGAAGAATATACATTGGGAGGTGCTCCATGAATTACAATATATGGATATATAGATACATATTTACACAGTTGTTATGATTATCACATTCGCAGTAGCATGTCAAGGAATAGGCAATACCGAGGTGCATCAACGCCGTCAAAAATACGGCCTGCTTCGCCCGACGTATTCTTCTTCGGAAACGGTCTCCATGAGAACATTTACGCCTGCATCCCAGTGTTGGCACCATTCATCGTGCTGCCTACATTCCCAGCGAACGATGCTCGGTATGTCTGTCGCGCTTCCAAACCGGTACAACGCATCCACGCCCACATCGCCATCGTGGTCAGCAGAGACACACGGTACCTCGAGCGAGCGGAGGCTCGGAAAGCGCGTGAACATCCAAGGAACGAAGGTATCTGAGTGTGCCTTCGCTCCAGATGCCACCCGCAGCATCTTCAGCGTCGTCAGCTTCCCATCCTCCGCGATTTCTCGGTACACCCCCGGCTCTTCTTCCGTGAGGCAGTCAATATCCAGGTTGAGGAGCAGGTTAATGTCCAGGCGTTCGAGCTTGGGCATCATCCCCGCCAACTTGAACACCCCCGCATGGAAGAACGAACAGGAGAATGTCTTGACATTGGCCAGATGCTTCGCGTAATGGAAGAACCGAGCGAGGAGAACGTCGGTGTCATCACCTAGACTGGGCGCCAGCTTGAGGTGCGTCAGGTTGCGCGCTCCCTCGATATTGTGGAAGATCAGATCGAGCGAACGCGCGCTGAGGATACGCAGGGAAGGCAGTGCGCCCTTTGATAGGTTGAAGTGAAGTGGAGTGGGGCTGTAGTCGTTCCAGGGCGAGATCTCGAGGTGTTCGAGCGAGGCCGCACAGTGCGACAAGAAGCCCGCGAATTCCTCGATGTCCAGCGGAGAAGTAGACAAGCAAATCTTCTTCAATTTCAAAGGCAACACGGGCGCGTCGATTTCGAGGAGACGCGGCATCTTCGTGTACAGCGGGTCGACTAAGCGAAAGGAGGACAATCTGGGGTTGAGCTTGAGGATGAGGGACGCGATTTCGTCGTAGTGGTCCATCTTGGGGGGGTCGTGATATTTATGATGGACTACGTCGATGGTAAGGTGCTTCACGAATCTTGCGCGGCGGTCACAGATATGTTGTGAGAATTGGTAGAACGTCGAGTCCTCGTCTGGGACAAGCTCGAGAACGACCTCTTTGTATAAGATGTGTTCCGCTATGACACGGAAAGCGCGAGAGGACTGAAGCACGGAAAGAATAGTAGACGCGTCGTTCACGCGTTTGAAGATGTCATCCAACAGCTCGACGGGGAGACGAGGAGTTAGACACATTTCGACGCAGTGGTAGTGGTTGTGAGTGAAGGGTGGATGGTGGCATCATTGAGCCTGGGAATTGGGTGTGGTGGTTGGGCCGCCGAGGTAAAGTGGCAGTGAGCCACTGGTCGTGAAGCCCTTCGTCCACCCACCGGCAAGTCAGCACTGGAGCAAAATAATGCTCGATCGCAACAGAGCGAGAGGCGAAGCGCACAGGGAGGTGAGTTGGTACATTCCTTGTCCTTCGTGCTGCCTAACCACCTACTGACCGCCTCGCAGTTAGCCAACCTGGATAGGAAGTTACCTGGACGTCCACATGATTTCGCCATGATATATGACATTCTTGTGGTGAATACAAGGACGTCGACTGCTGCTCAGATATGCCATATTATATGGACTTCTAGGACACCGAGCGTTGGGGCGGCGTGCTCGTTTAAGCGCCAAGGTATTCGGGTGGAGCCAAGATGCCTACGGAGAGCTGTTCCTCTGTGCCGATGATATGGGTCAGTTATAGATGGGAGAGGTTGAAGAAAGAACGCACCATGACCATGTCTGGTCGTTTGATACACTGAGACATGGGACACAAGGAGTTATGCTTCGGAGGCCAGACTTTTAGCGTAAGCCTACAAGAGACGACGTCGAACAGACCTCGAAGCACAGTGCTGCAAAGGTATGGTTAAATCTCCGTTGACCCTGCAAAGCGAAGACGTCAAGCACCCCAAAGCTGGGCCGCTCAGAACGCAGAAAAAATCAAAAATCTCAACGGTAGCAATTCATAATTCCGGCTCCCAATAACCTTTTGCTCATGCTTAGCACCTCAGCACGACAACGAGATAATTGAACCTTGGTCTTACCTATCGTCCTAACATCCCGCCACTCTCTCTGATCCCTGGCCCCGACGGTTTGAATACCCTTGGGTACCGCTTAGTACTTGCTCGTTCGTTCGAGACACCGTCAGATCGAAGTCTGAGTGGTGTTGGTCCCTACCTACTACTTCATAATCACAGTCAGTGAGTTCAGCATCGTGAAGATTGTACACTCACTAGTCGACGTCTACCTCCAGTCTTCCGCCCGCCATGCCTCCAAGCACCTGTCCCTTGGAACATCTGCCGTATTTGTGTTTATCACACAGAAGGGGATGCCCTAGAGAATGATATGGGCCTCAGAATGATTGTTGAGGGAAATCGAAGATGTCGAAAAGGTGTCGGTCGTTGTCGCAGCTATGATCCAGTATCGCAAAGTTCCTTCGTTGACGACGGTCATCCTGGCTGATATATCGGTCTCGCTTGGATCCAATGTCGAAAAATGTTGTCGTTGATGGCAGAAAGATTCACGTTGGGAGCGCAGGAGGCAAGAGTAGTAAGCGCCGATTCGATATTAGGCTTCTGCTTTCAAGATGGGTCAACCGGGATCGCTTCATCCTACCCCACGCCCGTGTACTCGTAGAGCAACTGTTTTTTACCCTTACCCAGATCGATAAAATGGAGAGATGAATCGTCGATATTAGTCAATCCATGATCCTGCGAAATCAGGTCATCGCTTGGCCGTTATACAATGTGCACTAGAGTGAGCGATCCATGATAAGTATAGGGCAGGTAGGGTAACGCCGTAAGTGTAAGGACATTGGTAACATGGGGGAGTGTATTGAGATTTAGATGTATGGGATAGACGGGATATAGGGACTCGAAAGTTGGCTGTGGGTGGCTTCGAAGTTGATTCCGAGCCAAGTCACGCTTTCTCCCCCTTCGCCCTGAAGTAAGGTTTGCTTCATCCATACTCATCAAACCTCGCTTCGTGTGACATCGCGTTACTCCACGCCATTTTAGGGCCCTGCTTTGTTATCAGAATCTCTCCATGGCTGCAAAATAATTAGATAATAATGGCTATACTCCATTCTTTAGAAATTCAGAACGATGATAAATTCTAAAACACAATTCAAGAATTTATCATAGTTCTGGATTTTGACTTGAACAATACCAGGATTGTTATGTGAAATTCTGTGAATACATCACGCTTTGTCACGGAGGTTTGATGAGTATGGATGAAGCAAACCTTACCCTCTGGGCGGCCCCCCAGGAACGGTTCCCGAGCCAATGCTCCTGTTCGCCCTGCGACTATGAACTGCATTATTCGAATTGATGGTAGATTTGTTCATGATGTTTCCGGAGTTTATCGAAGAAGCATTGATGGTCGAGTTATCTACGACGTAGTTGCCGTCGACCGAGTTGAATGTGGCTTCACCGTTGTTCACTATGTTACCGGACGACGTCCAGGCGGCAGGGGGAGTCGAAGGACCGGTGGTGGCGTGAGTGGAGGTGGCCGCTGCTGGGGTACTCAGGTCCAATGGCGCCATCCCGCTCTCAGCAGAGGCGGTGCGTGCCTCTAGTGCCACTAGGATGGCTCCTTGTTGGCCCTGTATGCGGTAGACAGCCTTTCTAACGGCAATGTACGACTGTAGCTGTGAGTCTAACATGTCAAGCCGAGTTGGCCTTCACGATGGCTTGAGTACTCACCTCGAACATACGCAAATATCTCTGAGACTCCTCTTTACATTCCTGGATCCTCTTCGCGTCGTCTCCACGAAATAAGAAACTTGAAACAACGCCTCTCGATGCTCCAAAGTCCACCGCTTCTTTGATTGTACTGACAGCGACGAAACCGACCGTAAGAGAGGGAATGATCAAGGGCGGTAGCACTCACCGGAGCAACACTGAGAGAGAATGTATCAAACCTTGGGGGAGCTCACGCCCCTCCTGGTCACAATCTTCGCAGCTGCGCATTACCGCGTACACGAGACCACAGCCATCAGCGGCCAACGATCTGAAAGCTGACTTGTTTCCACGCAGGCTCTATCAGATATGGAATAGGTGAATATCCTATGTATCAATGTTGGGATTTCGCTGACTGGAATCACGTCGAGCAAAGAGATGGCTATATTAGCAGCTTCCTGCAAGTTGGGTACGTGGTCGAGGAGGGCGGCTTGCTCTAGCTTCGAGAGCACGTCCTCAGCGCGGGCTTGATGCCGGTCTCCATCACTTGCAGTCGACGCCTCGAAGTTCGCCCGCCTGAGCGCTTTCTTGTCCTCTTCGTTGATGACACCATTCTTCGAGTGTGCTAGTCCCATGGGTCTGAGGTCTACTGCGGTTGAAACGTTGAAAGCCGTTACTGGGAGTTTGGGATAGAGGCTGCGTTGAAATAGCCGAAGAAAGGCGGTACATATTTATTATTGACTCGCGTCTGATTGGCAGGCCGAGCCCGAGCAAAGGAGCAAAAGGCTAGGGACGTGGCTTCTGAAGGGCTTCAGCGGAGCGCGAAGCCCGCGAAAGCGTCCAAAAAGCCGCGAAAGGCATTTTTGCGATTGTTCTGATGTGGCATGCGGTTTGGGCGATATTAAAAGTGCATCATAACGGACGAAACAATAGACAAACAATAGAAGCACTTGGGATGTTCGATTTCGGGCGGGTTGGGATGGAAGGAATGGAAGGAAGCTGTGGCTGCGTAACTAGGAGCGGTGAGGGAGTCCCCAATGCCATTGTCGTGATCGCTGCGGATGTGATAAGGGACCTAGTTTATAAGATCAGCATCGTGCGAAGCCGGGGCGGCAGACAACACATACCATTGAGAGGGCGCTTGGGCAATTGTGTAGGGCCTCCCTCGCCACGTCCCAGAGGAATCCATGTCATGCATTCTTCAAGGCATCGTTATCATGAACAAGGGGTACTTGATCTTGCGAGGTGGATGAGGATACTCGAGACAACATTGATTACGACGTCAACCATGGCCAGGTGCAAGAGGACTGATAGTCAATGTCGAGTACCAGGTCCATAAACAGCGGCCGCTTTTCAAAGCGCAGGCCAGTTTCCAGTTGAGTTCTGCCGTTTTAAGAGTAAGTTGGTTGCATCCGACACGAATCCATGTTCCCCCATTTGTTTGATACTTGATGAGAAATCCAGTCAACAGCCGGAGACACTGAAAGTAAAGTCCAGGTGGAAGGTAAGCACACTTCGTGGGTGGATATCAAAAAAGAATGGCATACCGTTCAGGGAAATGGGGGACTAGCGAGCATCTGCATGCCGATACCTTTATACGCGGGGTCTTCATATGATGACTCGATAGAATTCCAAACGATATGGGCGGTTGCCAGCATACGGCAGAATTGAATTAGCAGTGATGTAAGGGGCGTTTCTGGGGCTGTGGCGGAGAAACGGCGAGGTATGGGCGTCAGAAGCGAAGAACATGACGGGGAACAAGGTGCCCATGAGTCGATCTGCTCGCACAGATGCCAAGAGGGAGAGTTATGCAATGGATATCGTTTGCAGCGTTTGGAGTGCAATTTTCTGTTAACAAGGACCGTCAGCGTTGAGATAAAATGGAAAATAACGTAAGGGGAGGAAGATTGGGAGGAGTCACGAGGGGGCGAAAGCAATTAGACACATTGCGTTATGTACAATGCCTGGAAGGGTCGATATCAGACTGGGAGCACACGTGTGCCGAAGGGCAAAGGATTTGTAGTTCGAGGGAGGGCCTCCCTCACACGTGGATGCTAAACGGCCCGAGTGTCGATGAAAATAGAGTGACATGGGTTATATAAATGTGCGAGGGCGACGATACAAAGACTAGCAAAAACACACTGTCACCTAAATCTATATTAAGTGTCAGAAACGAGGAAATATGTATAGATTGTGCAACTCACACAGAAGCGTCATTTCTCTCTCGTTCTCAGGATGATCAGTTTGACTCGACTTCAACGAAGGAAAGAACTTTCTGTGCTACGGAAGAGCGCGAGGTATTGTGCGAAATACTCCCCGAGGACCTGTAGCTGTCCCTCAAGTCGTCGCTACAAAGGTCGATATCAGCATTACCGAGACCTGGAGGGAGGTCGCAGACCGGTCTGCGCCTAAGTTGGAACAGAACCGGCAGCACGCCTTCGACCCCTTCTGCCGGAACTTTGGGCATGTGTTCCTATCGCTCGGCTCTTTGTCATACCCACATTGTCCCCTATCCCCTATCCCCTTCCCATCATGTCCTTGTCCGTTCGCCCATCCCTTTTGTACGCATTATTCGAATTCGCCGTTGAGACGTTCAGGGTGTTTCCCGAGTTAACGGAGGGATTGTTCGTCGTCGAGTTGTTAATGACGTAATCGCCGTTGACGGAATTGAATATTCCTAAGCCATTGTTGGTGATGTTTGCGAAAGCTGTAAAGCTAGAAAACGTAGGTGGAGAGGTACGGGGAGTTGGAGAAGCAGGAAGAGTGGTGTGGTGATCTGATGACATCTTCTTGGATGAAAAGTTCTCCACTGACGTGGTATGCGGAGAAGCATCTCTGATGGTAATGTGTGATTGCATCTGGTTTGAAAGGTCAATAAGCTGTCCCCCCCAGCTACAAACGCAACCCAAATCGGTTCAACGTATCCTTCAGCTGGACTCTATATCTTTGGATTTTGTCGGCGTCTGCTTTATGCAATACAAATCGCGCGAGGAAACCTCGCGCCGCACGCATTTTCGCAAAGTCCATTATATCCGACATTGTGCTAAACCGCCAAAATTAGGAAAAATCACAATCAAGGAACGGTAGCTTCGGTACACACTTGAGCATCTCTTCGAGGTGATTTGCCAAATCTTGAGGTATTTTCTTTCCGCAAAACAAATAACCTAGATGACTCTGAAAGGGGTGGAGTTCCTACCGTGGCCGCGAGGACCGAATACCCCGCAAGTATTGCTCATCCGAAGCATGAGCATATGGGGAGCACGAGTTAATTCTGCGGTGATGGAGGCGCCTGAGGACTTGAGAGCGAGGTTCGCCGTTCGTTCGCCGTGTCTGCGCTCTCCTGGCAATGTACTGAGCGGAAGAATGGAAGAGAAAGGAGAAGGAAAGCAAAGGGAAGAGGAAAGCAAAGACAGCGAAGAGAAGTTGACAAAGAAGATGCTACACAGTCTATAGATACACAAATACAAGGCGTGTACGGAAATTGTGCCAACAGTACGGAAATGACAAGCATACGGGTAATTTGCTGGAATGAAGCCCCGTGTAGAAGCACCTGTGGGAACGCGGTATGGGGAGTACGGAATATTATCTACACATCGGGGGTCTAGTAGTCCAAGCCCTTGGGACGAAGCTTGAGCGTAGCAATATGCATAAATACATAAGAATAAGAGCAGGGAGACGAAGAAGCGGGACTCACATAATACACTTCTACATGTCTCTCATCGCAGGATAATTTACGGGATAGTGACGAGAGGGGAATATTTGGCATCTTAGTCGCTAGGACGTCGAGGGTGCAGGGCTTCCAGGGACATGAACGCCTGGCCGCAAATTGTTATGAAAGGTGTAAAGCAACGTTCATGAAAGCAAGGAGGACATCACGGCGTCGCAGCCATGCCACGTCTCCTCCCTCGCTGCCCAGGTTGTTGTTCCGCCTTCCTCCTGCCTGCTGCAAGCGGCCTCCCAGGACCGGATCCCATCCCCATACTCCGAGTATTTCCGTTCGCCCTTCCCATACCACCAGCATCGTACCTGTTGTTCGAGTTGACGGTCGATATATTCATAACGTTCCCGGAATTCTTTGAGGAAGTATTGGTGGAAGAGTTATTTACGACGTAGTTACCGTTGACCGAGTTGAACGTCCCCTCCCCGTTATTCACTATGTTACCGAATGACGTGAAAGCGTGCGTGGGGCGAGGAAAAGACGGCGTATGAGGAGTCGAAGGGGCGGAGCTTGGATTTGATGAGGCTTCCGTCGACGCAATCAGCTGGGACTTGTTGGGAGCATGTGCCTCGAGCGCAGCAAGAATAGCGGCTTGCTGCTCTTGAATACGAGAAACAGCATCTCGAACGGTGATATGCGACTGCATCTAGGGTCAAAAGTGCGTTAGGTGTAGTTGCCACTTGCAATGAGGTCGAACATTCAACACGCACTCCAAACCGATCCATGGCATCCTTGATTTGCGCCCTAAACACTTGAATCCGCCCAGCATCTGCCTTATGGGAGATAAATCGCGCAAAAGGGCCTCTCGATGCGCGAGCTTTCGCAAATTGCATGACATCGGTCATCGTCCTGGTGACTGGTCATCTACCAAATCCGATAAATCGTGAAACAAATTCAAGGTGCTCACTTGAGCAACTCCTTGAGGTGATCCATTAGATCTTGAGGAAGTGGCTTCCCATCGTTGTCCTCTTCGCGGTCCTTCCAAACGCTTGTGGCAGTATATACCAGCTCACAAGCATCACTCGCCAACCCCTTGAATGCTGATTTGTTCTCTAATGTACCCTTCGAATGGGAGGTGAAATGCGTCCGTGCCACAGACGAGCAAAGACTCTACCTGCACCATGTCGAACAATGCAACAGCTAGCCCAGCGGCCTCTCTCAGATAAGGTACAGGCGCAAGTTCTGCAGCCTGCTGCAGCGTAGAAAGGACAATCCCCGCAATGTCCTGAGCGACCGTAAGTTTTCCATCAGTATCCGCCTTGTCGCTTGCGGGCCCTTTGTCGTTATTGGTCCTCGTGAGCTCCGTTTTCGAGACTGCTGACCCCATGGGAGTAGGGTGTCCGATGTTGTCCGCAGTCATGTAAAGGGAAGAGGTGAAGGAGTTTAGGAAGCATGCGTCAAACCTCGAAATGTGAACAAGGCATGTGGTAAACCGTGGGCGCTTAGAGTAGAAAACGTCAACCATTACCCCGATTCCGCTTGCGGCATTGCAATTTCTTTGCAAACACTATTGAAAAGTGGGCGTTGCTTTCAGGCTGGTCCATCCCCAGTCAGCACCACGGGTCTCAACGTTGAAGTTGAGGCGTCGGAGTGATAGTAGGAATTCGTATGTAGGCTGGTTTTCGAGCATATCACCAGATAGCCTTCGGCGGCAGCATCCAGGTGGGCCTCGCCTCAGCCACAAGGATGCACTGTGGAAGCTATAGGTTTGGGGACTACAGCAAAGGTAAGCTCCAGCAACAGGTCGGCTTTTTCCGCCAATGTACATGGACTACGGCTCACCACGTTTGACTATCAGATACGGTGCCAATGCTGAGCGCTGAGCGCTGACCTTCCAGTACTCTGGAAATCTGCTTTCGGCCTTTAAGTTTGACACAAACTTCGGACGTCTGATCTTCTTCCCGCTTCAAGCAAGAGAATACGCATGAGAGGGATCTATTTACAAGATTGATGATGTTGAGCGTAGAGAAGGCCACCCGAACGAGAAGTCCCACCATTTCGACGCGTTGGTATCAAGTTCCTCGTCCTGGGTGTTACAGTTTACACTGAAAGATTGCCGAGAATACAGCATTTGAGGTGCGCAGCGCCAAATTCAATGGCTCGCCCAGACTCTCGTTGTTTCGTCAGTATCCCGCCGAGAACAACTTGGAGGCAAGGACGCATGCGCCGCGCGGTGTTGGTTCACTTCGATTCTTAGAAGTAAGTGCTTTGGTGTATCTTGATTGTGCGGCTTCCGACTATTTTAGGTTTGAAGACACAGCCAGCCTCAGCGACCCACGCGATGTTCTTTCCAGCCGCAGGTCCGTGGTTACGAAGAATGAGAGGAAAGCAAGGGCGTGTGCGCTCTGGTAATCAACGACTGGGTGGATGATACACCTTACTGTTTCACTGGATTAGAGATACCGTAACGGAAGTATCGAGAAGATCTTACCCTAAATTGAACTTTCCCATGTCAGATCCAGCTGACATATCTATCTAGCCTATTGTAGCTCTTCCGGGGCTTCCAGCGCACCGCTTTCTCATCACATTGGATATCAACATTATTCGCTTATGTGACTCCATGAACCTTGTTCGCCCAACTAAGGGCTCTCAAGAAAGGACATCATCATCTGGTCGTCACTAGCTCACTGTCCTACTAGTCGATCCCCTGCGAATCTACTCTCTACTCTGCGCCCTCTCCGTCCTTTGGTCATGCCGTTTCCAGCACGCATCAGCGGCCCTATGAGACTGATGAAGGACGCGACCCTACGCTGTCTTAAGCTTGCAATCCCTAATATCAACCTACGCGAGAAGTCGGGTTTTGCCGTTATACCTAATGAACCCATCATTCGACGAATTGCAGTAGCCCTTAATGCCCCCTCAGCTAGTAGTGAGAACCATGTCGTTAGTCTCTTCTCCAGCGCTTCAATACTAACAGTTTTTACCCACGGCGCGAATTCTTAGCCATGAACGATGTAGATTTGGCAGTTGTTAGGAAACGCTCGCATCGTCATCTGGCTGCCGCGGGCCAGACATGAGCTACCTCGCACCATCGTGAAAGGATTTCTATCCAGGAGCATGTTAAGCCAAACCATGGCTCTTCACTTTCGTTGGGGACAGTAGCCGAGTTGCCACATCGAATGTTTGTAAGTAAACAAGCTTTCACCCATGACACATGAATGTCTATAGGCTGACGCCGCCGAGAGTTGCTCCGATAAGGTATTCGTCGCTGCGAGGCCTGCACATCTCATCACGATAATAGAGGTAATTTATCCTTTGATCGTTGAATAGCAATAAAGCATTCATTTCCGACATCCATTCTGACCCATTCATACAAGAGTGTCGATAGCCTTTTAGGGGCCGATGTTGATGGGAGTAGACCGTCTGGGGAGAACGAGAAGCGCCAGGTCAGCGTATTATTCTTAATGACCTAAGCAAACGACTCATACTTACTGAACTGGGTGTCCTTGCAACAGACGGTCTGCCCGGAGCTGCCAAAGGAAACGAGCACCGCCGGGCATCGAAGATCGTGCTAAAGAGCTCACCACTTGGGTCCGCCTCCATTGATGTTGCCGAGCTCGCCAGTGATCGCACTGATGTTCATCTTCGACAATGAAGCGACAAGGTTGCCCCCGTATGGCTCACAGTAATCCACGATGTTGCAGCACGGTTGTAGTCAGAGCGAGTGGAGAGCGGAAATACAGCTGCAACGGCGGCGACAGCAGCGACGAGAATGGATTGTGCGAACATCGTTGAAAAGAGTAAGTGTGGGTTGGTCTTCGCTGGCTGGTTGGTTTGCGAGAATGTGAATGTGAAGACGAAGACGAGGAAATTCGAATGAGGAACTAAGGTCAGATCCTTAAGGTATTTATACCTTTTTTGCCCCGCCCAGGTTTGTTGGCTGAATCGCGCATCAGCTTCGCCAATCTTGGCTTTCCGAGCACCTGCCCCCAAGTCTCACCCCAACTATTTGGCCAAACACGTAGTCCGCCCATGTTGAAACCGCGCTTTGGCTTTTGTGCGTAGCGTCCCTTGCTTACAAGGTCGTTACGAAATTTAGCAGGCAAATGTTACGATACGAGACCTCCTGGCAATCACATCACCATTTTCCGTCCTATATGGGAGGTACAAGGCACAGAGCAGTGATCTTAGCCTGTGCATTGAAGTTTGAGGGGTATAGACTTCGTTTCAGCGCGGCGCCTTCGCGGAGTACCCGAGTGTAGTTGAACGTAGAGGTTGAATGGGGGTAGACGCCCATACTTACTCTATTGTCCCATGCCGACTTGCCGCACCACATTTCCCAGCGCCATAGTACCTACCCACTAGCCACACTGCGCCACACAACGCACCCAATATCAGGTACTCCATCGAGTTTCTTTGAAATGGCCGCCCCTTGCCCAGGTGAGGCCCCCTCTTCTTTGTTGATTCTCGGATTGACTGAGCACTTACCCTCCATCTGGCTATGAAGTTGACAGATGCCGTCTTCGAGTCGACGTGGTCCTGGAGGCCAACGATGGGTCCCTGTACGGAGCTCATGCTCATAATGTCGAAGCTTTCAGCGCTTCGCTTCTACCTCTGAATCGGGATCCCTCTCTGTTGATGGTGACGCTGGTCAAGTTAACGGAAGACGCCGAAGTCGTCTCCTTACTCTGCAGGTTCGCTCACCACCGACATCAGCCCGATATATCCTCGCTCCCTTGGGAGACTTTCTACGAACTATCTACAGCTGTGGAGAAGTACAAAGTATATAGTGCGATGGGCGTGTGCAAGCTTAAGATGGAGTACGTGTCTCGCCCTTCCTTGTTAGTTTCCCTTAAATTTCCCGACGTCTCAGGTATTCGGTCGTGGAACACCCGTATGAAGTACTTCAGTATGCAAGCGGTACAGAATACGATGCTCTCAGGGACCGTGCCACGAAGTAAGCTGGCGACCGTCATGCTCCACGGAAAGACCGAACTCACTCAGGAAGTATAGGCTATGCCTAGACTCCCACCCCATAGAATGCTTCGTGAATGCAAAAAAGCTGGGTTTATCTGACCTCATGGATGAGGCCGCCGCCAAAACGCTTGATCTTCCTCTATCAACCGTCGAGGCCGCCATTAGAGGACAGGCAGATTGGCAGACGACTCTGTTAACCTGGGTACGTGATCTAGATTTAATCTCTCTCTAGATGTAGACCTTGATATACGCAACAAGATGATTCAGCGTGAGGCATTGCGCAATGAGAAACTGTGCCTTCTGTTGAAAACCCCCCGCTGCGACCCAGCACAAGGGAGGTGCATCGCGCTGCGACGATTGGCATGTTTATTACAAGGCTGTCACCATGGCATTCAGTGCAGACCCTGATGGCGACCTCGAAGAAGTCATCACGAGAAATAAGGGTCTTCTTCGCCGTTGCTCATACTGCTTGAAGTCCGTCGAAGTTTGGGAAAGAGCTGTCGACGCTATGCGAACCGGAGTCGGATGTCTAAGTTTTTCGTCTATATACGAGAGGTATGCAGGGAACAGAGAGGACTGGTAAAGCGAACATCTCTGTAGAGCTCTGACTGTATATTTTGTACTTCTACACCAATGTCGAACTAACTTCTCGCCCACATTTTCACCAAATGTACAATGGGATTCCTCCGAACGATGACTCAGACGAAGGCGTGAACACACCATTGGTATTCGTGACTAGCATCGTGGGCAAGATAACGAAGACGACAGATGCAGTGCAGCGCGGTCATCATTCGTAGGGGATGGAAAGACGCAGTTTGTGTCTTCGTGGATGGACAGTAAATCTCTCCCCTTCGTGTCCACAGCGTTCGCGTCATTTCCACGCTCTCGTCCCATTCCACATCCTCAAGCGCTTTGTATGCCCTTCATTCGTATATAGTGTCACAACTGACATCGACCCGTAAGTAACTCGTGACCCTGAGAGCTGCACATTGCGCAGCGACTTCGCCTCGCTAGACCAACGACGTACAGGAGATAAAATGTCGATATAACGAACAAGACACGAGCCACTCAAGATGATAAGTAAACCCGTCTACACAGTGATCACTTCATTGCGGTGACTCACCTCGACGTTGGTTCGTACGCAGCTCTCCTCGTCTTTAGGCTGGCAACACGTCGACGTTTTGGTCTGCTCAACATTGCGTTGTCCCGTGTTCGGTGGATTCGGTCGGTCGTACATTCGCGCTTGTGCTCCCTTTCTTCTCCTGTGTCGATCTTCCCTCAAAACTCGGCGTACGCCATTTATACTTGGGAGTCGCGCACGTATGTATTCGCCATCTCGTCCTCTCTTTGAACCTGTGCCTCCCGGGAAGCTCGCCGTTCGTGACGGAGCTAGTCAAGATACGAAAAGAGTCTGCTGATGGGTCTACGCGGCGAGCGTAAGGTTTGCATTCTCGCGTGGACTGAGACTGGGGATTGCGAAGATCTGTCAGATCGTCCTCTGGTGCTGGTTTCCTATTATTCTTCAGTATTTCTGAGACGCAGACAACGTCTTGAGCGGGGAGCTGCAGGTCCCGCAGAGTGTATACTAGAATAGAATAGAGAAGACTCGCAGAAGCTAGTAGGTAGAGTAGTGGCGGGCCGCAGAAGTAGTCTCCATCTGACACGAAGAATGTTCACGAGAGCCACATGACTGGCGCGCACGTACTGGCTCCGTTTTGATCTTCACGGAGAGAAGTGCGCTCGGATGGCTCAGAGAGCTACAGTCGAAGCCCTCTTAACCCATAGCTCGGTGAACGCCAAAATCTATGTGTTATTAGAGCTTACGGGGTCCTCGAGAGCGCTTATTGGGCGCTTGTGCCGGAAGTCCCCAGAGTGTGTTACATAATGACTCCCATATTGTTTTGCGGAAGACTCTGTGTGAATTGATCAGAATTTATCATATTTAGAGTCATTGGGACCGAATTCCGGTGAGAATCTCTGATAAACTTTAGATTCCGATAGAATATTCGATCAAAACTGGCCTTTCCGGGGAGAAATATGCCTGTTTATGGGTTTTGATACCTGAAAAAGTTATTGCTTATGGAGTATGGGGGATTTTTCTAATTTCCCTGGTAAACAAGTTGGTGGACGCCAAAATTAGAGGGGATTATGGGTTAGAACTTCGACTGTACAACAGTTTAAATGGATATGCCATGTGAGCGAGAGTATGACATGGGAAAGTTCATCAATTAGAAGTTTTAAAAAAACGGAAGCGGATTCCATTCGTGATGGTATCATTTAGTGGAAGTTGGAACATACGCAAGTTTGGCCGACGTCCTGTAGCGAAGACTGCATATAGCCTTTTTGGCCTGTCGACCACAGCACTCGCCTCCTTCCCATTCGTGCGTTCCACTTCGCCGCAAGAGAATAGTATACATCACCGAGTCCGGCTCGACCTCGAGACTCAGAATGACTTCGGCGCTACGTACGACAGAGTCACGTACCTCTAGACCAGCGAAAGGGAAGCAGTAGGGTGGGTACCACGGTGTGGCACTCTCCCAACGTATTCCTGGGCGGGCAAAAACGTGAGGGATCTCATCGTACTATATAGCCTGTATGGACAATGTTCAATTGGAGCTTTTATCAGTGAGGACTTGGTACTGACTGCTAAGCGCGTGGGGGAGGCTACAGGGCATCAGCGTCACCACGAGGAGCTGGTATCGGTCTCTTCTTTCATTCGAAAACGTCCTCCTCCCGGGGTCGGCATGACACCCGTGGTGGAACCGTCGAAGCTGCAGGTATAGCGGAGCGCTGACTTCTGTTGGTATTCAGTGGGTGGTCGTGGGTCGTGGATTGGTTGTCGAGAGCAATACACAGTTACAGGAGCGCGTAAAACTGCAGCTCAACTCAAAAACGGCGTCTTGTCTCTTGGTGTGGACCGGCACACCGCTCCAGGATCGTCCGCTCGCGACCACGATGTAATGCTGAACCTGCTGATTCCCATGTCCATCATCGTGCTTAGGCATAGAAAAGCGTCGGTGCGAACTCTAACGTTTCCACTCACCTGACGGATGTTTTAGTTCACGTCAACTCCAGCTACAGAGGGTGTTTAAGTAGTCGGAACCCTTTAATTGCAGTCGTCGAACCCCGGAAACAGATGGTCGGTGCCATGCAACAGAAGGCCGAGGTCGACAGCATTCAACATGCGAAACCTGCGATCGAAGCCATTGTCAGTGCGGATTATCGCCGATATCGACGAGAAAATGGGTCTGGCCAAGCTAGTATCCGCCACAAATTGCTATAGGGTTACTCTGTGAAGAAAC
Organism: Pleurotus eryngii var. eryngii; assembly: GCA_029467805.1. Classification (NCBI taxonomy): domain Eukaryota; kingdom Fungi; phylum Basidiomycota; class Agaricomycetes; order Agaricales; family Pleurotaceae; genus Pleurotus; species Pleurotus eryngii. The sequence continues at coordinate 1,502,449 of SZVJ01000030.1, read as the reverse complement.
CGTCTTGGTGTGGTAATCGCTTACCTATACGCTTCTGTTCGCTTGACGGAGGGTTTGGTTGGTTCCACGAAGATGTCGTGGAGCCATAGGTTATACATCGAATGCCAGGGATCGCAATGGGTTTGACAATCACGGCATTACGTTCTCTGTCTGAAGTCATCGTGAGCGTAACCCCCATAATGGCACGTAAAAAATAGTTCTGACCGATTTTTTGTAGTCAGTCGCTGCACCGTGCCCCCTAGCTCCCTCCGCAAACATGCGGCGTCACATCGAACAATGACCAATTGTCCTCTCGAGTCGCTCTGCGAGAGATTCATTTGCAAAATGGGACCCAGAACCCGAGTCGGACTTAACTAGGATTGCCGAGAGTTGGTCGAGAGTGAGTATGCAATGTCAACCTCGGACTCGTTGACGATTGGAAAAAATTCCGAGTCCTTAAGGACATTGTCAGTGGCTCTTGTGCTGCTGCTCAGCCGATGACTCGGGAGATAGAGACATCCTTGTAGTGACCAAGCAGTGACCGCCTTGCATCGGGCTCCGGCGTTTGTCATTTCCGAACTTCGCCTTGCGGGTACCAAGTTTTTACTCAGGCGCTATGTACGCCTCGTGCGCTACCTCCATCCTCACATTGCTGGAACCTTTGGAATGCGACGCATGAAATTGTCACGATCGAAGACCCCGACCACTGATGAAAAAATCAAGAAAGCTGCCAGGCGAGCCAACTACAAGGACATGACCCAGGATGTTGCGTGGATAGTTATCTCAACGTTGGAGAAGGCGGCCTTATTCGCACCCGTTCCTTACTTGCAACAAGCGGCTGGCATGGCGATTACATTGGTCGACATGGTTCAGGTAAGTTTTGGCCTACTCTCCCTGCGCCGATGTATCATTTGAACTACGAATTCCTACTATCACTCCGATGCCTCAACTTCAACGTTGAAAACCGTAGTGCCGACTGGGGACGGACCAGCCTGAAATCAACGCCCACTTTTCATTAGTGTTTGCAAAGAAATTGCAACGCCGCAAGCGGAATTGAGGTAATGGTTGAAGAACGTTGAGGTGTTCTACTATAAGCGCGCACTGCTTGACCGGTGACCACCACGTGCCTTGACCCTTAAAATCTTCACACTTCCTAAACTCCTTCACCTCTTCCCTTTACAGGACCGCGGACCCTACTCCCATGGGGTCAGCAGTCTCGAAAACGGAGCTCACAAGGACCAATAACGACAAAGGGCCCACAAGCGACAAGGCGGATACTGATGGAAAACTTACGGTCGCTCAGGACATTGCGGGGATTGTCCTTTCTACGCTGCAGCAGGCTGCAGAACTTGCGCCTGTACCTTATCTGAGAGAGGCCGCCAGGCTAGCTGTTGCATTGTTCGACATGGTGCAGGTAGAGTCTTTGCTCGTCTGTGGCACGGACGCATTTCACCTCCCATTCGAAGGGTACATTAGAGAACAAATCAGCATTCAAGGGGTTGGCGAGTGATGCTTGTGAGCTGGTATATACTGCCACAAGCGTTTGGAAGGACCGCGAAGAGGACAACGATGGGAAGCCACTTCCTCAAGATCTAATGGATCACCTCAAAGAGTTGCTCAAGTGAGCACCTTGGATTTGTTTCACGATTTATCGGATTTTGTAGATGACCAGTTACCAGGACGATGTCCGATGTCACGCAATTTGCGAAAGCTCGCGCATCGAGAGGCCTTTTTGCACGATTTATCTCCCATAGGGCAGATGCTGGGCGGATTCAAGGGTTTAGGGCGCAAATCAAGGATGCCATGGATCGGTTTGGAGTGCGTGTTGAATGTTCGACCTCATTGCAAGTGGCAACTACACCTACGCACTTTTTGGCCCTGGGTGCAGTCGCATATCACCGTTCGAGATGCTTTTTCTCGTATTCAAGAGCAGCAAGCCGCTATTCTTGCTGCGCTCGAGGCGCATGCTCCCAGCAAGTCCCAGCTGAGTGCGCCAACGGAAGCCTCATCAAATCCAAGCTCCGCCCCTTCGACTCCTCATACGCCGTCTTTTCCTCGCCCCACGCACGCCTTCACGTCGTTCGGTAACATAGTTAATAACGGGGAGGGGACGTTCAACTCGGTCAACGGTAACTACGTCGTAAATAACTCTTCCGCCAATACTTCCTCAAAGAATTCCGGGAACGTTATGAATATATCTACCGTCAACTCGAACAACAGGTACGATGCTGGTGGTATGGGAAGGGCGAACGGAAATACTCGGAGTATGGGGATGGGATCCAGTCCAGGGAGGCCGCTTGCAGCAGGCAGGAGGAAGGCGGAACAACAACCTGGGCAGCGAGGGAGGAGACGTGGCATGGCTGCGACGCCGTGATGTCCTCCTTACTTTCATGAACGTTGCTTTACACCTTTCATAACAATTTGCGGCCAGGCGTTCATGTCCCTGGAAGCCCTGCACCCTCGACGTCCTAGCGACTAAGATGCCAAATATTCCCCTCTCGTCACTATCCCGTAAATTATCCTGCGATTTGAGATATGTGAAAGTGTTAGGTGAGTCCCGCTTCTTCGTCACCCTGCTCTTATTCTTATGTATTTATGCATATTGTTACACTCAAATTTCATCCCAAGGGCTTGGACTCCTAGATCCCCGATATATAGGTAACCTTCCAAACTCTCCGCACCGCGATCCCACAGGTGCTTCCACACGGGGCTTCATTCCAGCAAATTACCCGTATTCTCGTCATTTATGTACTGTTGGCACAATTTCCGTACACGCCTTGTATTTTTTGTATCTATAGACTGTGTAGCATCTTCTTTGTCAACTTCTCTTCGCTGTCTTTGCTTTCCTCTTCCCTTTGCTTTCCTTCTCCTTTCTCTTCCATTCTTCCGCTCAGTACATTGCCAGGAGAGCGCAGACACGGCGAACGAACGGCGAACCTCGCTTTCAAGTCCTCAGGCGCCTCCATCATCGCAGAACCAACCCGTGCTCCCCATATGCTCATGCTTCGGATGAGCAATACTTGCGGGGGTATTCGGTCCTCGCGGCCACGGTAGGAACTCCACCCCTTTCGGAGTCATCCAAGTTGTTTGTTTTGCGGTAAGAAAATCCCTCAAGATTTGGCAAATCACCTCAAAGAGATGCTCAAGTGCGTACCGAAGCTACCGTTCCTTGATTGTGATTTTGCCTAATTTTGGCGGTTTAGCACAATGTCGGATATAGCGTGCGGCGCGAGGTTTCACCGCGCGATTCGTATTGCATAAAGCAGACGCCGACAAAATCCAAAGATATAGAGTCCAGCTGAAGGATACGTTGAACCGATTTGGGTTGCGTTTGTAGCTGGGGGGGACAGCTTATTGACCTTTCAAACCAGATGCAATCACACATTACCATCAGAGAAATTACGCTTCCGTTTGAGTCGCACAATCTATACATATTTCCTCGTCCCTGACACTTAATATAGATTTAGGTGACAGTGTGTTTTGCTAGCTTGAAGCAGTCTTTGTATCGTCGCCCTCGCACATTTATATAACCCATGTCACTCCATTTTCATCGACGCTCGGGCAGTTTAGCATCCACGTGTGAGGGAGGCCCTCCCTCGAACTACAAATCCTTTGCCCTTCGGCACACGTGTGCTCCCAGTCAAGTACACGCTCCCAGTCTGATATTGACCCTTCCAGGCATTGTACATAACGCAATGCGTCTAATTGCTTTCGCCCTCTCGTGACTCCTCCCAATCTTCCTCCCCTTACCCTGCTTCGCACGTTGCTGATCTTATAAAATAGGTTGAATTCGTATCGATCCTAACGCATCTACTGTAACACGTCCTGTGTTGGACAGCGTGCTCATTTTACGATCATATATATCCCAAACTCCCAGTAACAGCTTTCAACATTTCAACCGCAGCAGACCTCAGACCCATGGGACTAGCACACTCGAAGAATGGTGTCATCAATGAAGAGGACAAGAAAGCGCTCAGGCGGGCGAACTTCGAGGCGTCGACTGCAAGTAGTGATGGAGACTGGCATCAAGCCCGCGCTGAGGACGTACTCTCGACGCTAGAGCAAGCCGCCCTCCTCGCCCGTGTACCGGACTTGCAGGAAGCTGCTAATCTAGCCATCTCTTTGCTCGACGTGATTCCAGTCAGCGAAATCCCAACATTGATACATAGGATATTCACCTATTCTATATTTGATAGAGCCTGCGTGGAAACAAGTCAACTTTCAGATCATTGGCCGCTGATGGTTGTGGTCTCCTGTACGTGGTACTCTGTAGCTGCGAAGGTTGTGATCAGGAGATGCGTGTGCTCCTCCAAGATTTGATACGTTATCTCCCAGTGTTGCTCCGGTGAGTGCTACCGCCCTTGATCATTCCCTCTCTTACGGTCGGTTTCGTTGCTGTCAGCACAATCAAAGAAGCGGTAGACGTTGGAGCATCGAGAGGCGTTGTTTCGAGTTTCTTATTTCGTGGAGACGACGCGAAGAGGATCCAGGAATGTAAAGAGGAGTCTCAGAGATATTTGCGTATATTCGGGGTGAGTACTGAAACCATTGTGAAGACCAACTCGACTTGATATCATAGACGCACAGCTACAGTTGCGCGTTGCCGTCAGAGAGGCTCTCTACCGCATACAGTACCAACAAGGAGCCATCCTAGAGGCACTCACCGCCTCTTCTAGGGGCCATTGGACCCGAGTACTTCAGCAGCGGCCACCTCCGCTCACGCCGCCAACGGTCCTTCGACTCCCCCTGCCGCCTGGGCGTCGTCCGGTAACATAGTGAACTACGGTAAAGAGACATTCAACAGCAGCCACGTCCGAGTCGTAGATAACTCATCCGGAAACATCGTGAACATATCCATCATCAATTTGAATAATGCAGGTCACAGTCGCAGGGCGAAGAGGAGCGTGAGCTCGGGAACCGGTCTTGGGGAGGCGCCCAGAGGACTCGGGCAGAAGATGGGCAGTACTTCAGGGTAAAGGGGAAGAAAGTGTGGCTTGGTTTGGAATCAACTTCGAAGCCACCCACAACCAACTTTCGAGTCCTGTCTATCCCGTACCTCAAATTTCAATACACTCCCTCATGCTACCAATGTCCTTACACTTACGGTGTTGCCTGCCCTATACTTATCATGGATCGCTCACTTTAGTGCACATTGTGCAACGGCCAAGCGATGGACTGACTTTTGACCAATATTGACGATTCATCTCTTCCTTTTATTGATCGATCTGGGTAAGGGTAAAAAACAGTTGCTTATACAAGTATACAGGCGTGGGGGAGGATGAACACATAGCGGAGTTACAATGTACCAATAAACACATCAAAGCGGAGTTATACATTGTATTGATAGGAACAGTCCGCGCGGAGCCCAGCGGAAATTGCCCAATATGGTAAGTCTACAATGTATGCAATAACAACCATCCGCACGGAGCAGCTTGCACATCGGAAGGGCCGAGGGATTGACCAGCAATGCAGCAGAATGCTGTGGAATGGTTAGTGAGGTGGCTAGGTTGTTTCCAATCATTCCTATACAGGTACAATGAGGCAGCAGGCATAAAATGTCAGCAAATCAGTCCAACATCAGGCTACCAATGTAGGCCGATTCTTTGCCATTGCGGCTGATGGTTTCGGCTAGCATGTAGCCGAGACCTACTGGGATGCTGTATATGATGCATCAGTAAAGAAGTCGGCCCAAATAAGCAAAGAATCAGTACATCCGACGTCCGGTGCAGGCTGATGTTTTGGGATACAGGCTGATGTTTTTCGGGTAGTACGTAGTGTGCATGTACTGTATTGTTATACATCATGATACCCAGACCAAAGCACCGGCCCATGTAGGCAAAGCGTCGCCACACCAGCTAGCTGGGATAGGCCGACAGTTAGTGAAACAGACTGACGTTCTCTACTGGTAGGTAGCTAGCACATTCTTTCACATAGTACATGATACCAAGACCAAAGCAGCGGCCCATGTAGGCAAAGCGTCGCCACATCAGCTGTACGACGGAGGCCGAGGATTTGCGAAACAGGCCGAATTCTTAGTGGGTGAGTAGCTCACATGTTCACAGATGAAGTGCATGATACTGAGACAAAAGCACTGGCCCATGTAGGCAAAGCGTCGCCACATCGGCTGTACGATGGAGGCCGAGGATTTGCGAAACAGGCCGAATTCTTAGTGGGTGAGTAGCTCACATGTTCACAGATGAAGTGCATGATACCGAGACCAAAGCATCAGCCCACATAGGCAAAGTGTTGCCACACCGGTCAGCCAGGATAGGCTGACGGTTATTGAAACAGACCGACATTGTCCACTAGTAAATAGCAGGCATGTCCGACAGTGTGTAGTAAACAATACCAAGTATAAAGAATCAGCACATCGCACGTCTGGTGAAGACCGACATTGTACGGTTTAGGCCAACACTTTGGCCAGGTGAGTAGTGGGTATGTACTGTATTGTTATACATGATACTCCAACCAAATCACTGGCTGATTTAGGCAAAATGTCGGCACATCCAATATTAGGTGCAGGCCGACATTCTGTAAAACAGGCCGACACTTTCAGCTGGTGAGTAGCCAGCATGTTCTATGATAATATGAAGTCCAAAACCTCGGCACCTCGGATGTGCGGTACAGGCTGATGTTTGCTGAGATAAGCTGAGGCTTACAACCGGTGAGTAGCTGGCACATGCAATTGCATAGTATATAATACAAAGTTAGCCAGCATGACATAGGTTATAATATGAAGTCCAAAACCTCAGCACCTCTGACTTCCAGTGAGGCCGACATTTTCCGAAATGGGCCAACACTTTCAGCCGGTGAGCAGCAGGTGTGTACTGTATTGCTTATACATGATGCTCAGACCAAAGCACACACAGATTTAATAAAAGCAATCCCACATTGGACATCTGGTGCAGGCCGAGGACTTGCGAAACAAGCTGAAGCTTTCAGCCGATGAGTGGCCAACATGTTCTATGATATAGCATGCAATCCCAAGTCACAAACGTCGCCACATCAGATGTCCAGTGCAGGCCGACGCTTTCAGCTGGTAAGTAGTGGGAATGTGCCAGATTGCTACATGTAATAATGCCCAGGCGAAGGCACCCATGGATCTAGCCAGAACGTCTGCACATCGGATGTTGGGTGCGGACCAATGTTTTGCGAAACAAGCCAACAGTCTGGGCCGGTGAGTATCAGGTATTTTCAATTGTTAAGTACACAATAGCAAGTGCAAAATTGTCAGCTGGTGAGTAGCAGGCATGTAGTATGATATATTATACAATAGAGCACATCAGCTACTACATCAACTACTGCTGGCCCGACCTGGGTGCCGTCGGATTGTCTCATTGATTAACCGATGACATCGTGCCATCATCGCCTTGAGTCGCTTGACCTCAGCCATCTCCGCCTGAACTTGCACCATCTTTTGAAGATAGAGCCAGTGGGCAGCATCCTTGTAGGATATGCCCCACCGCTCCTGTGCTGCCTTGATTGATGCATGCAGCTCCGTGACTTGTGCCTTTGTGAGAAACTAATAATCATTGTTAGTGGCTGTTGTCTGTCGGTACACCGATGTCATACCGGGTTTGCCGGCACCTGGATATTGTGTTTGCCAATGAAGGATGTATCCCCGTGAACTGGGGGAAGCTACACCTCAATGAATTGAGTCAAACTGTCTTTCCCATCCACCGCTAACACCACATACCTCATCATCGTTTGTTGTGTCCGCTTCCATTGCAGCCTTGATCTTCTCCTTCTCATATTCATATTTGATAAGGTCAAGGAGGGCCCATGGAACCTCCATCCTTTCATTTGTACTTTTGTCTTGTAGGGTGAATGTCGATTGGGCTCAGACAGTGTTGTCGTTGTTCTGCATATTGGTGGTAGTGGTGGTTGATGAAGAGCCGATAACGATTCGGCTGATCATCAATATCACGTGACCGTGAGTGAAGTGATCTTGTGATCCACAAATGGTTCATCTGTCACGTCAGCAACTTTTCTTCAACTTCACTTCACTTCGCACCACCAGCACGCTCAGCCGACTCCACCCCTCATCAATCTAAATCTAAAACCATGTCTGCCATCATCGCATACAATATCTCATCCCAACAGGCCGTCACTGCCACATTCACTGAGCTGCAGCAGCAGCTGCTTGCCCAGGTCGCTGCCAGCTCAGGCCTAACTTGGTTCATGAACAACTGAAAGGAAATGGTAAGTGTATTTTCTGTGGCACCTGCATGACTGACAGAGCGATGGCCATCATTACAGTACGCGTTCTCCAAAAGGGCATCAAACCGAAAGTTCAAAAAGGAGATAGAGGCCAAGTGGCTGATCATGCGGATGCTAAGCGCATTGAAGGAGAAGACGGACAAATTGATAAGGGAGTTTTTTGATAACCCGTGCACGAAGACGGCCTGTGCCGTCACCGAGGCCGCCCAGGAGCTACAGAAGCGGCAGCAGTCAGAAGGTGGGCAAGCTGATCAGTCTGGCATGGATAGCAGAAAGAAAGGAGAGCGGGTAGCCGAGGCCGAGGACACGATGGAGGTTGATGGCACAGGGCCATCGGGGATGCCAAAGGCACCAGCGCCCAAGGAGAAAGTGCTGACCGCTCTGAAGCGACACAACGTGGAGGATCATGAGGGGCAAAAAGTGGTTTGGGGACACGGTGGGGTGCAATCGAAGCTGAGGGGGCTGTGACGATCGCTGACAGTCGATGAAGAAGAGATGAAGGTTGTGAAAAAGGAGGAATTCGACGCGCTCATCAGACTGAGGATCGAGACGTTGGATGAGGCGATGAGGCGACAGATGGAAAAGAGCAAGGGGAAGGCCACGGACTTGGCCGCATTGGGGGCAGGGAAGGCTACGGATGAGATAACGGTGCGTAAGATTGTTGCGCCAAAGAAGCGTGCCACCACAAAGTCGAAGTCGATGGTCAGTTCAGAGACCGATGAGGTGGGCAAAGCTGGGCCACCAGTAGCCGGCCCAAGCAAGGTAAGTGCAGCACATATAACTGCCTATGACGCTGACTGAGCAGCAGCCCTGCCGACGGCCTGAGCCATCAAGCGATGAGGGCGAGGAGTTCCCGGAGCCGAGCGACAATGACGAAGAAAGTGACTTCGGCAAACGACGGAATCCTTGTCGGCAGGCGAAACCCAGAAAGGGTTCCATGGCCCTGCTGAAGGTCGAGATAGTGGAGCGAAACATGCGTGGAATGACCCACTTGCCATCGCTTGGGCTGACCAACGGTGAGTTTGAACCAGGATGTCGCTGGTGCACAAAGGTGGATGTCCCATGTGAGCACCTGGCGAGGAACCCAGTCGGCTCGTGCCGAAGGTGCTGACAAAAGAAGGTGCGGTGTGAACGAGTGCAGGAGCTCGACGACCCCAACAGCCTCATCTCGCAAATGTGCAGACAGAGGGAGGAGGTTCCACCAGTGCCAGCCGAGTGGCAAGCGTTTGTGCAGGAGATGAATCGACAGATGGATGATATGGCCTGACAGATAGGCAACTTGGGCAGAGAGGTAAACAGGAGGTTGAAGTCCAACTCCAACAAGTTAGACAGTGTGGATCGGGGACTCAAGCTGGTCCTCGACATGCTCGGTCGAAACGGCTTGGCCGACGCAGAAGGCTTGGTCAAACAAAGGAGCGAGCCAGCATATCAGGCAGTGGGCTCAACATACAAGAGAACATTGGTCGGCGAATGGGCACAACACCATTCCAATACGCCCATCGCCCCCATTGTCGCAGAGCCTGCAGAGCCTGCCCCCCCAGCACCCGCATTGCTTCCTCCGCCGCTCCCCGACATGCCCCCACCCTACCCACAGTTGCACCCCCCTGCACCCCTCCGCCAGCACCACATCATCCATTATCGCTGTCACAAGCCCTCACATCCTCTTTGATGCCACCACTGCATTCACCATCCCCGACGCATTCTCTGTCATTGCCGCATGAGTTGCCGACAGCATCTTCGGTTCCAGCACCGCCGCAGACACAAGCCGCCAGCGAGGACGTGAATATGGATCTCACCTTGTCGCCTGCCGCAGCTGCACCGATTGTCACGGTGCAAGAGCCGACACTGCGTTCCAACACCGCCCTTGCAAACCTGAGCCACGCACTTGCTCAGCTTCAAGTACCTCCCCCGCAGATGACAAGAGCACAGTCAGCAACACCGACAGACACCCTTCGTTGGTCAACTTGCTCGACGTCTCGGACTCCTGCGCCAGATGATAGCAAGGCAGCCAAGCGAAAGGCTACCAGCGGTGCGGTGACTAACACAAAGCGCTTGAAGAAGTAGATAGAATGCAGACTTTTTATTCTAATATCATTTTTTTTTGTTCTAATATAATATGTTCGTGGTTCTAATATAATACATCTTTGGTCGCTTGGAATTTGCATCAGAAAGATTAGAGATTAAGTGCCCGATTCGACTTCTTGGACTGCCGCTTGCTGCCCTCGGCTGCCCGATACCGCTCCGCATTGTGTGCAAGCCTCTCTTCCTCTGTCACTCTCTTCCTTGCAGTTGCACTTGGCTGGGTCGTAAGTGTATTGGTATGCTGCGGAGTGTTGATCGCACGCGCCTCGGACCGATCTGTAAACTCAGCTGGCTGTGTTTGAATGTACTGGTGGATATTGTAGCTCTGGATCATTTGTTTCTTCTGTGGCTGGGCATTGAAGTCTGCGAGGCTTCGGTCGAATAGCAATCAGCTCGGAGGTGAGTGATGCCGATACATTGGCTTTTGCTCCCTTCAATTGTTTTTTGCCAGGCTTTGTCTTTCCTCCTTTCTTAATCTTTCTCGGAGGAGACGCGGGTGTGGGCGGGGGAGATTCACTTTGCATTGGGATGCTTGGTGTGGGCAATCCTGAACGAGTCCCATTGTCACTGATAATTACATGCCTGGACATGCGAGATAATCGCGCCCTTCCCAGTGGTGGCACATTGGGTAGCATGTTGCTCACCTCGCTTCCCGCACGGACAGACCGATCACCTGTCAATGGTTGTGCTGGAATACTACTGTTTACAACCGTCGTTGACTGATCACTTGTAATGATCTTTGTTGCCTTGACCTTCCATCGGATAGGTGCTGGGGTTGTGACTGGTCGAGTGCGTACCAAACTGGTCGGCACTGTACCTTGCTGGCATCATCTGCTTCTCCTTCGTGTTGTAATATGCCCTGAACTTGAATGGTCGTTCTGTCTCCTGCTTAGCAAGCAGTATGTCGTACCACTCGTTTGCCAGTTCCGCCACCATGTTATGTGGTTGCCCGAACTTGAACATCGGGGCAGTCGGCAAATAGTCAGTCGCGACCGCTTCTTCACAATGCTGACTTAGTACTGTCCATGGCACCTTCGTGTCATGTTGGCCTGAAGTGAGGACTATCGGCAGCATCGGTGTCAGCTGCGAATTGCTAAAGATGTTCCTACTCACAGTAATGGGCATTGAGAAAGAGTCGCAGTGTTTGCTTGACAATTTTTGAATGTACAGGCACATTGCTGACAAAACGCGATGGTAGTATCGGTGTACCGTCGGCATTTTTGGACAGTTGGATTTGGCTGTCCAACGCATCGACCGGGATATCGTTGTCCACAGCGGTGGGATCATCTGCCTTTCCAAACCTCTTTTTGTTGAGCGCCACCACTTGTTGTGTAAAGTGGTACCAGACTTGGTCCTCGAGTTGCTTGTCTTTGATTAAATTGTCCTTAAAGATAAGCCAACCTGCATCTGCACTAGCCGAAGGTTAGATCAGTGTTGAAGGGATGGGATCTGAAACACAGTACCTAGTGAACTTCGGGTTTCCTTCGGGGTCCAAGAACACGGCGATACTGTATGTGAGCATTCCAAACCTCTTGAACATGTCGTGGCAATTTGCATCCAATGCCTTCAGTGCCCTGAGCATTGCATATCTATTCAAAGTCAATGCTGGTCATTCCGCAGTCAATGCCGTCAGTTGCTTACTGTCGTCGCACTGGCTCAGAATTCCTTTCCACCTGGAGCTTTGCTATCTTGTCCTTCACCGCATCGCCATGCTTCAGTATCCGAGCGAATTTCGCTTTGTGGCCGCTGTTCGTATCCTGGCCTCAACCTCCACCCAGTCTGGTTCCTCCTCTTGCGCCATCTCACCCACGTTTTCGGTCAGTGAATGACCCTCCGCGTAAGCCGATTTCGCCTTTTCTAATTCACGGAGCATGGCGGCCTCCAAGTATTGATTAGCATACTCCTCAATGCACTCCTTGTAAGCGTCCATTCTTGGTAGTACCGTTCGGTAGCCGATGCAGATCAGCTGACTGCCATCTTCGGTGACCTTTTTGCGATGTCTTTTGGCCCGCCAGTTGTTTCTAACCCATACAAGGAGTTCCTAGTGTGCAAGGGGTGAGATTTAGATACCCATCTGATCGACGATAACCATGACATTCACCCCCTCCCTCTGTTTTTTCTCTTCTGGACTGAAACCCTTCTCTTCATTTGTGTAATCCAGTAATTAAACAGTTCTGCAGCTGCGACGGCAAAGGCTGTCTTGCGCTCTGAGGTTGTCTTCGCAGCGAGGTAGCCTGGCTTCCACAATTTCAGAACTGCTCTCTCCCCTTGATTGTATTTCACTAGTTGCATGACTGTCGCCATTGTGAAAGTGGGTGAAAGTCAGGGTGATGAATACCCACACTTCCCATCTTTATACATGCGTTCACAGTGAGGGACATCATGGGACCATGCCCTGACCATGAGGTGTGCCACCATGCATCACAGCTGTCACTTATTACACGTGTGAATGTTACAAGAAGGTTGCTTGCTCCCCAACAACAGTATGCCTCCCAGAAAGCGACAACGAGTGTTGGATCTCGACCATCTGAGGCTTTCTCAGTCCACTTGGGCAACAACTCAATTCGAGACTGATTCTGTTGATGGCACTGAGCATGAATACACCGCTTATGATCATGTCCCACACCAGGATAGTGGAATTCAGTTTGCCACAAATGCACCAACTGTTGTCCCCGACAGGACCACACCAATGGTACTTGACCAGAAATACATGGAGGATGAACAAATCACAGTATCTGCTGCATCAAAGACGAAGGTGAGCGTATTAATTCATGCACTATTGCCAAAGCTAGACAAAGAGAATTGCAATAGAGCCAACAAGACTATTTGGAGGAGTTTGTCGCACGTGCTGGCATTGTGATGAATGCTTTGATGGAGCATGAGGCCTTGATTAGCACGCGCTGTGCATGCAAGCACAGAAGAGCAAGTTGGCGATGCAAGGAATGTCACCAGAGAACAATGTTTTGTTGCGAATGTATGTGGAATGCACACCTAGAAATGCCCTTTCATCAGATCCAGAAATGGACTGGCCAATACTTTCGTCCAGGTAGCCTCTGGGAGGTCAGCATGTGCGTGATCATAGATCACGGTAACACCAATCAGCAATGCGAGTGGCTGAAGCACAAAGCAGACAAACAAATAAGGTTGCAAGCCACATGCAATAGTCAGGATGAAGGGGAGGATGAAGTTGAAGAAGTGGAAGATACATACATACCGAGACCAGCAAGTGGACACCGACATTACTGTCAAGCAGCGTGATGGTGTGATGGAGGAGTGCTTTGACATTGATGAAATCATTGAAGAGCTTGAGAAAGAGGAAGCCAGGCATGCACACGGTGGAGAAGAGGACCTGGATGGCACTGACAAGGAGGACAAGGGGAAGGCCGGTCTTCCCGAGGCGCCGATTGACCACCTGATCGCTCCCAGTATGGATCCTGACCAAAATCCATATGTTTTATTTGTGCACACGAATGGTCTTCACTCGTTGCCATACATACAATGTGGATGTGGGGGGCCCGCAAGAGAGGATCACTGGTGCTGTACGGATGCGACTGATGCTGGCAAGCTTCACCATATTCAAGACTATGTTCACCTTTGACGTTCTGGAGGACTTCCGCTTGGCCAATCTGGAGTGTAAGACATCAGCATACCAATACTATCAGCTACTATGGCGAAAGACTGAGCCCTTGGCACCTCAGGTGGTTGTTGAGCGATATGCGGAACTCCGGCGCTTGTCTCGATGCTGGCGATGGCTGAAGAAACTGAAATGGGGTGGTCAGAACAAGACGCGAGAGAGCAATGGCAACACCATCGGCGAAGTTCGCACAGCTGATCTTGCGCTGTTTTGTCCATGTTGTCCGCAACCAGGTGTGAACCTACCTGACAACTGGAAAGAAGATGAAAACAAGTGCGTAATGTGGTTAGCTTCAGAATCCTGATTGCTCAGATTGTTGTGTAGGTGGGTGTACCACTGAACGCTCATGGCCGACGGAAACTTCAAGGCTGACCATATCCGACAATCCACTGGAGACAAGGATGTATGGCTATCATCTGGGTCAAGCATGTTACCACATCGTGAAGAGTATACCGAGTTTTTGCGGGCAGCAGAGAATATCAAGACGGTGTGTAGCGGCTTGACCGCAGCACCAACCGTGACTAACCAAGAGACAGAAAGTGCCTTGTGAGAACAGCTTTTGAGCGATAGAGAACACTCTCCTGTACGCCAAAACATGTGATATCAATGGCATTGTGGCGATCGCCTGCCCGCGGCACGGATGCTTCGCCCCAGGCGGTGTCGCCGACCTCTACAGAGGCGAACAGCAGAAAAATGTTGACTGGGTGTTACTCCAGTCACTAAAGTACTCCAACATGGATCCAGAGCAGGGGCTTCTATTCTTCTATGACATTGCCTGTCAATACAGTGTCCATTTCCAGAGGCAGATTGGCCACCGGCTCCCTGTCGGCCTTGACACAGACTTTGCGATAGGCCAATTCCATGTCCATGGGCACAAAGAAAATTGCCTGTTTCGCTTCTCATCTATGTTCATCCCACAATCCGGGGTTGTCATAGGCGAGATTTTGGAATCGCTATGGGCGAATCTCAATGCAGTGACACCGGCGATGAGGACGGCCACACTCACTCACCAAGCGGAAATGTTGGACAACCATATCTGTGATTCCAACCACAAGAAAGCATTGAACATCAGTGTGATCCATTTCCTGTGTCCCATGAATAAACAGATTGACTTCAGATGCAGTCAGAATGCTTTGTAAACGATATGTTCTCGCTGACAAGTGGGCAGCCGATGCAGAAGATACAAGGGATGAAATCGCAGAGCGTGTTGGCGTGAAAAACATTGCGGCATGGACCGATGCTGTTGTTGAAGCAGAGAACACTTGTTACATTGATTTATCAGTGATGGATATCTATGGGATGTCTGCAAGCTATGAAGACCATCTGGCGGTTCCTGCCGAGGATGAGCTGTTGAATAGCAAATACCAGTGGATACGAGAAGCGATAGAGGTCCAAGAGTTGCAGTAAGTACAGTTCTGATTGTTACATTAATATTGCCATCTCATATTCAAATTGTCAAGATGGCACGTCCTATGCCAGGCTAAGCGCGCATTGAAGAACGGCCGAGCAGATGAGGCGAGGCAAATCGCTAACTTGCAGGAGAAAATATCCAAGGGCATAAGCGACATCGCCTTGCAGAGTCGTGTATTGGGCATTGATGGGTCTGACATTTGCAACGTTGACCCACTGGCATCAATGACGGGGACCGAGCTGCTTCCTGGCGATTCATTATTTTCAAACCTGAATGCCTTTGAGCCACCAGACAATGAGATTGATGTTGATGACAAGGAATCTTCTGATGAAGCCAATGTTCCTATGGTTCTCACTGCGGCCATCAGTTCTCCTCCGCTGGCTGAGCATCCAACGATGGCATCACCGAGTCATACCGGCGCACACCTGCATGCTGAAAATGTCATCATTCCTTTGCCATCAACAGTGCCCCAGTGTGCGGTGCAACTCAGATCACATGAGTTGGGACTGCAAGAGCGTCAGGCCGATGCATTGCTCAAGTCGCTTCGCGAGATCATTGCCGAGAAGTCAATGTTATACAGTCATACATTGCACAGTGCTGGCCGGCAACTCATAAAAACGAGATCGCACGATCGAATTAACACACTGAACAAGAAGCGAAGTGATCTTGTGTATGCTTATGCCCGATGTCGGCACACGATGATGACACTGAAGGCCAATGATACCATCCTCCGCAAGTTCAAGGAGCTGTCTAAAGCAGACATCAAGAGTAATACATATGACATTAACCCAAACCAACCTAGGTCTACAACCTTGAACCTTTCCTGGATTTGGCATGTTGGCCGAGATGATGAATCAGCTTCAGCCGCCCTACAAGAAAGTGAGTAATTTTTAACGACAATGGGCAGTGGTCAATGACCACATCATCGAACTAGGTAATCGTGTGCTTTATCTCAAATCGCACGCACTCGCCTCCCACTGGCAGGAAGAACTTCTATTGGTAAAGTACGAAATGGAGTGGACTGTTAGATATTTCAAGCACAACCATGACATATGGGTGGATCGGAGCTCCGACAGTAGTCTGGGGGCAAAAGCTTATGCCCGACACAAGGCTGCCCAGTACTTGCGGCAGGCTCAGGTGGCTGAAGGGGAATTCATCAAATACAATCAAGCACAGCTTCACCTTGTCACATGATTTAATTAACATCACATGCCATTTGTGTATCTGTAAATCAACAATCTTGTATTGCTATCCAAATTTCAGATTGATCTTCACTACCACCATGCTGATGAACGCGATCCCTCTTTTTTCATACAATCAACTCAATGCTGGACCCCTGAGATCCCAGGCCGCAGCATGGAATCGACAAATTCCATTGCAATTAATTGTTGATTATGCTGATCATCAGTTCCTGAATATTTTGCTCGCTATAAGGCACAGCTGGGACACGGTCCCCATCGCGCTGTTGCACAGAGAACTTGTAAGATGCTGTGGTGTCAGTGCTCACAAAACCGTTGATTCTTTGATTCCTTAGGAATATGTCCTCAGCACAATCAGTGCATCCGTTGCCCTGGGACATATTGTGACGCTGGGTCCAATTGTTCGGGCACTCACCAAAGGCCTCGAGGAGGATTCCATCATGCCCGCGTCATTCCAAGATTCCCGCAAACTCGGAAAGGCACTGAATTTCGTGCGAATCAATTGTCTGAAAACAAGCTAATCGACCATTAGCTCATAGGCATGCTTGGTGGGAAACATTGGCATCATGCTGAGCAGCCAAGGCGGACTGAAACTCACCTTCGCCCCACATTCTATCTGCAGCGACGATCATTCAATGTCTGGAGGCATGAGGAGAGCAGCTATCAGAAAGCGAAGGCCAGAAAAATATCCCTTTGTACAAAGATGGAGATGGTGTACACTGCCCGCTCAGCCTACTAATCACTTGGTATGCAGCACAAGCTGCCATTCCAATTACCTCGCCACCTTGTGACCAATGTATCGAGCGGCTTGACATCATGATGCAGATGATGTCCACACTGGAGGTTGTGATGAACAACAGAATGATGGACATCACAGCTCATGGACAGGAGGCGGCTGCCCTCTTTGATATTTATGAAGCCATCATTTATGAGGAAGCCAACAACGCGGATGAGGCCAAGACTCAACAAAACACCACAGAGCCGAATGATGAGATCCAGCACATTTTGAATGACAACAAGCCAGCTCCTGAGCACACAAACCAAAAGAAGGCAACCAAGGCCATGGAGGATCTTAGGCAGAAAAACCACACTCTCATTGACCTTATCAACTAGGTCGCTTGCCAGTCGCTCAAGGCGATCCTGAACTGGACGAACGTGTTTTGGAGCGAGAGCCCCGACTTATCGTTGGAAGAGGTATTTGCCAAGTTTCGCCTGGACCCCAATGTCGGCTCTTCAGAAACGCACGATGGATACTTTCGCTCTCTGCCATCTGGGTCCGAATGCTCAGGTGACACACTTGACCAGGCAGCGAAGATTCGCAATGTGCAATTCCCCCTCATTTTTAACCTCCAGCCACTGACGCCTATCGAACCCAAAGATGATGGGGATATACTGCACATTACCTCGGCCAATCGTCCACATGATCGCCTTGCATTGGTGTTCCGAACGCCAAAACTCTCTGAGCCACTGGTAAGATTCCTTTATCTCTTTTCCAGATATCTACTCATACTCCTCACTGGGCTAAGGCGGAACTGACTGGCTTTGCAGCCCTTGACCATGCCCAGTCATCCTTGCGCAGGTCCGAGCCAACTATTGCTCATCACAATTCACCCGAGTACATCCCATCTGGCTCCGATACCCCAAAAACCTCCTATAATACCTGTTGCGGACATCCTGGAAAGTGACGATGAATCTTTCCACAGCCTTGGAGGCACATCGTCCAGCATCATAGGTAAGAAATTGGCCAGCAGACCAGCCTCAGCTCAGCCGTCTGCCGGTTCAGCCAGTGGCTCTGATACCTCTCTCGGCAGTGAATCAGCAATGGAATATGAACCCCGCTCCATCTCATGGCCTGATGTCGATGACACCGACAATGCCCGAAGCCTTGGTGGGTCCTCTGCTGACACCCAAAGCCTCCCACCCCAAAATGTCATTCACCCTCATATGCCACATAACAAGTCACTCCCAACTTCCAACGATGAGGTGAGCTTGTGTGGTGAGTCGACTGAGGACCCGAGTTCTGACGACAAGATCGCTGATGATCACCCCCATGTACCACATCACGCCTCGCTCGCAGCTTCCAACAATGAGGTGAGCTTGGGTGGTCAGTCGACCGAGGACCCAAGTTCTGATGATGAGATGGCCGATGATGAGAATATGGAGGAAAATACCCTGGGTGTTGACTTATTCCGCCATAGTCAGCACACACCACCTGCCGCGCAAGAGACCGAAGATGATGGGGATGATGCAATGTCCCTTGGCGGCTATACAGATGATGAAGCCAACAACTCGCACGCATTCAGCATGGTGGAGATGCAAGCCAATATCTCCAATATTCCTTCATCTCCTGAGGTTGGTCACATGGGTTCACCTGTTGATGAAGTGGATGATGCCTACTCAGAATACTCGGATGACTCCGACGGGGATGTCAACATTTCCGATGATGTTTGGGCATACCTACAGACCTCCCATACTCCGGGATTTCAATGTATGTTCATTCCTTCGTTTCTTCATTCACATTGTCAACTCACCCCCCCTCCAAGCGTGCTATCAACATGTCCACTTTGAACATATCCCGGATGCCGAGTTTGCCGATGATGTCTTGTGATTGAACAGTCGTTGTACATTGCTCCTTATCCATTATTCTTGATGTAAATAATGATGCTTTGTTTGGATTTTGAATATATCATACTACAGTACATACTCACTACTCACCTGCTGACAAATCAGCCTAACCCGCAAACCTTCGGCCTCTGCCTGAGGTCTGATGTTGAAATCATTTAGACTTGGTATTGTATACCACATGGTAGAACATGCCCCCTACTCATTGGCTAAAATACATTGACAGGTACCGCAAAACTCAGACATACCTGCTACCCACTGGCTGAGACCATCGGCTTGTTTTGCAAAACCTTGGTCTGCACCAGACATCCAATGTGTAGACATTCTGTCTAAATATGCACAGCCTTCACCCGAGTTTTACAGTACCTAGCCGTTACTAACCGGCCGAAAGTGTTGGCCCATTTTGAAAAATGTCGGCCTGCACTGGACATCAGACATGCCGAGGGTTTGGACTTTGTATTATACTATGCAATTGGACATGCCAGCTACTCACCGGCTGTAAGCCTCAGCTTATTTCAAAACCTCAGCCTCTGTCGTACAGCTGATGTGGCAGCGCTTTGCCTACATGGGCTGGTGCTTTGGTCTGGGTATCATGTACTGCGTCAAAGAATGTGCCAGCTACCTACCAGTAAAGAAACATTGGTCTGTTTCACTAACTGTTGGCCTGTCCCGGCTAGCCAATGTGGCGACGCTTTGCCTACATGGGCCGGTGCTTTGGTCTGGGTATCATGATGTATAACAATACAGTACATGTACACTACCCACTACCTGAGAACATCAGCCTGCACCGGACATCAGATGTACTGATTCTTTGCTTATTTGGGCTGACTTCTTTACTGATGCATCATATACAGCATCCCAGTAGGTCTCGGCTACATGCTGGCTGAAACCATCAGCCGCAATAGCAAAGAATCGGCCTACATTGGTAGCCCAATGTTGGACCGATTTGCTGACATTTTATGCCTGCTGCCTCAGTGTACCTGTAAGGGAATGATTGGAAACAACCTAGCCACCTCACTAACCATTCCACAGCATTCTGCTGCATTGCTGGTCAATCCCTTGGGCCTTCCAATGTGTGAGCTGCTCCGCGCAGATGGTTGTTATTGCATACATTGTAGACTTACCATATTGGGCAATTTCCGCTGGGCTCCATGCGGACTGTTCCTATCAATACAATGTATAACTCCGCTTTGATGTGTTTATTGGTACATTGTAACTCTGCTATGTGGAAGATCGTACACTCACTAGTCAATGTCTACCTCTGGTCTTCCACCCACCATGCCTCCAGCATCTGTCCATTGGAACACCCGCCGTATTTGTGTTTATCACACAGAGGGGGATGCCCTAGAAAGTGATATGGGCCTCAGAATGATTGTTGAGGGAAATCGAAGATGTCGAAAAGGTGTCAGTCATTGTTGCAGCTATGGTCCAGTATCGCAAAGTTCCTTCGTTGATCATCAGTAAAACCCCACATCAGCTTTTTGGCCACTTTCCGACTTTTTGAAGCCGTTTGAAGCCATTCAAGCAATAAGTTGCTGTGTTCTTCAAAAGCCATGTCCCTGGCTTTTTAAGCCCCTCAGAAGCTGCCAATGCTCGACAAAGTAAGTGGTTGTTTGGGAAGGACGTGATTAAGTACAACTTGGAAGCTGTAGCTTGGACACTAAGGATAACTCACAAGCAGAAGGTTGGACTGTAAGGCTACATCAAGCTCGATTCAAGAGAAGCCGCCCAGGGGCATTGTAACGCAAAAGACTCATTGCATATTTGTAGAATATATAACAATAGTTTACATTTGGTGATAATAAAGTGTCGTGTATTGAACTCTATATGCAATCTAAGTGTGCGACACAGCAAACGAGTGACTACAAGAACTGGATTAGAATAAGAACGTGTTGAGAAACTCAGAGCTTACTCTTATTTGTGTTTTTCAAGTTTGTCAAAATCAGAATCGAAGTCATGGATGGACTCGGATCTGGTGGCGGAATCTGACTCATCACCATCCCATCGAACCCATTTGATGCCTGCCTGTGAGGGTGCAGTGCCTGCCAGCTTTTCAGAATCAGACTTGGAAACCAACTCGTCTTCCTCATTGTCCATCGGGTACCTGATGTTCATATCACCACCAGCGAAATCCAGCAAGTCGTCTGTGATGTGAGTGGAACGGTCACGACACACGAGAGGAGAGGGAGTGAGAGGCAGTCAAACGAAGTTGATAGGGATAACGGTATATTCGAGTACGCTACTCAAACAGTACATGGCAGGGGATCTTATATACAGTTGGAGTAGGTAGGTATTGGAATAGGATAGATTACGATACATATAAACGAGCGAGTAGGCGAGAGTCCAAGCAAGCGCAGATCTAGGTAAAGTGAAAGAAGGTAAAGTTGGGATGAAACCTGAGGGGCTACATACACCCTTTTACAGTTGCAGGCATAACCGTATATTTCAGTTGGTGTCCTGAGGAGAGGTGGGAGCATCAGTGTTGTCGATGATCATGCTTGATGAGGAGGCAATGATGGGCTCAACCGAGGGGGAGCTGTCTGTGGGTGGTGTGACAGGGGTGCGTTCCTGGCAAAGGCATTCGTGCTGGGCAGCGAGCTTGTCAGCTCTTTTCTTGGCCTTGGTGCTCTGACGGAGCGCGATGGACTCTGTGATGCGTTGTTTGGCATGTTTCTCGCGTTCGAGTTTTTCAAAGAAGAGGTCTTCCAGGAGCTCGCGTTGCTGGGGAGTGAGGGTGATGGATTGGAGTGGTGCGACAGCAGCAGCAGGGACTATGGGAGAGGCGTGTGCGGCAGGCTTGAAGTAGGGTTTAGCCTTGGGATTGGTTTTTGCTTATGTCGCGGTTTAGATTGGACGTTGGATCAAGAGTTCCATCAGGGATGACAGCTTGTAAGCTGTACTGTGGCCTGTGAAGAACAATAGCGCCCAACTTGTCGAAAACTGAGAACTTGGTGAGTATTTCTGGTTCGAGGTTGTAGACGCGGGTGAACTCGTAGTATCCTCCTGGGACGGGGTCAATGATCAAGACAGAGCTCTTGCATAAGGCGCGATCAAATCGAATGTACTCACTGATTTGGTCTAGAGAATAGGTTGTCGCAAAGGAGGTGCTGGGGTCGATCTGGGTGATGGTGGTAGTGTTGGTGCGTAGATGGTGAAGGAAGGATTGCAGCATCTCTGGGGAGGTAAGTGATTGGTCTGGAGTGGGTGATGAACAAGGGTGTTTGCGATGATGGTGATTTTTGCAAGTGAAGGCGCGAGTCTTTATAGTGGTACGGTGGCCTTTTGGTTCAATGGCGAATGTAATAGATCTGGTGAAGATTTGTGGATCATCGGTGGGCGGTTGGTTGGTTCCAACGGGGAGATTCCAAATGTTGGCAACTCCAACTGCCTCAAGGTATGTTTCGAGAGCCTGTAGGTGGCTAACCTGGTGGTAGGGTAATCAGGTAACGTCTCTGGAGGTCCATTCAATTTTGAACGTGGCTTCCATCCGGAATCCGTGATGAGACAGGATGCGGTTGACTGCCCATTCGGGTTCGGAGACTCCTTCATCCTCCGAGATCTGATTGTCCAGTCGTCCCGGGGACAAACGATCATCATTCAGGACATGTACGCGTAAGAGGGATGCATGGAAGGCATTGTGCACACTGTGCTGTCGTAATCGGGCAGGCAATTCTACCTGGTACATGTTGTTGTCAAAGTCCCAAGTAATCTTGTAGGGGCCAATATACTTGGGCACGAATTTTCGGGCTAGTCCGTGGGGGAAGGATATGTTCTTGGTGGAGATGTACACCAAGTTGTTGACGGCAAATGGCGAGGCCCGCCAATGATGATTCGCATCCCGAGTTTGTTTGACTCGGGCTGCCAAAAATACTGTCGTGGGCTGACATGACAGCGTGTTTTTAGTCGTTGTGCGAAGACACGTACTCCGGGGAATTCACTAGACTTCGGAGCATCCCAAATGAAGGGTTGAGGCATTCTTCCTGAGTTGAGGAAGAAAGGAGCGAATCCCGTACTTTCAGATCGAGCTAGATTGATTGCGAACTCGATCGCAGGAAGCTTCGACACCCAATCCTTCTGCGTTGGATGGATGCATTGTTGAATCATCGTGGTGAGTGTTCGATTGGCGCGCTCCATGAACCCATCAGATTTGGAGTGGTAGGCGCTGCTCATGTTGAGCTTGGACCCAATGAGGTGGTGGAGGTGCTGCCAGAAATGACTGGTGAACAAGACATCTCAATCGCTGATTATTCTTTTAGGCAATCCGTGGAGCTTGTATACCTCGGAGAAGACCAGTTCAGCCACCATTTTTGGCAGTGTAGGTGGTTCGACTAGGCACCAGATGTACCATGGCAGTCAGAAGGTTGATGACGACGGTGATTGAATCATAGCTGGCATCCTGATCACTCAATTCAGGAAGTGGACCAACAAAGTTGATCTCGATTGCTTCCCAAGGATGCGATGTGACAGGGAGTGGGTTCAACAGACCATACGGCTTCTGGTTGTTGGGCTTGCTACGTTTGCATGTAACACAAGTTTCACAGTAATGACGAGTGTCAGCCACAATGTCTTTCCACCAGACGATATCATGAAGGTAATCAACCGTTTTGTGAGTGCTAATAGAGAGTGTGCCTCAGCTATCACAATTTCCCGTATGTTGCGCCCTTCATGGGTGATTTTGGGGATGCAAAGGACCATGTGTTCTTTTTCGCTGAGGTAAACCAGTCCATTGAACACCTTGAAGTTTCAGTAGTCCTTAGGTTTGTCCACAATTGCCTTGTAGAAGGGATCTTCGAGGTAGCGAAAGCGGAGGATATCCTCTAGGTTGAGACCGTAGGGACTTTCTGTGATGACGTGGATCAACGATGGGGGTGCCACACTGTCAGTTCGAGTGTCTGTGTTTGGACATTCGTTTGTTTCAGGGTGAGCCTCTGTGTTTGTTTCCACTATCTCATCTGTAGCTTTTGCTGATAGTTCTGGGTTCTGTCCATTCCCTAGTACCCTGCCCTTCTTTCGCTTGTAAGAGGCCTTACGAATGGAATCTTCCTCCACGACTGGAGGCAATGTGGGTGCATTCCCTGCTAGCAACATGCCCTTCTCAGTGAGCTTGTGGTTGGTACGCAGGTTGTATCTTAGGGTCTGCACATCTAATGACATTGCAGCCATTTCTCCCTCCATACCCATTAAAACAGGCACAAAGACTGTCCATTCCTCCAGTTGGTCATTATCTGCAAGGTCGTGGTACGTGTACTCGCTTCTGGCTCGCTTGGTGCCCAGTGCATCATTCGAGTACATACGAGAGAGAGAGCGTCACTCAAGACGTTCTCAGATCCTGCAATGTAGACTGGGGTGAAGTCAAATTCTGAGACTTTCTCCAGCCATCGGGCTTGTTGGCCAGTCAGATTCTTTTGGTTCAGTAGGTGGATTAAACCTTTATGGTCGGTTAACCACTGAAACTTGACACCTTGCAGGATATCTCGGTGCCGTAGCATGGTTTCAATCCCAGCTAACATCTCAATTTCGTGCACCGCATAGTTTTGTTGGGCCAAATTGAGCTTCGCAGAATAGAATGCGGCAATGCCCGCTGTTTTCCACTCAGGTCCCTGGCTCACAACCCCAGCAATACCCATGACACAACTGTTGGTTCTGTCGGTTACCATCCAGATGGGAGGTTCCTTCTTTCTGTAATGCAATGGTTTTTGGTGGTGGTTGCGTGCTGCCTCTACCAGCTGTTTGATTTCCTCAAATGCACGCTGGTGAGTATGTTCCCACCGATATGGAACAGTGTCCCCCCATTAACGAGGACAGGATGCCCATAGGGACTCGTACCTGTGCAACATCATCAGCCAGATAACCAACAGCCCCCAGAAACCCTCGCAGGAGGTTCCGGTTGGTTGGTGTCTTCCACTTAGCAATGGAGTCGACCTTGTGGGGGTCCATCCTGATTCCATCTTTGTCAATGATCTGTCCCAGAATCTTCATTTCCTCACAGAGGAAGAACAACTTTTTTGCGGAGAGGTAGAGTTTCTCACGTTTCAGGATGTCCAAGACAATTTTGACATGTCGGACATGATCTTCTAGGGAGTTTGAGAAGATTATTATGTCGTCAAGATAGACGTGCATAAAGACACCGATGTATGGTGCAAACAAATGATTCATCAGCACTTGGTACATGGCTGGACCATTGCAGTCCCCTTGCTGAAGGACTTCAGACAGCATAGTTCCGTCAGGCGTAGTCATCACCGAACGATGAACATGTTCGGGGATGATGTGTATCTGCTCGTAGGTGTTTTGCCCATCCATCAATGTCCAGTACAGTGCTCGAGCCACATTGCAACAAATTCCCTCAATGAGCGGGAGCGAAGATGACATTTTCAACATGTTTGCATTTTGTTCACGCAAATCGGTAATGCAACGAAGTAGGCTTGTACCAGGTTTGTAGATCAACAGCATTGGAGGTGCATTTCCGCTAGTGGATAGTTTCCAGCGTCCCATTCGGACATACACAGCTCGTTTCACATTCCATTGTTCGCACAGAGGTTCAGGACATCTCGACAGATGCCAGTGGTACACCTTTGTCTCGTCGATGAGGGGAATGGTATGGTTGATTGCCCATAAAGGCGGCAGGGGGGTTTCCTCGGCCGTTTGGCACAAAGGCTCGGCGTACTCTCGAAGTTCCTTGCGGATCCTTTCTAGGTTGCCCTCATGTAGGCTCATAGCTTGGAATGACAAGGTCGAGACTCCTGCGCCCTTCAGCAGCAGGGAACTGGCACTTCCAACAACTATGTTTACTGGGTTAATACCGAACATGATTTGGTGCTGGTACAACCATGGCGTTCCTAGAATCAGATCGTAGTTCGATAGGTTGATTACATCAAAGTATCGTTCTTCTGCAATGTTCTGATAATTGATCTTAGCTCAGCAGCCATAGTTGATTTTTGAGCGAGATCCCTGGATGGTGAGCTGTACGGCCAGGGGATTCTTTAGCTGGATCTTTTTCAATCTGAGCTGCTCGACCAGGTTGGTGGAGATAAAGTCCCCTAGTGAGCCTGAGTCTATCAAAGTGCAGGCAGGTTAACAGTAATAGTGACAGGTTTCGGCACCATGCGACTATAGTCCTTGGTGACAGCAGTGTTTCGTTGTAGCGCAGCATATGTTCCAGCCTGAACTTGTTGTCCAAACAACTCTAGGTGCTCGAGGCAGGGCCTACCCACAGTTGTATTCTGGGGCATCAATCTCTGCAAAGCTGTCGATGAGCTTCAGAAGGAACTCAACCAGTTCTGAGTCATCGTCGTTCTCAGCCATGGTGAAGAACTGTCCCAGGTCAGCATCCTCACGGTTCTTGTCGCACATTAGCCATGCGGTTTCGGTCTGTTTCAAGAACCAACCAATGATATTGAAATGGGGATTTCGTAGGTTTATCCAATCTAACACATGGATTAGGCCAGTCAGCTTATCCGTAATGAAGATGACATCATTGTCACTATCCCACTTGGCGTCAAATCGATCAAGATTGAGTGAGAAGTCATCTTCATTGGTTCGAAGGTTCTCAGGATAGGGTGCTTCAGTTGTGAGAGCCATGCGAATCATATTGGCCAACACATTACCAATACAGGCCGACATGAGGAACTGTCCGACATTTCGGTGAGGCTGGTTGTTGCGCTGAGCCATACGAACAGCTAGCCAATGGATTACGCGCGGAAACGAGGGTTCATTAGCTGCTGTATGGGCAGATACTCGTAATGCTCAGTTTGAAGGTGATCTTCAATGACGACTTCTTCATTGGAGATCTGCATGATCGAGAATCGATTTTCATTTCAGAACTGCCCCAGCGGCGGGAATAGCTTGTCTCCTGGTAGGCACAGAGTATTATCCGTGTTGAGTGCCTTCTCACATGCAGTGGTATAGAAACTGATTAGGCCAGCTTCAGCCTGGCTTGTGGGGGCTCTGGGGCTGTCTGGATCCTCTGCGAGGCCCATGCTTCCAAGATGGATGACATCTAGGTTATCATCAATGTCTACTGCTTCATGGAGCTTCTCCGTTTCTTTGATGAAGCCTACACCATGGATGGGAATCCCAGGAGGTCCACACGAGGAGGCGTTTCCACGAACCTGATGTGCCTGAGGGCATTGTCACGACACATGTCCCGTTTCTTGACATCGGAAGCAGCGTCCCTCTGACTGGAGCTTCTTAACCTCATCCTCAGAAAGTTTAGGTTTTTCGAAAGCCTGTTTCTCGAAAGCTGGCCTCTTATTCCTGGACTGACCATTAGGTTTGGGTCTCAAGGATTGACTGTGGTTTGACTGGTTGTTACCAGAGTGCTGGTCTCCTTTGTTGAACTTGGGCTTATTCCCATTAGGTTTCAAGGTGGATGGTCCCTTGTTTTGCCTTGAACAGTTGTCCCTGGGCTCGTGACTGTTACCATTCTGGTGTACCACCACGGATTGGGCGATCTCAATCACTTCCGCCGCTGACACCACCTCATCCCAGGAGGAGGTCTCAGGGTTTCGGCGATCTCACCACAGGTCCTGCTGGATGGACGATCGCAAACCAAACCAGAGTTTGTTTACTCGGTCTCGTTCCAGGGTTTGTCCAATGATTGAAAAGAGCTCGATAAGCTCAGATACATATTCTTTCACCATTTTGTCATTCTGATAGAGGTTTCGTAGGTGTTTACGTTGCTTCAACACGTAGTTTGTGGGGAAGCAGAAGTCAAACAGCGCTGTGAAAAAGGCATCCATGGTCCATTCTGAGGCTTGAAACAAGACCTGACGTATGAAGAACATATATATGCTTGCCCTTGCAAGTAGCAGGCGAGCTTCTTGACACGATGCTTTCAGCGAACTTGTCCTTCTTCTACAAAGCTCTTGGCTTCCTGCATGAAACGGAAGAAGGCCTGGCTGTCAGGCCAGCCATCATAGGGTTCAGGGGGGGTCGGCTTGATCAAACATGATTGTTGCTTCCTCCCCCAATGGTTTTTCTTCTTCCGGTGGGATCGCTTTTGCGATCTGTGATCGTTTGAAGACTCAGAGCTCAAGCTGCTGTCCAATTTGCTAGAAGACGAAAATGAACTTGATTCATCAGGGGAATATGAGCTTCCGGACGAACTAGGATCATCGCTTCCACTAGGATCAGTTGGTCTAGTCGCGGCAAAGGCACGTCCCAGGTAGCTTTCCACTGGGAGTTGATTACTAGGCAAGCACCCATTGCTGTAGAGTTAATGCATTATTCCAGGGCAACAGCCCAAAGTGTATTGCATTGTTCTGAGGCTAAGTCATAATGCATTATTTGACCTTGAAATCATGTGATCAGATCTTTGCTAGCAGATTATGATTAGATCGGACTTTGAATAATGAGTGATCTGTCCATGCATAATTAGATTTGATCGGACTGACAGATCAGATCACTTGATCAATAATGGATCTGGTTGATAATCAAATGCCTTATGGGTTTAGCTCTATGTTTCAGGATTTAGCCTTTGATTCCCAGTGACTGTGAGAATACTGGCAGCATTAATACCATTTGAACCGCATTTTTTACTATTGACTGTGGGAAAAGTACTAAAAAGCCATGTTATGGCTTTACAAACTGTGGGAATTCTTTTCTAAAGCTATTAGAACCGCTTCTTGAGCACTTTTTTGTCCTGTAAGCGTGGAAAAGAGATGTAAATACATCAGTAGGGCTTTTTACTGTGGGAATTCATTTTTATAGACTATTAGAACTACTTTTTGGGCGCTTTTTTGCTTTGTAAGCGTGGGAAAAGGCTGTAAAAAAGTCAATAGCATTGTTTACCTTGTTCATCTTAGTATAGTAATTATTAAAACCACTTTTAAAGCACTTAGCATAAGAATAATACAGAAATAGATTGTAATAATAGTGGTTTGCAACTGTGGGAAAATATTACCCAAAATAGTAACTATAAAGCTTTAATTTCTAATCATACCCCTATAGTTGGAATTGCAAGAGCTTATTTTGTTAGTGAGAAAAACACAAAATACTCAAAAAAACATGAAAAGTTTATATTTCATTTGATATACAAATGGTTTAAATGGAGTTTCTTAATGTTGTAGCTCTTTTAGTAAAGCTAACTAATCATTCTATCTTTAAATAGTGGTTTTCTTAGCTTGGTACTATTGACAAACAATGATTTATCAGCATCATTACTGATTGCAAGAATGTTTTTGTAAGTGTGGAAAATGTCAAAAATAGTGTTTTGTAAAGTATTCTTCTTCAATCATGTGCCTGTTTACAGAATTCTCATATCTATCTTTGTTATTCTGCAGTTGTCAAAACAAAGCACACAAAATGTCAAAATCACTTTACAACCAGCATACATATATCAACCATATTGTAAGGGGACACTCCTATTTTCTCCTTTTCCCCTGTCTCTCTCCCTTCCTCTTCATTTCTTTCTCTTTCTTTTCATTCCACAGACTCTTATTTACTTTTCTCTTCTTCCCTTTCCATCCTACCATCCATCCAAGCCTTATCCAACACATCCGAGCAACATCTGACTTATCCGACGCATTTCCCGCGCCTTGGCCACACTCCGGCCACACTTGCGCATGCCCGGATGCACTTCAGATGCACATATACACTTTAGAGCACATCCAGGTGACCTATACCTTCTTCCCACACCTCTTTACTTCCTGTTTCCACTTCCCTGAATTGCTGGCACGACTCTTGCATATTCCCTCCACCTTTCTATCACATGTGCCTGCTCATACCTTGTGATATTCTCCAGACTTGTGGCAGGTGTACTATACAGTTCTCCCACCTTTCTCTCACACTTCTACAGTATATACTTCGCCTCCTAGCATGGAGAATCCTTATCTTGTTCTCTTTGGATTCTCCCTCTGCTAGGCTCACACTGTCGGCCATCTTGAGGTTGCCCTTACACATATCCTGGTCCTATATTTGTGTAGTGTGATTATGGCTTTGATACATTAGATTGGGATGTTTGAGCCACTTTCATTTAGGATTAGTACCATATTGACACCCTCATCATGAAGAGATTCCCACTAATCTTGTAATTTAAGATTGGTTATTTTCATATTTCTATTGCTACAAAGAATTGCTAAAAGACAAGATTCAACCATGAATGAATTAGTATACCTTCTTCTATCATTCTAGATGAGCAAGCACATCTGAATTCCATGCAAGAAACTTGTGCACTACAAATACTTGCATCAGACACTGGGATTCCACCAAAGCCATACTTATATTCAAACAGTCATCAATACACATCATACATACTCAAAATTGTGAAGAGTAATATAATTCAAAATGGTACAGATGGATACAGTGTACTATAGTCAGTGAATAGCTATGAAAAAGCCCATTATCTACATATGATAACTAGATTAGACATACAGACTACATCACTCAAAGGAAATGATGATATACATGTTTATTTTAAAGTGATTTTGACATTTTGTGTGCTTTGTTTTGACAACTGCAGAATAACAAAGATAGATATGAGAATTCTGTAAACAGGCACATGATTGAAGAAGAATACTTTACAAAACACTATTTTTGACATTTTCCACACTTACAAAAACATTCTTGCAATCAGTAATGATGCTGATAAATCATTGTTTGTCAATAGTACCAAGCTAAGAAAACCACTATTTAAAGATAGAATGATTAGTTAGCTTTACTAAAAGAGCTACAACATTAAGAAACTCCATTTAAACCATTTGTATATCAAATGAAATATAAACTTTTCATGTTTTTTTGAGTATTTTGTGTTTTTTCTCACTAACAAAATAAGCTCTTGCAATTCCAACTATAGGGGTATGATTAGAAATTAAAGCTTTATAGTTACTATTTTGGGTAATATTTTCCCACAGTTGCAAACCACTATTATTACAATCTATTTCTGTATTATTCTTATGCTAAGTGCTTTAAAAGTGGTTTTAATAATTACTATACTAAGATGAACAAGGTAAACAATGCTATTGACTTTTTTACAGCCTTTTCCCACGCTTACAAAGCAAAAAAGCGCCCAAAAAGTAGTTCTAATAGTCTATAAAAATGAATTCCCACAGTAAAAAGCCCTACTGATGTATTTACATCTCTTTTCCACGCTTACAGGACAAAAAAGTGCTCAAGAAGCGGTTCTAATAGCTTTAGAAAAGAATTCCCACAGTTTGTAAAGCCATAACATGGCTTTTTAGTACTTTTCCCACAGTCAATAGTAAAAAATGCGGTTCAAATGGTATTAATGCTGCCAGTATTCTCACAGTCACTGGGAATCAAAGGCTAAATCCTGAAACATAGAGCTAAACCCATAAGGCATTTGATTATCAACCAGATCCATTATTGATCAAGTGATCTGATCTGTCAGTCCGATCAAATCTAATTATGCATGGACAGATCACTCATTATTCAAAGTCCGATCTAATCATAATCTGCTAGCAAAGATCTGATCACATGATTTCAAGGTCAAATAATGCATTATGACTTAGCCTCAGAACAATGCAATACACTTTGGGCTGTTGCCCTGGAATAATGCATTGACTCTACAGCTAGAGCTGAGGCAAGATCAGTGCTCAGGAAGCATCCTGACTATTACCTGTAGCTGTCTGGAACGCTACACCATGGGAGACCGACATGGGATCCACTAAAGGTAATTGGACTCGTGCTTTCTTTTTATGCTTTTTACTGAGTTTCTTTTCTTTCAGTTTGTCATTTTCAAAGCCTGGAGTTCGCGCAACAGTACATCGTTGGCATTTTCAGTTGGTTTACATGCTGCAGGCGGGAGGAATGAGCCTCTGCCGTGCTGTTCGATAGCACGAATCTCACATTGGTACTTTTGTAGGGCTTCGTAAGCTTTCACTTGCGCCGCTGGGTTCAGATCCTCATTATCTGACAGTTCAAGGTTTCCCCAGTTACGTGGGTCTGTTCCCTTGCCTTTATCCTTGGAGGGGCCTTCCCCAAGGTTTGCGAGCGGCTCATGGGCCCAAGCCTCATCTCGCATTGCTCGATTTCTCCTCGAAATCAAGTCTCTTTCTGTTTCATCCATGCCATCAATGGCGGATCTTACGGCTTCTGCCTGCTCAGGATTCAATTCACGCTGAGTGGTTACGAAATCACTAGTCTCTTTGTCAAGAGCTAATGAGGTGTCATTATCATGATTCTCTTCCACAGAAGGTTCTACACACTTCGCCACCACATCACTATTAGGAGCGACGCTTAGGCTTAGCAGGAGGACTTTCGTCCCATTCAGTATTGGAGACGACCGAACGCTCTGGGTTAGTTGGAAGGAAGAGTCCCTGAGGCTCACCAGTGAGTTCAGGGTTTTCGGGGTTAGCAAGCTGGGTGGCACGACTGCAGGTAGCATATGTTCGGGTCATGGTTACAATGAAGGGAAATGGGAAGTGGTATGGTGCAGTGCAAGTTGATTGGACTGGCGTCGTCCAGCGTGGGTTTATCGTAGAGTGGTTTAGAGAAGTGTTGTACTATTAAAAATATGTGACGTGAGCGGAACGGTCACGACACACAAGAGGAGAGGCAGTGAGAGGCAGTTGAACAAAGTTGATAGGGATAATGGTATATTCGAGTACGCTACTCAAACAGTACATGGCAGGGGATCTTATATACAGTTGGAGTAGGTAGGTATCGGAATAGGATAGATTACGATATGTACAAACAAGTGAGTAGGCGAGAGTCCAAGCAAGCGCAGATCTAGGTAAAGTGAAAGAAGGTAAAGTCGGGATGAAACCCGAGGGGCTACATTGTCAGGGCCTCCGTCGACTGGTTTGTCAGCATGTGGCTGCCAGTCGTCAAAGTCATCCTCGTGAGGTGCAGGTCCTTGCTGTGGCTGCAAGTTGTCCTGGTCCACATCCGAGTCATCATCAATTAGCTTCGGGTTCTCGTTGTAGGAGCCACTGGTGGGGGGTGATGGAGGTCCTGTTTCTTTTAACGTGAACTGCACAGCTTCTTCATTGATCATTGACCACTGTCTCTCCGTGAGTTGTTCAACAAGCTTCTGGATGGAAGCTGTGGTCAGGATAAGCTTTGTGATGGATTCCCCATAGTCATCAATAGAAATTTCATTGTGGTCGGCCCAGTTTGAGTGTGAGAAGTGCGACAATGTATCACGCAGGTTCAGTTCTTCTTTGACACCACTGCGATAGTAGAAGAGTGCTCGCTTGACCTATTAAAATGTGAGTGCCACCAAATGAACATAGTAGACTACAACATACAGCTTGGATTGCCATGACCAAGGCACTGGGCTGCTTGACCACTCCCAATGGATTATCATCCCCAATATGATTGACTGGGACTTCTGAAATTGCAGCCATGTGGAGCGAGAAGGTGAATGTGATAAGAAATGATTGGAATGGCCCCTTCAATAAGGTTGTCAGAGTGTTCTAGCCAACGGAGAGGGTTAAAATACCTTTCTCTTGTTTGTGGCCACATTGAATGTCTTGAAATAGAATGGCAGTGCAGCGTCATACAACCCTCCACTCTGAAGCCATTTGACGTAGTCCTTCTTCTCTTCAATTGTGGCCTTCTTCTCTTCTCTAAGTAAAATATTGAGGGCCTTGACAGCGGCTTCCTTTGTCCTGTTGCAAATTTGCGAAAGCGTGTTGTTTATCTATTCAAATCCAACATTGAAGTTAGTAAAAGAGATCTGAGCCTGGAACACTAGAGTCACGTACTATTGTCTCAGCAACCGAAATGTGATCTGAGCTCGGCTGCCCAAATCTGTTCTTGCCATTTACAAGAACAGCAATCCAGGACTGATATGCATCAACATATGTTGGATTATACCATGCCTCCTTCTTGCCTGCCAACTGAATGGCATATGGAATGTATTTGTTGTAGAATTCCCGCCAGATTCCATCGGAAACATCCTTGTGCGTAATCTTCTTCTTGCGGAGCAGAGTTTGTTGACATTTGGATGATAGTTGTTGAATTGGAACAACAGGTGCCAAGTTGACTTTCGCAAGTGACTTGAACTGGCCACCTATGGGATCAATGTCGAGGGCTGCATGCTCACCCGATATACTATCACCATCATCACTGATTCCCCCAATGGGTTCATGATCAGAGTCTTGATCGTTAATGTGGGGACTCTTTGGGGCTTGTACATTGTCCTTGATTGACCAATCGGCTCGCAGCCCACCCATGTGCCTCTTGCCTGTCTTCACCTTCTTTGCAGAGAATCTACAGACATGTGAGCATGGAATTGCATGGAAAGGACCTTAATCGAACTCAGTAATGGCTGCATTATCAGCCTTGCATTTGATCTTGACAGGAACATTCAAAGAGTCCATGGTTCCAATCTCTGCTTCTATAAGCCTGCAAGTAAGCCGTTTCTTAGCTTTTCTTCTCCGCATTCTTCTGAATTGTCTCCTCCCTTTCCCTCTCATGGTCGTCATCGGAATCTGGTACAAGCTCCTCAGCTTCTGTCCCATCAATTTAAGCTTGCAACAACACATTGAGAATGGGCCCACTTATCTCTAGGTACCTTTGAGCATGCTGGCAAGGAAGGGTGGTGGTAGTTTTCCTTGTCAGCTAGCTTGGCTGCCTGCTGGACTACAGCGACCTTGTGTAAGCTCTGCTTTTGCATCTTGTCAATACTGACCTTCATCTGCGCCTTTTCAGCTTTCTCTGCTATGACCTCGCCATTGGCCCGCCTAAACCATTTCTTATCTGGACCGCCAACATATTCACTTCGGTTGCCACAGAGTGACATTCCATTAGCAATCACAGGTGGTTTGTCCAGCAACTTGGATTTTGGAGGCATGGGGGATGAAGTATGTTTTTTTTCAAAATAAAATAACACAAAGCAACGGCTTTTGATGCCAATATTTCTTTGGAGTACAGGACTGCAGCTTTGTCATAAAAGTGAAGTGACTGCGGGCAATGTGAGATTATGTTGCCATCGCTCCATGTTACCTCTGTTGTGATGAAATATATTTGTCATTTTTGCAAGCATTAATGCATTAGGAAGAAAGACCAGCCTGGACAGTGAGCTTCAAGTTTCACCAGTCAGCAGTCCTCAACTATTCCTATCAACATGCCAACAGTCCGCTGCTGCCGCCAGGCGCACCTGGCTTGTGATGCTATTGGGTGCCACAAAGTGTGTAAAACAATCTCTGGATTGAAACGGCATCAAAACCAGTGCAAGTGTTGGAACGACGCACACACACAGTTTCAAAGCAATACTCCACTGCCCATTCCCTCCGAAATACAGTCATGCGAGCCCTCTGCAGCTGCAGCCAATAACAAAGCTTTTGACACGCCCAACTCCAATACTGATACCAACACTGACCCTCCTGTAGCAAAGACTTCTGTTCAGTATCATCCAATCATTGATGGCACCCCTTGCAGCAGGACTGGAGAAGACTTACATGATGGCGCTGTGCCTTCACCTTCCCCAGATGTTGACAAAGACAAGTTCGACCCCTTCACCTCTTGTGCCGACTTTGAATTTGCCGAATTCCTTTACAAGAATGTCAAGATGTCAGGAGGAGATCTTGACAGATTATCTGAGATTCTAGTGGCACTATATCCAGGCCAAGAAACTCCATTCAAGAACCACAATGATCTATATGCCACAATTGACAGCATTGAACATGGAGCCAGCTGATGAAAGTCATTCAGCATATCGTATAATGGCGAGATCAATCTGGAGTCTCCTTCAAGTTGGATGACAGCCACCTACGAAGTCTGGTACCGCGATCCACTTGCAATCATGGAGAAGCAACTTGCTAATCCAGATTTCTGTGGTGAGATCGACTATGTGCCAAAGTTGGTACATGACAATGGTACATGCCAATACACTGACTTCATGTCTGGAAACTGGGCTTGGCGTGAAGCGGTGAGTGTTTGCAACTTGTATTGCTGATCCGAACTAACACGATTGCATTATGCAGAATAAAATTGCAGAAGATGAAGCATGTGATGGTGCCATGCTCGTTCCAGTTGTACTTGGAAGTGACAAGACAACAGTGTCAGTTGCAACCGGCAACAATGAGTTTTATCTGTTGTATGGAGGGATACGCAATTTTTTAAATAATGTTTGTTGCACACACAGGGACACAGTGTCCCTTAAGCTTCGCTTGCAATTCCGAAGAGTAAGTTAAATTAACATAACACCATACCTTCACAGCTAATATTCTATTCCAACTAGCGTCACGGGAGCATCAGAACAACACAGACTTCCACAAATTTCAGCGCCAACTCTTCCATACCTCACTGTATCACATTCTTCACTCGCTGCAACCTTATATGACTTGCCCACAAGTTTCAAAATGCTCTGATGGTCATTTCCAGCGTGCTATTTACTCACTTGGCCCTTACATTGCAGATTATCCAGAACAAGCTTTATTAGCTTGTATCGTGTCAGGCTGGTGTCCCAAGTATGGTGGTTTGCTGTCTACATAGAGATCAATGTACTAACCCAACCATGTGCAGATGCACTGCGCTTAACAGCCACCTCGACTTACCTGGGGATTGCCGGTTTTGTGAGCATACAGCAGCCTTACAAGGGGCATGCACATTACAGGAGCTTTGGGATAGCTACGGTATAGTGGGGGATCTTATTGTAAGTTGTATTGGTTTTGAATAACTTGTTGGTTGTGATTGTCAATCTGAACACGTTAGCCTTTCACTTCGGCATTCCCCTGTGCTGATATACACGAGATGCTATCTATGGATCTCCTACACCAAGTCATCAAAGGGACATTCAAGGATCACCTGGTGGAATGGGTAGTGGACTACATCAATGCTGAAAACTCTAAGCTGGATGCTGCTCGGATTCTTGCAGACATTGATCAAAGGTATGTGCTTGCTTGAAGACTGGGTGTAGGCTACTAATTTCCATGATAGAATTGCTGCAGCACCTCCATTCCCCGGCCTTCGACGATTCCCTGAAGGATGCAACTTTAAACAATGGACTGGCGATGACTCAAAAGCTTTAATGAAGGTGTGTATGTTGGTGCAGTAGTTCCCATGTCACTGGCCTTACATATAACTTGTCAGGTTTTCATTCCAGCAATTGCCAGTCGTGTTCTGGATGAAATTGTTGCAGCGATCCGTTCATTCACTGAATTCTGCTATATGGCACAACACTCTGTCATATCCCAACATACAATCACTTCCATTCAAGCAGTCCTCGATGAGCATCGTGCTGTATTCAAAGAGCTTGGCATTCGGGACAACTTCAATTTACCCCGACAACATTCCATTTTTCATTATCCTCACCTCATCGAGGAGTTCGGCGCCCCAAACGGCCTTTGCTCCTCAATTACAGAGAACAAACACATCAAAGCCATTAAGAAGCCATGGCGTCGTTCAAGTCAGCACAAAGCGCTCCAACAAATCCTAATGACAAAACCAATGCCTGGACAAACTCACAGCTGCACAGGTACACTTCGAGAGTTATGGGATGCTGGTTAACTCAAACACTAAACCTCCCCCGGAAGACGCACCCACCCCAGATAACGGCCCGACTCATGGGGAAGCTATTGCGGAGACGATATTAGCAAAAGGGAAAGGTGCGCACCTCTCTCACACACCACAATGACTTGCTAACACACACAACGCTCACGGTAGCGTAGGTTTATCGTATATTAGCCACAAGTATTGTAAAAGTAAACTAAATACCTTAACATTACCTTTATGTAAGTTATCAATCAAAGTATGCAATTATTTGCTTCGATACCTTTGTTCATAGTATTATTGACTTATCATAAAAGTATGAAACACGAGTTTCAAAATACTTTACCACACTACTTTTTGAGTAATTTTAAGTAAAGTATTATTCAGGTATCAAACCTCATTTCTGGTAAAATACTTTAGAGTATAGTATTGAACCCCTGTTTTCATTTTTGTATTTTAGTAGTACAATTAAATATCTTATAGTAATGTACTAACAAAGTACGGAACCTGACAGTGGCTACAATACCTTTTAAATACAATCAAATTACCTTTGGCTAAGGTATTGAACCTGAGGGCCGGTCAGGCACACGTGAATTGCACCAAAGTCTATACGCGGAGTTGACGTGGAGGCGGCAGGTTGGATGTGGAATTCTTTGTAGGTTGGAGGTTCGCAGCAGCGTGGTTTGAAGGTTTATAGGTGCGCAGGTTTGTAGATCAGAGGTTGGCCAGTCGGCAGGTGTGCAGGTCGGTAGGTGTGCATGTTGGTGGGTACACATGTTGGTGGGTACGCATGTTGGTGGGTACGCAGGTTGGTGGGTACGCAGGTGCATAGGTCGGCAGGAGTGCAGGTGCACAGGAGTCACATAGCGGAGTTACAATGTACCAATAAACACATCAAAGCGGAGTTATACATTGTATTGATAGGAACAGTCCGCGCGGAGCCCAGCGGAAATTGCCCAATATGGTAAGTCTACAATGTATACAATAACAACCATCCACGCAGAGCAGCTCACACATCGGAAGGCCCGAGAGATTGACCGGCAATACAGCAGAATGCTGTGAAATGGTTTGTGAGGTAGCTAGGTTGTTTCCAATCATTCCTATACAGGTATACTGATGCAGCAGGAATAAAATGTCAGCAAATCGGTCCAGCCTCGGGCTGCTGATGCAGGCCAATTCTTTGTTATTGAGGCTGATGGCTTTAGCCAGC
The DNA here is from genome assembly GCA_029467805.1 of Pleurotus eryngii var. eryngii. NCBI lineage: Eukaryota > Fungi > Basidiomycota > Agaricomycetes > Agaricales > Pleurotaceae > Pleurotus > Pleurotus eryngii. The sequence goes on along the minus strand of SZVJ01000030.1, from coordinate 1,463,696 downwards.
ATGTAGCCGAGACCTACTGGGATGCTATAGATGATGCATCAGTAAAGAAATTGGCCCAAATAAGCAAAACATTGGTATGTCAGACATCTGGTGCAGGCCGATGTTTTCCGAAATGGGCCGATGTTTTCCAAAACAGGCAGACGCTTTCAGCTGGTGAGTAGTGGGCATGTCCTATAATATAGTATATGATACCAAGTTCAAAAATGCGCCACATCAGACGTCTGGTGCAGGCCGACATTTTCCATAATGGGCCGACGTTTTCTGAGACAGGCCGACGTTTTCCAAAATAGGCCGACGTTTTTAGCCAGTAAGTAGCAGGTGTGTTCTACAATATATTATATAATGCCAAGTTCAAAAACTCACCACATTGCACCGGACGTCCAATGTGGCGAGTTTTTGAACTTGGCATTATATAATATATTGTAGAACACACCCGCTACTTACTGGCTAAAAATGTTGGCCTATTTTGGAAAATGTCAGCCTGTTTTGAAAAATGTTGGCCTGTCTTGGAAAACGTCAGCCTGTTTTAGAAAAACTTCGGCCTGTTTTGGAAAACGTCGGCCTGTTTTAGAAAACGTCGGCCTGCACCGGACATCCGATGTGGCAAGTTTTTGGACTTGGCATTATATACTATACCATAGAACATGCCTGCTACTAGCTGGCTGAAAACGTCGGCCCATTTTGGAAATCATCGGTCTGTCTCGGAAATCGTTGGCCTGTTTTGGAAAACTTCGGCCCATTATGGAAAACGTCGGCCTGCACCAGATGTCCGATGTGGCGAGTTTTTGGACTTGGCATTATATAATATATTGTAGAACACACCCACTACTTACTGGCTAAAAACGTCGGCCTATTTTGGAAAACGTCGGCCTGTCTCGGAAAACGTCGGCCCATTATGGAAAATGTCGGCCCATTATGGAAAACGTCGGCCTGCACCGGACGTCTGATGTGGCGCATTTTTGAACTTGGTATCATATACTATATTATAGGACATGCCCACTACTCACCAGCTGAAAGCGTCTGCCTGTTTTGGAAAACATCGGCCCATTTCGGAAAACATCGGCCTGCACCAGATGTCTGACATACCAATGTTTTGCTTATTTGGGCCAATTTCTTTACTGATGCATCATCTATAGTGTTAGGGCGACACTAGTTCAAGACTAACGTGGCTTCTACAAGAATACTAAAGCCAAAAGATAAAGAAATGGGAGAAGGGTAGCTTGGTTGACTTAGTCTAACACTAGTGGAACTAGCGGAAATCCCAAGAGAACGAGCTGTCGTCTCTGGGTGTTGGATTGGCAAATATATACTACTATACATGCGATATCCTCATGTACTACTACACACCGTAACCAGCCAGCGTTCCATGGAAAACACACCGTTTGTGCATGGTGTCTTGTCATGGCTGCGGGTTGACTGCGGACATGTGGTTTTGGTGTGGTTCTTACTAAGGCTATCGTAATAGATATGTAATGCTAATTAGTAAAGGGACGCATCATCGGGCACGTGTGTATATGTGTCGTGACTGATAAGATAAGGAAAGATAAGGGAAATTGAAGAAGAAAATATCGAACCATAACATCACCCCCTCCTTAGAACTCGTCTACTCCGTTGACGAGTCCATTTCCTCAATAGACGCATGGCTGACGTCAATCAAGGCGCCTTTTTCTCTTCCTGGTCCGCTCATCGTCGCGTTTTGTTTGTTTTGGTTCTCCTTCTGGCCGCCTTGGTTGTGGGAGGCTATATTTTCGTTACCATCTGGTACCTCCGGTTCGTAAATTTTGGTGTTGGTAACGAACATCGGCTCAGTATAGAGATTTTTTTGGCCTAAAGCCAACGCGATCGAACACCGCGACCGAGATCCTTCTGGGGGCGGCTGCGTGTTTCGAGTGGAATGCCCGTATTCGCTCCAGTGCGTTTTTCAGGCTTGCCTCAGGCTCCCAGGAGTCATGTTCTACTGTATAACCCTTCCATCTAACCAAATACTCCAGCCATCCCCTCCGCAATCGACTGTCTAGGATTTCCTCAACTTCATATTCCTTTTCTCCCTGGATTCATACTGGGGGTGGTGGCGGCATCTGTTGTCCAGGGATTGTAGGAGTATTGGCTTTTTCGGTGCGATGAGTCGAGATGGTGGGGTGGATGGACAGATTTTTGGGGAGTTTTAGGGTTATTGCGTTCTTCGTTGGCACCGCTATCACCTCATATGGTCCGATTTTCTTTTGTTCCAATTTGCGTGAGGGTTGGGTTGTGGTTAAGTTGTCCATGAAAATAAAAGCCTTGTCCCCCACTTTGTATTCGGGCATCTCTCCTACTCGCCGGTCCGCATATTTCTTCATTTCCTCTCCTGCCTTTACCAGGGCTGACCTTGCTTCTTTCCAAGTTTCGGCCATCTGTTTGGCAAAGTCGTCTACCGCTTCTACCTTCGACTGCTTCCGGGGTTCCATTCCCATTCGTGGGTGTCGGCCATAATTTAGGAAAAATGGGCTCTGCCTGGAGCTTGTTTGGGTTTTATTATTAAGGGAGAATTCGCAAATGGCCAGCCACTCTGCCCAGTCATCCTGCCTGTGGTTGATGAACATTCGTAAATAAGTTTCGACTTCTCGATTAACTCGTTCAGTCTGTCCATCGGTTTGCGGGTGGAACGCAGTTGACAACCGGGTTTGAATCCCCAATAACTTATTTAGCTCCTGCATCACCTGTGATGCGAACTGAGGTCCTCGATCCGAAATGATGGTGTTAGGTAGGCCGAAGTCCTTCCAGACGTGGTCCCGGTACAGCTTGGCCAGTCCCAGTGATGACAGTTCTTCGGTGGTGGGGATTAGGCGAACCATTTTTGTGAAGCGGTCCACTACTACTAGAATCGCATCGTAACCTTGCGATTTCGGAAGCTTGGTGATGAAGTCTGCCGAGATATCGGTCCAGGGCTCCAAAGGAATTGGGTTAGGTTGAAGCTTCCCTTGTGGCTGGTGTGAATAGGCTTTACTTCGTTGGCACTGATCACACCCTTTGACATATTCTGCCACAAATCTGTTCATTCCCGGCCACCAGTAGTTTCGCGAGACCAGCTCAATGGTTTTCCACCTTCCTGGGTGTCCTGCTACTGCTGAATCATGATGTAGTTTTACAATCTCCCTCCTCAAGTCTGTGTCCTTGGGAACGTAGACCTTTCCATAATACAGCACCAAGTCCTGTTCTTCTGACCATTCCGCCTCCCTTAACACCTTCGTGGGTGACCTTTTCAGTTCTTCCACCGCCTTCACCACTGCCTCATCATAGTTTTTTGGATTTTCTGATTTTAGACAATATCGGCGACTCTGCTCCGTTGATCAAGACATGTCCTTGCTGCATTGCCTTGATTTGAAAGTATTCTGGTTTCAAAAGTGCCATGTTATTGTCGTCCTCCCCCCTGTCAAGGTCTGGTCGTCTCGACAGGATATCTGCTTTCATGTTCGAAGCCCCTGGCTTGTGTTTAAGTACAAAGTTGAAGCGGGATAGATACAGGGCCCATCGTGCTTGTCTCCTATTCAGTTTCTTGGTCGTCATGAAATATTCCAAGTTTTTATGGTCTGACCAGATCGTGAATTGATGACAGTTCCCCTCCAGATAGTGCCTCCATGCCTCCAGGGCTCGGATGATGGCCAGCATCTCTTTGTCGTGAATGTCGTAGTTTCTTTCCGTCTCGCTTAACCCCTTAGATAAATAAGCACATGGCCTCCACTTTCCATCTTCGCACAGCATCGATAGTACTGCTCCTGATGCATAATTTGAGGAATCTGCTTCGATTTTCATTTCCTTGTCGGTGTCGGGTAGGGCAAGGATGGGTTCCTCTGTGAATGCCCTTTTGAGGTTCCTAAATGCTGTCTCCCTTCGTTCATCCCATACAAACTCCTCATCTTTCTTGGTCAGTTCGTGAAGGGGTTTGGCAATGGCCGCAAAGTCCTTGATGAACCGTCAGTAGTAATTGCTAAAACCTAGGAATTGCTGGACCTGCTGTACATTTTGGGGTGTGGGCCATTCCCTTACTACTTTGACCTTCGCTTCCTCCATCTGCACTTGTCCGTCCTTTACCACTACTCCTAGGAATTCTACTTCCTTCGTCTCAAAAGCACATTTCTCCGGTTTTAAATACAGATCGTTATCCATCATGATCTTCAGCGCTCTGCGAACTATTTCCCTGTGCTTCTCCCTGTCATCCTTCGTGAAGATCAAGATGTCATCCAAATAAATAACCACTACTCCTTCGTCGATCAACTCCTTGAAGAGTTCATTCATCATGGTTTGGAACGTTGCCGGTGAATTGGTGAGTCCAAAAAACATGACCGTGGGTTCAAATGCTCCTCTTGGAGTGTTGAAAGCCGCTTTCCATCTGTCCTCTTCCTTGATCCTGACGTTGTGGTATCCCCACCTTAGGTCCATCTTGGTGAAGAGCTTGGCTTTCGACACCTTGTCTACCAATTGGGATATCAACGGGAGTGGATACGCATTGCGGATAGTGAATTTGTTGAGGTTGTTGAGGTACCGGTAATCTTGGACCAATCGTTTTTTGCCGTCTTTTTTTTGTACAAAGAATACGGGTGAGGTCTGTGGTGATTTCGATGGTCAGATATATCCTTTCCTCAAATTCTCATCCAGAAATTCGTTGAGCTCCTTCTGTTCGTCTGGCGACAAGGGGTAGACCTTGGAAGCTTTTGGTTCGAATCCAGGCATCAGTTCTATGGTATGGTCCCATGGCCTTTGCACTGGCATTCGTTCTGAGTCTTGCTTCCTGAACACCTTAATGAATTTGTGATAGTAATTAGAAACCATTTGTTCCTCTGTCTTTTTCTCGTCCTCCTTCATCTTTTCCTTGTTGTGTTCTATCACGTAGTCATATTTTCCGACTGCTCTAAGGTACATATCCCTCTCTTCCTCTTCGACTCCCATGTGGCTCCTCCACATCTTGTTGATCCGCATTCTAGCTACGATTTCATGGTACTCTCGTGTTAGATCGTTCAGGTTGCGTAGGTGTTTACTTCGGAGTCGATTCCATTGTCTTACTCCTGCAACTGAGATATCTCGAGGGTCCATTCGTCGTACCTCTTTTACTTCTTCCTCATCTTCCTCTGTTTCCACTTCTCCTGGGTATGGCTCATTTTGTTCCCATTCTGCCCACCTGTTCACTCTTCGTTTGCACTCCCTTGGGCACCTAGTCATGACAACTTCTCCGGTTTTCCAGTTTACTTCTGGGTTGTGTCGCTTGAGCCAGGTTAGCCCGATAATGACGTCGACATTCCCCAGGTTTGTTATGTAGAATGTTGCCCGTTCTGCGTGCCCTTTGAAGTTCATCCTCAATTCCACCTTCTCTTCTACTCGACCGGCGTTATTGGATGTTCCATCGGCGTTTCTTATGATCGCAGGCCTTGTCAGTTTTTTTGGTTTTGAGCCCATGTTTTTTGACGTATGCCTGATCGATGAACGAGTCTGATGCCCCACAATCCAACATCGCTTTTGGTTCCAGTGTTTTGAGGATGTCAAACGAGGTAATGGTAATACTAATGGGAACATAGTTTTTGTCGGACGATGTTCGATATAGATACGCTTCTTGGGGTTCCTTATGCGTCTTTGTCTCTTTGTCTGATTTCGAAGCTGAATCCTCATTATAAATATTTACTGTTACATCGGATTCTGCTAAGGACGAGTCCGGCTCATTGGCAAGTACAGAGAAAGAATTCTTGGAACTCAGGTCGACGCCTCCTGGGTTCCTTCGGAAAAACCCTGACGGGTTAGCTCTTCCCGCCAGTATTGCAACTGCTCGTCATAGTTCATTGCCCGTATATCCAGCCTCCTCTGACAATTCCGGGCGATGTGTCCCAATCCTCCACATTTGAAGCATTTGACTGGGGTTCGTTGCGTCCGGTCGACATCCATTGCGTTTGGGTCCCTCTGAGTCGGTCGGGACTGCTGTTCTGTTTGCTGTGGGGCTGGCTGCTGCGACTGCCCTTGCCCCCTTCCTTGCCATTGGCCTTGCCTCTGGCCTTGTTGTCGTTGTGGGGGCTGCCCCTGCTGGCGTCCCCGACCATGTCCCTTGTCGTAGGCCTGTACTTCACGCCACTGCCTATCGAATCGAATGGCCTCCTCACTCCAAGCTTGATAGTCAGCTGGGAGTGGGTGTAGGCTGTAGAGTCGTTTCAGTAGGCCAGGGTTCAACCCACGCTTGAATAGTTCCACCAGGGCTATGTCGTTGTAACCTGTGTCTGCTCGCAGCGCTTCAAACTTCATGACGTATTCTTCTGCTGCCTCGTTTCCCTGCCTTAGGGTGGACAGTGTTGTGATCGCGGTCTCCCTTGGGTTTGGATCGCCGAACATTTTTTTCTAGCTCTTCCGAAAATCTTTGGAAGCTAGATACTATTGGGTCATATCCACCATTATTCCTCCATTCCAGGGCTCGATTGATCATTTCATTTTTCCAATTGTCAACTTTGCGTCCTTGGATGAATGAGAGGGTGTACAGGACTTTAGTGTTTTCATTTGTAAATTGCCACTCATTGATGGCAATGTACATCCGAATTCCTCGAAGGAACGATCGGCACTTGGCTCGTTCGCCATCAAAGATTTCGGGCTTTGCAAGCTTGGGTGCGATGGGACGGGCGGCTTCAATGGGAACAGGATTTGGGGGTGGTATTGGGGCTGGTGCAGGGGCAGGAACCGGAGTGGGTGCATGTTGGGTGCGAACGATGCTGGTGAGTTGTTCGTATCGAGCCTCCATTTGAGCGAGGCGGTCCATGAGCATCATCAGCATATTTTCCGTAGTCATAGGTGGCTGCGGAGGTTGCTGGGGTTCTTGTGTGTTCTGGTGAGAGGGTCCGTCCATGTCGCGATCCCCGATGTTGTCGAAGCTTGAGAGGCTACTATTGGACATGGGTTACTGGTGAATTCGGTTGGGATTACCCTGTCAATTAACGCTGAATTTCAAACTAGTGCACGCCAGCACCTGAGCAGACAACGTTAACGAGGAAGGAGTTCTTCGGCAAAAATTACCCTGTCAATTGACACTGAACTTCAAGCTAGTGCACGCCGGCACCTGAGCGGACAATGTCAATGAGGAAGGAGTTCTTCAGCAAAAGGGTCACGCCGGCAATCTACGATTGTGGGCAGTGTGCCTTGTCACAGTAGTCTACGACTATGGTGACAGGTTGATGAGTGTGGGTTGTGTTGAACACAAAACACAGCGTAGAGGAAACTGGTTACTGTGGAAAAAATGATCAAGGCCTGGGTGGCTTGTCGGTGGGAATTTCAAATGGGGGTTATGTGATAGAAAAGGAGACAATGTGAAACGTATCTTGTGTCAAGGTCAGGTGGTCGTTCTTCAGGTAAGTGCTGCAGAGTAAAGATGATAGAAGTGTAGGAGGGACGTTAAGAGGGTAGCTCGTTCTTCTGTTAGGGCGACACTAGTTCAAGACTAATGTGGCTCCTACAAGAATACTAAAGCCAAAAGATAAAGAAATGGGAGAAGGGTAGCTTGGTTGACTTAGTCTAACACTAGTGGAACTAGCGGAAATCCCAAGAGAACGAGCTGTCGTCTCTGGGTGTTGGATTGGCAAATATATACTACTATACATGCGATATCCTCATGTACTACTACACACCGTAACCAGCCAGCGTTCCATGGAAAACACACCATTTGTGCATGGTGTCTTGTCATGGCTGCGGGTTGACTGCGGACATGTGGTTTTGGTGTGGTTCTTACTAAGGCTATCGTAATAGATATGTAATGCTAATTAGTAAAGGGACGCGTCATCGGGCACGTGTGTATACGTGTCGTGACTGATAAGATAAGGAAAGATAAGGGAAATTGAAGAAGAAAATATCGAACCATAACATATAGCATCCCAGTAGGTCTTGGCTACATGCTGGCTAAAGCCATCAGCCTCAATAACAAAGAATTGGCCTGCATCAGCAGCCCGAGGCTGGACCGATTTGCTGACATTTTATTCCTGCTGCATCAGTATACCTGTATAGGAATGATTGGAAACAACCTAGCTACCTCACAAAACCATTTCACAGCATTCTGCTGTATTGCCGGTCAATCTCTCGGGCCTTCCGATGTGTGAGCTGCTCTGCGTGGATGGTTGTTATTGTATACATTGTAGACTTACCATATTGGGCAATTTCCGCTGGGCTCCGCGCGGACTGTTCCTATCAATACAATGTATAACTCCGCTTTGATGTGTTTATTGGTACATTGTAACTCCGCTATGTGACTCCTGTGCACCTGCACTCCTGCCGACCTATGCACCTGCGTACCCACCAACCTGCGTACCCACCAACATGCGTACCCACCAACATGTGTACCCACCAACATGCACACCTACCGACCTGCACACCTGCCGACTGGCCAACCTCTGATCTACAAACCTGCGCACCTATAAACCTTCAAACCACGCTGCTGCGAACCTCCAACCTACAAAGAATTCCACATCCAACCTGCCGCCTCCACGTCAACTCCGCGTATAGACTTTGGTGCAATTCACGTGTGCCTGACCGGCCCTCAGGTTCAATACCTTAGCCAAAGGTAATTTGATTGTATTTAAAAGGTATTGTAGCCACTGTCAGGTTCCGTACTTTGTTAGTACATTACTATAAGATATTTAATTGTACTACTAAAATACAAAAAATGAAAACAGGGGTTCAATACTATACTCTAAAGTATTTTACCAGAAATGAGGTTTGATACCTGAATAATACTTTACTTAAAATTACTCAAAAAGTAGTGTGGTAAAGTATTTTGAAACTCGTGTTTCATACTTTTATGATAAGTCAATAATACTATGAACAAAGGTATCGAAGCAAATAATTGCATACTTTGATTGATAACTTACATAAAGGTAATGTTAAGGTATTTAGTTTTACTTTTACAATACTTGTGGCTAATATACGATAAACCTACGCTACCGCGAGCGTTGTGACAACCGCCGCTTGATAGACCGAAGCTATCCACAACTACTCCAAGAACTAGGTCCTGCCATTGGGCATCCAGAACTCGAGCGTCTGGTTCGGGAGTTCTTGCGTGATCAAGTTGACTGTCATCGGAACGACAAGGACCTGCCTGCAAGTTCACACCTACTCCCGTCCCTGCCAGCACACACGAAAGTCAATGTCTACCCCTCTGTGATTTCGACTTTCTACGCCCCAAGTGATTTCTCTGGTACCGAAGGAATGCGCCATGAACGGATTCGCGCCATGCCTAAATGGCATAATGATATCGGAGGTCGATATGACACGATATTTCTTTCGAATGGATCAGGCGACACTGGGTTTCGGGGCCTACATGTTGCACGGTTACGCCTTCTCTTCTCTTTCAACTGGAATGGAGAAACCTATCCTTGTGCACTCATCCGATGGTTTTCTCCCACTGATACTGTTCCTGACCCAATCACTGGCCTCTGGGTGGTAGAGCCTGATATGGGCGCAAATGGACACCCGTTTACTGCTATCGTTCATTTGGATACCATCTTCCGCGGCGCTCACCTTGTTGGCGTTGCAGGCTCATCCTTTCTTCCCGAAGGCTTCGCATTTCATCACACCCTCGACGCATTCTCCCATTTCTACGTTAATAAGTATGCTGATTATCATGCACACGAAACAGCCTTTTAGATAATTTCAATGACATTCCCTTTGACCTGACTCACAAAGTTGGACGGACAAAAAAGGAGAGATAAGACCAAAAAAGGTAAAGGTATTATAGTGTAATCAAAAGTACTTCAACAAAAGCTGTACTCCAGTTTGTAAGTCACAAAGCGCGATGCAAGGAATATGTCTCGCTGTCAAGGACTACAAAAGCTCGGGCATGAAGGCGAAGGCGCTCCGAAGCAGTCAAGCCCCACCAAAGGACGTGTGATTTCACTGATGATGACGGTCATCCTGGCTGATATATCGGCTCGCTTGGATCCAATGTCGAAAAGTGTTGTTGTTGATGGCAGAAAGATTCACGTTGGGGGCGCAGGAGGCGAGAGTAGTAAGCGCCGATTCGATATTAGGCTTCTGCTTCAATATGGACCGAGGATCGCTTCATCCTCACCCACGTCCGTATACTCGTATAAGCAACTGTTTTTTTACCCATACCCAGATCGATCGATAAAAGGGAGAGATGAATAGTCGATATTGGTCAATCCATGATCCTGCGAAGTCAGTCCATCGCTTGACCGATGTACAATGTGCACTAGAGTGAGCGATTCATGATAAATATAGGGCAGGTAGGGTAACACCGTAAGTGTAAGGACATTGGTAGCATGGGGGAGTGTATTGAGATTTAGATGTATGGGATAGACGGGATATAGGGGGACTCGAAAGTTGGCTGTGGGTGGCTTCGAAGTTGATTCCGAGTCAAGTCACGCTTTCTTCCCCTTCGCCCTGAAGTACCCTCTGGGCGGCCCCCCAAGAACGGTTCCCGAGCCCATGCTCCTGTTCGCCCTGCAACTATGAACTGCATTATTCGAATTTATGGTAGATTTGTTCATGATGTTTCCGGAGTTTATCGATGAAGCATTGGTGGTCGAGTTATCTACGACGTAGTTGCCGTCGACCGAGTTGAATGTGGCTTCACCGTTGTTCACTATGTTACCGGACGACGTCCAGGCGGCAGGGGGAGTCGAAGGACCGGTGGTGGCGTGAGTGGAGGTGGCCGCTGCTGGGGTACTCAGGTCCAATGGCGCTATCCCGCTCTTAGCAGAGGCGGTGCGTGCCTCTAGTGCCACTAGGATGGCTCCTTGTTGGCCCTGTATGCGGTAGACAGCCTTTCTAACGGCAATGTACGACTGTAGCTGTGAGTCTAACATGTCAAGCCGAGTTGGCCTTCACGATGGCTTGAGTACTCACCTCGAACATACGCAAATATCCCTGGGACTTCTCTTTACATTCCCGGATCCTCTTCACGTCGTCTCCACGAAATAAGAAACTTGAAACAACTCCTCTCGATGCTCCAAAGTCCACCGCTTCTTTGATTGTACTGACAGCGACGAAACCGACCGTAAGAGAGGGAATGATCAAGGGCGGTAGCACTCACCGGAGCAACACTGAGAGAGAATGTATCAAACCTTGGGGGAGCTCACGCCCCTCCTGGTCACAATCTTCGCAGCTACGCATTACCGCGTACACGAGACCACAGCCATCAGCGGCCAACGATCTGAAAGCTGACTTGTTTCCACGCAGGCTCTATCAGATATGGAATAGGTGAATATCCTATGTATCAATGTTGGGATTTCGCTGACTGGAATCACGTCGAGCAAAGAGATGGCTATATTAGCAGCTTCCTGCAAGTTGGGTACGTGGTCGAGGAGGGCGGCTTGCTCTAGCTTCGAGAGCACGTCCTCAGCGCGGGCTTGATGCCAGTTTCCATCACTACTTGCAGTCGACGCCTTGAAGTTCGCCCGCCTGAGCGCTTTCTTGTCCTCTTCGTTGATGACACCATTCTTCGAGTGTGCTAGTCCCATGGGTCTGAGGTCTACTGCGGTTGAAACGTTGAAAGCCGTTACTGGGAGTTTGGGATAGAGGCTGCGTTGAAATAGCCGAAGAAAGGCGGTACATATTTATTATTGACTCGCGTCTGATTGGCAGGCCGAGCCCGAGCAAAGGAGCAAAAAGGTTAGGGACGTGGCTTCTGAAGGGCTTCAGCGGAGCGCGAAGCCCGCGAAAGCGTCCAAAAAGCCGCGAAAGGCATTTTTGCGATTGTTCTGATGTGGCATGCGGTTTGGGCGATATTAAAAGTGCATCATAACGGACGAAACAATAGACAAACAATAGAAGCACTTGGGATGTTCGATTTCGGGCGGGTTGGGATGGAAGGAATGGAAGGAGACTGTGGCTGTGTAACTAGGAGCGGTGAGGGAGTCCCCAATGCCATTGTCGTGATCGCTGCGGATGTGATAAGGAGTTTGCTGTGAAGCTCTACTTCTCCTAGTCAGAAAGAACGATGTGGGATGGCTGTGTGAAAGGCATCCCACGCGAACTACATTAGCGCCTGAAGTTCCCTGGGCTATCTTCAATTGATCATATATATGATCGTAAAATGAGCACGCTGTCCAACACAGGACGTGTTACAGTAGATGCGTTAGAATCGATACGAATTCAACCTAGTTTATAAGATCAGCATCGTGCGAAGCCGGGGCGGCAGACAACACATACCATTGAGAGGGCGCTTGGGCAATTGTGTAGGGCCTCCCTCGCCACGTCCCAGAGGAATCCATGTCATGCATTCTTCAAGGCATCGTTATCATGAACAAGGGGCACTTGATCTTGCGAGGTGGATGAGGATACTCGAGACAACATTGATTACGACGTCAACCATGGCCAGGTGCAAGAGGACTGATAGTCAATGTCGAGTACCAGGTCCATAAACAGCGGCCGCTTTTCAAAGCGCAGGCCAGTTTCCAGTTGAGTTCTGCCGTTTTAAGAGTAAGTTGGTTGTATCCGACACGAATCCATGTTCCCCCATTTGTTTGATACTTGATGAGAAATCCAGTCAACAGCCGGAGACACTGAAAGTAAAGTCCAGGTGGAAGGTAAGCACACTTCGTGGGTGGATATCAAAAAAGAATGGCATACCGTTCAGGGAAATGGGGGACTAGCGAGCATCTGCATGCCGATACCTTTATACGCGGGGTCTTCATATGATGACTCGATAGAATTCCAAACGATATGGGCGGTTGCCAGCATACGGCAGAATTGAATTAGCAGTGATGTAAGGGGCGTTTCTGGGGCTGTGGCGGAGAAACGGCGAGGTATGGGCGTCAGAAGCGAAGAACATGACAGGGAACAAGGTGGCCATGAGTCGATCTGCTTGCACAGATGCCAAGAGGGAGAGTTATGCAATGGATATCGTTTGCAGCGTTTGGAGTGCAATTTTCTGTTAACAAGGACCGTCAGCGTTGAGATAAAATGGAAAATAAGGCAAGGGGAGGAAGATTGGGAGGAGTCACGAGGGGGCGAAAGCAATTAGACACATTGCGTTATGTACAATGCCTGGAAGGGTCGATATCAGACTGGAAGCACACGTGTGCCGAAGGGCAAAGGATTTGTAGTTCGAGGGAGGGCCTCCCTCACACGTGGATGCTAAACGGCCCGAGTGTCGATGAAAATAAAGTGACATGGGTTATATAAATGTGCGAGGGCGACGATACAAAGACTGCTTCAAGCTAGCAAAACACACTGTCACCTAAATTTATGTTAAGTGTCAGAAACGAGGAAATATGTATAGATTGTGCGACTCACATAGAAGCGTAATTTCTCTCTCGTTCTCAGGATGATCAGTTTGACTCGACTTCAACGAAGGAAAGAACTTTCTGTGCTACGGAAGAGCGCGAGGTAATGTACGCGAAATACTCCCCGAGGGCCTGTAGCTGTCCTTCAAGTCGTCGCTACAAAGGTCGATATCAGCATTACCGAGACCTGGAGGGAGGTCGCAGACCCTAAGTTGGAACAGAACCGGCAGCACGCCTTCGACCCCTTCTGCCGGAACTTTGGGCATGTGTTCCTATCGCTCGGCTCTTTGTAATACCCACATCGTCCCCTATCCCCTTCCCATTATGTCCTTGTCCGTTCGCCCATCCCTTTTGTCCGGTATTGTACGCATTATTCGAATTCGCCGTTGAGACGTTCAGGGTGTTTCCCGAGTTAACGGAGGGATTGTTCGTCGTCGAGTTGTTAATGACGTAATCGCCGTTGACGGAATTGAATATTCCTAAGCCATTGTTGGTGATGTTTGCGAAAGCTGTAAAGCTAGAAAACGTAGGTGGAGAAGTACGAGGAGTTGGAGAAGCAGGAAGAGTGGTGTGGTGATCTGATGGCATCTTTTTGGATGAAGAGTTCTCCACTGACGGGGTATGTGGAGAAGCGTCTCTGACGGTAATGTGTGATTGCATCTGGTTTGAAAGGTCAATAAGCTGTCCCCCCAGCTACAAACGCAACCCAAATCGGTTCAACGTATTCTTCAGCTGGACTCTATATCCTTGGATTTTGTCGGCGTCTGCTTTCTGCAATACGAATCGCGCGAGGAAACCTCGCGCCGCACGCATTTCCGCAAAGTCCATTATGTCCGACCTTGTGCTAAACCGCCAAAATTAGGCAAAATCACAATCAAGGAACGGTAGCTTCGGTACACACTTGAGCATCTCTTCGAAGTGATTTATGGGGAGCACGAGTTGATTCTGCGGTGATGGAGGCGCCTGTGGACTTGAAAGCGAGGTTCGCCGTTCGTTCGCCGTGTCTGCGCTCTCCTGGCAATGTACTGAGCGGAAGAATGGAAGAAAAAGGAGAAGGAAAGCAAAGGGAAGAGGAAAGCAAAGACAGCAAAGAGAAGTTGACAAAGAAGGTGCTACACAGTCTATAGATACACAAATACAAGGTGTGTACGGAAATTGTGCCAACAGTACGGAAATGACGAGCATACGGGTAATTTGCTGGAATGAAGCCCCGTGTAGAAGCACCTGTGGGAACGCGGTATGGGGAGTACGGAATATTATCTACACATCGGGGGTCTAGTAGTCCAAGCCCTTGGGACGAAGCTTGAGCGTAGCAATATGCATAAATACATAAGAATAAGAGCAGGGAGACGAAGAAGCGGGACTCACATAATACACTTCCACATGTCTCTCATCGCAGGATAATTTACGGGATAGTGACGAGAGGGGAATATTTGGCATCTTAGTCGCTAGGACGTCGAGGGTGCAGGGCTTCCAGGGACATGAACGCCTGGCCGCAAATTGTTATGAAAGGTGTAAAGCAACGTTCATGAAAGCAAGGAGGACATCACGGCGTCGCAGCCATGCCACGTCTCCTCCCTCGCTGCCCAGGTTGTTGTTCCGCCTTCCTCCTGCCTGCTGCAAGCGGCCTCCCTGGACCGGATCCCATCCCCATACTCCGAGTATTTCCGTTCGCCCTTCCCATACCACCAGCATCGTACCTGTTGTTCGAGTTGACGGTAGATATATTCATAACGTTCCCGGAATTCTTTGAGGAAGTATTGGTGGAAGAGTTATTTACGACGTAGTTACCGTTGACCGAGTTGAACGTCCCCTCCCCGTTATTCACTATGTTGCCGAATGACGTGAAGGCGTGCGTAGGGCGAGGAAAAGACAGCGTATGAGGAGTCGAAGAGGCGGAGCTTGGATTTGATGAGGCTTCCGTTGGCGCACTCAGCTGGGACTTGCTGGGAGCATGCGCCTCGAGCGCAGCAAGAATAGCGGCTTGCTGCTCTTGAATACGAGAAACAGCATCCCGAACGGTGATATGCGACTGCATCTAGGGTCAAAAGTGCGTTAAGTGTAGTTGCCACTTGCAATGAGGTCGAACATTCAACACGCACTCCAAACCGATCCATGGCATCCTTGATTTGCGCCCTAAACCCTTGAATCCGCCCAGCATCTGCCTTATGGGAGATAAATCGCGCAAAAGGGCCTCTCGATGCGCGAGCTTTCGCAAATTGCATGACATCGGTCATCGTCCTGGTAACTGGTCATCTACCAAATCCGATAAATCGTGAAACAAATTCAAGGTGCTCACTTGAGCAACTCCTTGAGGTGATCCATTAGATCTTGAGGAAGTGGCTTCCCATCGTTGTCCTCTTCGCGGTCCTTCCAAACGCTTGTGGCGGTATATACCAGCTCACAAGCATCACTCGCCAACCCCTTGAATGCTGATTTGTTCTCTAATGTACCCTTCGAATGGGAGGTGAAATGCGTCCGTGCCACAGACGAGCAAAGACTCTACCTGCACCATGTCGAACAATGCAACAGCTAGCCCAGCGGCCTCTCTCAGATAAGGTACAGGCGCAAGTTCTGCAGCCTGCTGCAGCGTAGAAAGGACAATCCCCGCAATGTCCTGAGCGACCGTAAGTTTTCCATCAGTATCCGCCTTGTCGCTTGCGGGCCCTTTGTCGTTGTTGGTCGTCGTGAGCTCCGTTTTCGAGACTGCTGACCCCATGGGAGTAGGTGTCCGATGTTGTCCACAGTCACGTAAAGGGAAGAAGTGAAGGAGTTAGGAAGCATGCATGCAGCCCCGAGATGTGATGCACCGGTCAAACAGTGGGCGCTTATAGTAGAACAATTCAACCATTACTTCGATTCCGCTAGTGGCATTGCAATTTCTTTGCAAACACTAATGAAAAGTGGGCGTTGCTTTCAGGCTGGCCCGTCCCCAGTCAGTACCACGGGTTTCAACGTTGAAGTTGAGGCGTCGGGGTGATAGTAGGAATTCGTAAGCTGGTTTTCGAGCATATCAGCAGATAGCTTTCAGCAGCAGCATCCAGGTGGGCCTCGCCTCAGCCACAAGGATGCACTGTGGAAGCTATAGGTTTTGGGACTACAGCTCACCACGTTTGACTATCAGATACGGTGCCAATGCTGAGCGCTGAGCGCTGACCTTCCAGTACTCTGGAAATCCGCTTTCGGCCTTCAAGTTTGACACAAACTTCGGACGTCTGAGCCTCTTCTTCCCGCTTCAAGCAAGAGAATACGCACGAGGGATCTGTTTACAAGATTGATGATGTCGAGCGTAGAAAAGGCCACCCGAACGAGAAGTCCCGCCATTTCGACGCGTTGGTATCAAGTTCCTCGTCCTGGGTGTTACAGTTTACACTGAAAGATTGCCGAGAATACAGCCTTTGAGGTCCGCAGCGCCAAATTCAATGGCTCGCCCAGACCCTCGTTGTTTCGTCAGTATCCCGCCGAGAACAACTTGGAGGCAAGGACGCATGCGCCGCGCGGTGTTGGTTCACTTCGATTCTTAGAAGTAAGTGCTTTGGTGTATCTTGATTGTGCGGCTTCCGACTATTTTAGGTTTGAAGACACAGCCAGCCTCAGCGACCCACGCGATGTTCTTTCCAGCCGCAGGTCCGTGGTTACGAAGAATGAGAGGAAAGCAAGGGCGTGTGCGCTCTGGTAATCAACGACTGGGTGGATGATACACCTTACTGTTTCACTGGATTAGAGATACCGTAACGGAAGTATCGAGAAGATCTTACCCTAAATTGAACTTTCCCATGTCAGATCCAGCTGACATATCTATCTAGCCTATTGTAGCTCTTCCGGGGCTTCCAGCGCACCGCTTTCTCATCACATTGGATATCAACATTATTCGCTTATGTGACTCCATGAACCTTGTTCGCCCAACTAAGGGCTCTCAAGAAAGGACATCATCATCTGGTCGTCACTAGCTCACTGTCCTACTAGTCGATCCCCTGCGAATCTACTCTCTACTCTGCGCCCTCTCCGTCCTTTGGTCATGCCGTTTCCAGCACGCATCAGCGGCCCTATGAGACTGATGAAGGACGCGACCCTACGCTGTCTTAAGCTTGCAATCCCTAATATCAACCTACGCGAGAAGTCGGGTTTTGCCGTTATACCTAATGAACCCATCATTCGACGAATTGCAGTAGCCCTTAATGCCCCCTCAGCTAGTAGTGAGAGCCATGTCGTTAGTCTCTTCTCCAGCGCTTCAATACTAACAGTTTTTTACCCACGGCGCGAATTCTTAGCCATGAACGATGTAGATTTGGCAGTTGTTAGGAAACGCTCGCATCGTCATCTGGCTGCCGCGGGCCAGACATGAGCTACCTCGCACCATCGTGAAAGGATTTCTATCCAGGAGCATGTTAAGCCAAACCATGGCTCTTCACTTTCGTTGGGGACAGTAGCCGAGTTGCCACATCGAATGTTTGTAAGTAAACAAGCTTTCACCCATGACACATGAATGTCTATAGGCTGACGCCGCCGAGAGTTGCTCCGATAAGGTATTCGTCGCTGCGAGGCCTGCACATCTCATCACGATAATAGAGGTAATTTATCCTTTGATCGTTGAATAGCAATAAAGCATTCATTTCCGACATCCATTCTGACCCATTCATACAAGAGTGTCGATAGCCTTTTAGGGGCCGATGTTGATGGGAGTAGACCGTCTGGGGAGAACGAGAAGCGCCAGGTCAGCGTATTATTCTTAATGACCTAAGCAAACGACCCAAACTTACTGAACTGGGTGTCCTTGCAACAGACGGTCTGCCCGGAGCTGCCAAAGGAAACGAGCACCGCCGGGCATCGAAGATTGTGCTAAAGAGCTCACCACTTGGGTCCGCCTCCATTGATGTTGCCGAGCTCGCCAGCGATCGCACTGATGTTCATCTTCGACAATGAAGCGACAAGGTTGCCCCCGTATGGCTCACAGTAATCTACGATGTTGCAGCACGGTTGTAGTCAGAGCGAGTGGAGAGCGGAAATACAGCTGCGACGGCGGCGACAGCAGCGACGAGAATGGATTGTGCGAACATCGTTGAAAAGAGTAAGTGTGGGTTGGTCTTCGCTGGCTGGTTGGTTTGCGAGAATGTGAATGTGAAGACGAAGACGAGGAAATTCGAATGAGGAACTAAGGTCAGATCCTTAAGGTATTTATACCTTTTTTGCCCCGCCCAGGTTTGTTGGCTGAATCGCGCATCAGCTTCGCCAATCTTGGCTTTCCGAGCACCTACCCCAAGTCTCACCCCAAACTATTTGGCCAAAACATGTAGTCCGCCCATGTTGAAACCGCGCTTTGGCTTTTGTGCGTAGCGTCCCTTGCTTACATGGTCGTTACGAAATCCAGCAGGCAAATGTTACGATGCGAGACCCCTGGCAATCACATCACCATTTTCCGTCCTATACGGGAGATACAAGGCACAGAGCAGTGATCTTAGTCTGTGCATTGAAGTTTGAGGGGTATAGACTTCGTTTCAGCGCGGCGCCTTCGCGGAGTACCCGAGTGTAGTTGAACGTAGAGGTTGAATGGGGGTAGACGCCCAATGCCCATACTTACTCTATTGTCCCATGCCGACTTGCCGCACCACATTTCCCAGCGCCATAGTACCTACCCACTAGCCACACTTAGCCACACTGCGCCACACAACGCACCCAATATCGGGTACTCCATCGAGTTTCTTTGAAATGGCCGCCCCTTGCCCAGGTGAGGCCCCCTCTTCTTTGTTGATTCTCGGATTGACTGAGCACTTACCCTCCATCTGGCTATGAAGTTGACAGATGCCGTCTTCGAGTCGACGTGGTCCTGGAGGCCAACGATGGGTCCCTGTACGGAGCTCATGCTCATAATGTCGAAGCTTTCAGCGCTTCGCTTCTACCTCTGAATAGGGATCCCTCTCTTTTGATGGTGACGCTGGTCAAGTTAACGGAAGACGCCGAAGTCGTCTCCTTACTCTGCAGGTTCGCTCACCACCGACATCAGCCCGATATATCCTCGCTCCCTTGGGAGACTTTCTACGAACTATCTACAGCTGTGGAGAAGTACAAAGTATATAGTGCGATGGGCGTGTGCAAGCTTAAGATGGAGTACGTGTCTCGCCCTTCCTTGTTAGTTTCCCTTAAATTTCCCGACGTCTCAGGTATTCGGTCGTGGAACACCCGTATGAAGTACTTCAGTATGCAAGCGGTACAGAATACGATGCTCTCAGGGACCGTGCCATGAAGTAAGCTGGCGACCGTCATGCTCCACGGAAAGACCGAACTCACTCAGGAAGTATAGGCTATGCCTAGACTCCCACCCCATAGAATGCTTCGTGAATGCAAAAAAGCTGGGTTAATCTGACCTCATGGATGAGGCCGCCGCCAAAACGCTTGATCTTCCTCTATCAACCGTCGAGGCCGCCATTAGAGGACAGGCAGATTGGCAGACGACTCTGTTAACCTGGGTACGTGATCTAGATTTAATCTCTCTCTAGATGTAGACCTTGATATACGCAACAAGATGATTCAGCGTGAGGCATTGCGCAATGAGAAACTGTGCCTTCTGTTGAAACCCCCCGCTGCGACCCAGCACAAGGGAGGTGCATCGCGCTGCGACGATTGGCATGTTTATTACAAGGCTGTCACCATGGCATTCAGTGCAGACCCTGATGGCGACCTCGAAGAAGTCATCACGAGAAATAAGGGTCTTCTTCGCCGTTGCTCATACTGCTTGAAGTCTGTCGAAGTTTGGGAAAGAGCTGTCGACGCTATGCGAACCGGAGTCGGATGTCTAAGTTTTTCGTCTATATACGAGAGGTATGCAGGGAATAGAGAGGACTGGTAAAGCGAACATCTCTGTAGAGCTCTGACTGTATATTTTGTACTTCTACACCAATGTCGAACTAACTTCTCGCCCACATTTTCACCAAATGTACAATGAGATTCCTCCGAACGATGACTCAGACGAAGGCGTGAACACACACCATTGGTATTCGTGACTAGCATCGTGGGTAAGATAACGAAGACGACAGATGGAGTGCAGCGCGGTCATCGTTCGTAGAGGGTGGAAAGACGCAGTTTGTGTCTTCGTGGAAGGACAGTAAATCGCTCCCCTTCGTGTCCACAGCGTTCCCATCATTTCCACGCTCTCGTCCAATTCTACATCCTCAAGCGCTTTGTATGCCCTTCATTCGTATATACTGTCACAACTGACATCGACTTGTAACTCGTGGCCCTGAGGGCTGAACGTTGCACAGCGACTTCGCCTCGCTAGACCAATGACGTACAGGAGATAAAATATCGATATAACGAACAAGACACGAGCCACTCAAGACGATAAGTAAGCCCTTCTACACAGGGATCACCCCATTGCGGTGACTCACCTCGACGTTTGTTCGTACGCAGCTCTCCTTGTCTTTAGGCTGGCAACACGTCGACGTTTTGGTTTGCTCAACATTGTGTTGTCCCGTGTTCGGTGGATTCGGTCGGTCGTACATTCGTGCTTGTGCTCCCTTTCTTCTCCTATGTCGTTCTTCCCTCAATACTCGGCGTACGCCATTTATACTTGGGAGTCACGCACGTATGTGTTCGCCATCTCGCGCTCTCTTTGAACCTGTGCCTCCCGGGAAGCTCGCCGTTAGTGACGGAGCTAATCAAGATACGAAAAGAGTCTGCTGATGGGTCTACGCGGCGAGCGTAAGGTTTGCATTCTCGCGTGGACTGAGACTGGGGATTGCGAAGATCTGTCAGATCGTCCTCTGGTGCTGGTTTCCTATTATTCTTCAGTATTTCTGAGACGCAGACAACGTCTTGAGCGGGGAGCTGCAGGTCCCGCAGAGTGTATACTAGAATAGAATAGAGAAGACTCGCAGAAGCTAATAGGTAGAGTAGTGGCGGGCCGCAGAAGTAGTCTCCATCTGACACGAAGAATGTTCACGAGAGCCACATGACTGGCGCGCACGTACTGGCTCCGTTTTGATCTTCACGGAGAGAAGTGCGCTCGGATGGCTCAGAGAGCTACAGTCGAAGCCCTCTTAACCCATAGCTCGGTGAACGCCAAAATCTATGTGTTATTAGAGCTTATGGGGTCCTCGAGAGCGCTTATTGGGCGCTTGTGCCGGAAGTCCCCAGAGTGTGTTACATAATGACTCCCATATTGTTTTGCGGAAGACTCTGTGTGAATTGATCAGAATTTATCATATTTAGAGTCATTGGGACCGAATTCCGGTGAGAATCTCTGATAAACTTTAGATTCCGATAGAATATTCGATCAAAACTGGCCTTTCCGGGGAGAAATATGCCTGTTTATGGGTTTTGATACCTGAAAAAGTTATTGCTTATGGAGTATGGGGGATTTTTCTAATTTCCCTGGTAAACAAGTTGGTGGACGCCAAAATTAGAGGGGATTATGGGTTAGAACTTCGACTGTACAACAGTTTAAATGGATATGCCATGTGAGCGAGAGTATGACATGGGAAAGTTCATCAATTAGAAGTTTTAAAAAAACGGAAGCGGATTCCATTCGTGATGGTATCATTTAGTGGAAGTTGGAACATACGCAAGTTTGGCCGACGTCCTGTAGCGAAGACTGCATATAGCCTTTTTGGCCTGTCGACCACAGCACTCGCCTCCTTCCCATTCGTGCGTTCCACTTCGCCGCAAGAGAGTAGTATACATCACCGAGTCCGGCTCGACCTCGAGACTCAGAATGACTTCGGCGCTACGTACGACAGAGTCACGTACCTCTAGACCAGCGAAAGGGAAGCAGCAGGGTGGGTACCACGGTGTGGCACTCTCCCAACGTATTCCTGGGCGGGCAAAAACGTGAGGGATCTCATCGTACTATATAGCCTGTATGGACAATGTTCAATTGGAGCTTTTATCAGTGAGGACTTGGTACTGACTGCTAAGCGCGTGGGGGAGGCTACAGGGCATCAGCGTCACCACGAGGAGCTGGTATCGGTCTCTTCTTTCATTCGAAAACGTCCTCCTCCCGGGGTCGGCATGACACCCGTGGTGGAACCGTCGAAGCTGCAGGTATAGCGGAGCGCTGACTTCTGTTGGTATTCAGTGGGTGGTCATGGGTCGTGGATTGGTTGTCGAGAGCAATACACAGTTACAGGAGCGCGTAAAACTGCAGCTCAACTCAAAAACGGCGTCTTGTCTCTTGGTGTGGACCGGCACACCGCTCCAGGATCGTCCGCTCGCGACCACGATGTAATGCTGAACCTGCTGATTCCCATGTCCATCATCGTGCTTAGGCATAGAAAAGCGTCGGTGCGAACTCTAACGTTTCCGCTCACCTGACGGATGTTTTAGTTCACGTCAACTCCAGCTACAGAGGGTGTTCAAGTGGTCGGAACCCGTTAATTGCAGTCGTCGAGCCCCGGAAACAGATGGTCGGTGCCATGCAACAGAAGGCCGAGGTCGACAGTGTTCAACATGCGAAACCTGCGATCGATCGAAGCCATTGTCAGTGCGGGTTATCGCCGATATCGACGAGAGAAAATGGGTCTGGCCAAGCTAGTATCCACCACAAGTCGCCGTAGGGTTACTCTGTGAGGAGACCATCTTGGTGTGTTGTAATCGCTTATCTATACGCTTCTGTTCACTTGACGGTTGGTTCCACGAAGATGTCCGTGGAGCCATAGGTTATACATCGAATGCCAAGGATCGCAACGGATTTGACAATTACGGCATTACGTTCTCTGTCTGAAGTCATCGTGAGCGTAACCTCCATAATGGCGCGTAAAAAATACTTCTGACAGATTTTTGTAGTCAGTCACTGCACCGTGCCCCCTAGCTCCTTCCGCAACACGCGGCGTCACATCGAACAATGACCATTTGTCCTCTCGACTCGCTCTGCGAGAGATTCATTTGCAAAATGGGACCCAGAACCCGAGTCGGACTTGACTGGGATTGCCGAGAGTTGGTCGAGAGTGAGTGTGCAATGTCAACCTCGGACTCGTTGACGATTGGAAAAAATTCCGAGTCCTTAAGGACATTGTCAGTGGCTCTTGTGCTGCTGCTCAGCCGATGACTCGGGAGGTAGAGACATCCTTGTAGTGACCAAGCAGTGACCGCCTTGCATCGGGCTCCGGCGTTTGTCATTTCCGAACTTCGCCTTGCGGGTACCAAGTTTTTACTCAGGCGCTATGTACACCTTGTGCGCTACCTCCATCCTCACATTGCTGGAACCTTCGGAATGCGACGCATGAAATTAACACGATCGAAGACCCTGACCACTGATGAAGAAATCAAGAAAGCTGCCAGGCGAGCCAACTACAAGGACATGACCCAGGATGTTGCGGGGATAGTTATCTCAACGTTGGAGCAGGCGGCCTTATTCGCACCCGTTCCTTACTTGCAACAAGCGGCTGGCATGGCGATTACATTGGTCGACATGGTTCAGGTAAGTTTTGGCCTACTCTCCCTGTGCTGATGTATCATTTCTATAGACTACATCCGACAATAAATCAGCGTTCAAAGCATTGGCCGCCGACGCCTGTGGGTTAGTTTACACTGCAACCAATGTCTGGAAGGACCGAGGCAAAGATGGAAACAAAAATTCCCAAAGATCTAGAGAATCACTTGCGAGAATTGCTCAAGTGCGTACGGAACCCCGTTTTGCTCAGGTCTTAATTTGATCTCGTCAAGGGCAGGGAAATGCAAGATACAATGGACTTCGCGGAAGCGCGTGCAGCGCGAGGCTACCTTGCGCGAGTCGTGTCGTATAAATCAGATGCTGGGAGGATCCTCAGTCATAGATTACGCCTGAAGGATGCTTTGGACCGGTTCGGGGTGCGTATCGATCCTGCTTATCGAGGCGACTCGACTTATCTTCATTTCGGGACCAGATGCAATCCCATATTACCATCAGGGATGCTGTTGCTCGCATTCAAGACCAGCAAGACGCTATTCTAGCCGCACTGAACCGCAATAGTTCTATGACAGATGGGACCTTCAGCGAATCTCCACAGGCCGCGCTAGTGAAGAGGAGCCCTTCATCGAAGGGAACATCTCACCACTCCACTCTTTCTACTCAGGCTCCTCGTGATCCCCTACCTTCGCCAACAAGCACGGCTTTTGCAAACGTCACTAACCATGGTCCCGAGAGATCCAACGTCATCAACGGCGACTACGTCGTAAACAACTCGACGACAAACACTTCCGTCATAAACTCGGGGAATATCGCAACTATATCTACTGTGAATTCGAATAATAGATACGATGTAGGGGGGGGATGTATGGGCGAATCGACGGGGGCGTAAAGGGAAGGGTGCGGATACGAGGACCCAATCGGCCTCACGGCCGATACAAACCCCAGGCCCAGGGATAAGGCGTGGAAGGCGTGGAAGGTATGGCGTAGGTTCTGTTCCAGCTTGATGCATGTGCCTTGTCAGCGGTATTATGAATGATCATGGCGACCCCATGAGGACATGCCTTCGAGAGCATTCACTCTGTGACCCAGTTCTTATACCCGCACATCATGTTTGTTTTTAGGATGCTTCCACGTCCAGAAGCAGCCCACGAGCTCACCACACTGAGCTTTCTGCTCGAAATGATTGCCTGATGTTCTATGGACGCCTTTGCGCTTTGCAGGCGACCCAACATGGCCGAATGGTAAAGTGGTATGCTTGCCCCTTTGCCTCTCCTTTGGACTCCATTCATTTCGCCACTTACACGTCCTTGTCTTAAGGTGACGAGCAATGCTGAATCCTTGGCGTCTTTCTGAGAAGGGATCAGCTCGTGCACGCCTTGTTCCTTCAGATTCTCCGCTTATGACATGCCTCGCTTCAAGAACCCTTACAAACTCCTGGTGCGATCCAGCCAGAAACACCCCCTCATATCACCACTTCCTCGCTTCCAGCATGCGATAAGAACCAATTGGCTTGACGTATCACGTCAATATGAAGACGCCTACAACTACCATGCACACCGAGCCGCCCATCACCATTTCCCTCGATGGTGCGTTGCCTGCTCCGAACGCCGACCACGAAGCGTACTTACTCCTTCAGAAAGTAGTAGCCCTTCGTCGAGAGTTCGTCGTTGAACAGCGTTATTCACCCTTGAGACAACGGAACTCGCCCCTCAGCCGTCCTTCTGTGAGATAAAGGGTGGTCATTCCGCGGCGATCCCGGCCTAACCCTTCATGTTAATTCAATCAATCATAATACAAATAGGTCACGGTCCTTCATTGTAATCTGCCACTTGTTGCCTGTGTTCCGAGGATAAGCGTGCCGGCCCTGGACAAAGGCGACGGATGATGGACCCCGTTGTTTTAGGGAGTGGTCTAGCATCGACGAGGCTGTCAAGCCTATCCTCCTTCAGAAGGAAGCCATCCTTGCTGCCCCCAATCGCTACCGACCTCAAGCAGGAATGGCTACATCCGCTGGACCTCCGCCTCTCGCTCCGCCTCATTTTACTCAGAGTGTCATAAAGAATGGTGGACGTGGCTGGGGCGGCAGGCCCTCGGAGGGTGTACAGATGAACCTACTTGGGCGGGGAGCAGTCGGAGGGCTTCGCATATAAGGTATATCGCAGCTACGAGGAGGATTATGTTCCGTCTGATACCCCTCCAATGCAATCTTTCCCGTCTAAATTCGTATTTCGTCGTCAACATTGTGATGTATCTGTATCCTTGACATATCATGTAGTAGAACTAGATATATGCCACAATCACTAGAACCGCGTATCACAATCTTTTCTTGACGCGAAGCAGAGTGCCGACCAAGTGCCGACGCCGGCTGAATGCCGCTGCCTTTCCCTTCCTCCCCAGCGCTTAAACGTGTACTGCTTCAACTTCAACCTTGGCTTCTTCTCTACTTCAACGCCCTTGAACTTCGACGCAGCGGAAAGGAATTGAATATTTGAACGTTAGAATACAATTCAATGGGTGTAAGTTGTCCAGGTCAGTTTATCCTTTCATCATCATCCCTCCGAAAATCAATGTTGAATCAACAATTTGCATTACACAGTCGATGGGTGTGATCTTCGCATCGATGTGATCTTCAAAGCTAGAGATGGAACGGGATATGGCGCTCACGCTCATAATATTGAACAATTCAGCACTTTGAACCTTTTCCCAGCTGCATCATCGTTGATGCCGGAAGTTGACTTACATGAAGACGACGCTGAAGTCCTCTCATTGCTTTGCAAGTTCCTGCACCCGAACCACGCTCAGCCTGACGTATCCTTGCTCCCATGGGAAACTTTTTGCAAGCTAGCTGCAGTAGTAGAACAATACAGAATATACAACGCGATGGCCCTATGCAAGCTGAAGATGGAGTAAGTGTCTCATGTTTGATTCCTTTCCAACGTGTTGCTAATGCCTTTGAATTGCAGATACTCAGTGGAAGAACGTCCGTACGAAGTGTTTCAGTACGCCAGTACCACGAATTACGAGTCCCTCCGAGACCGCGCCATGAAGTGAGTCGCACTGGATTAAATTCAGCATATTTGTCTAACTAGTGCTCTGATAACTTTATAAGACTATGTTTGAGTTCTCATCCTCTCGAGTGCTTCGTTTAAAGCATGTGAACTCGGATTGACTGATCTCATGGACGAAGCCGCTTTGAAAACCCTCAATTTGCCCATGGCTGACGTCGAAGAGGCGCTGAGAGGCACGAAAAATTGGCAGCGTACGCTTTTAGCTTGGGTGGGTAGCGCTTCATATTTACCCCTTCCCTATTTGCTCTTATAATTGATATTGATCATAGATGGCGCAACGCGAGGCTTTGCGTGAGAGGCAGCAGTCTCTCCTGCTCAATCCAACTGTAGGCCCTCAACACAAGGGGGGATCCCCGCGCTGCGAGGACTGGCACACATACTACAGCGCCGTCGTCTTGAAATCCCTGAAACGATGCGATGGAAATCTCACAGATGCCATCACGACGACGAGGCAACTCGTCCAAGGGTGTTCGTATTGCTTGAAGGCCGTCGAAATGTGGGGCAGGAATGTAGACGCAACGATGACTTTGTTTGGTTCAAGGTTCCCCTTTCTTCCTTTTTCAAAACTTATACCGGTGCCGAGGGTCTATGATATGTAATGATTTTGTATCTGGAACATCGCAAATGTATGGGAATGTGGGGTAAACATGCCGTCGTGCAGGTCGATTGACCTTCCTTTGCGAAGAGCGTTGACGACAACTACGAAACTCACCAACCTTTGGGCATTGAATTTCCGTTTTGAGAAGAAGTACGTACTGCGCATTTCCCAACACGTGTAAATTAACTTTCTCGCCCACAAGCATAATAGGTTCACGCCATTGGGAGACGTGCACCCTCCCTTTTCCCCCGGTGAATCGCCCTCGCCACATGCTAAATATTTGCAAGTTGACGGTTACAAGGGAGGGTTTACCAACGTGCCCCGGTGAGTGAACTCCACGACAATCACCCATCGCGTGTTACTGAACGCGAAACAGCCGACGAGGGTTGTCGTCTTCTAGTAGACATAAACATAAAATGTTCGGACGGCACGTCTTACGGAGCGCACGCCAGAAACCTCGAGTTCCACTGCGATAGCTTCCCCCTCCGAAGCTTGGACTCAGACCCAGATCCCAACAAACTTGGTTGAGGAGATAATCGTCGAGGAGGATGGGCAAACTATGGCGCTCTTGTGCAAGTTTATACATCGCCAGAGGCAGCCAGACCTGGAGACGCTAGATTGGCCACAGTTTGCTAAACTCGCTGCGGCCGTAGAGAAGTATGGAGTCTTCTCGGCGATGGAGGTCTGCAAGATGAAAATGAGGTATCACAGTCGTTCCGCCCCTTCCACCCTGGTTCGTCACTAAGTCACGTGGTTCCAATCCCGTGTAGTTCATCGATTGAAACCCACCCATACGACGTGCACTTATACGCCTCAGCTGCGAATTATGACAGCTTGAGCACCAAGGCCCTAGGGTGCGTCACCCCTTGTCTGTGACCCTTCGCAGCTGGCTAACGCTTCATCAAAGGCTCTGCATGGAGTCTCACCCACTCGAATGCCTCATAAGGGCGAATGAAGCTGGTCTCTTGGACCTGCGTGACAAAGCCGCTCTCAAGACACTAGACATGACTGTCGAGGCTGCTGTATCGGCCTTGAAGAATTCCGCTAATTGGACATTCACCTTCGCTGCCTGGGTAAGTAGGACCACTTTTCCCCCTGCCTCGTCTTGCATTCGATTTTGCCCCGATTGTAGATAAGGCAACGGGGAACAACTTCTGCACGATCGCCGAGCTGTGCTCGAAGCACCCCCTACGTCGACGGCTGCACTTCACAAGGGCGGCATCACCAGATGCCTGCCGTGGTATGCATTCTACAACGCCGTCTGCCTGGACATGTATAAGAGCACGGACTCCGATTTCACCGCTACGACAGGGACACATAAGCATCTGTTGAATGGTTGTCTCCAATGCACCAAGATAATAGAACATCTGGACGAAGAACTACGAGAACACCTTGATCGACCTACCTTCGTTCTCCACATTTCGGGATGTTTTTAGTTTGCGGGCATGAGAATATTGTGAAGTTGATTCATATACGTTCTAGAATACTTCCTGGGTAGAAACTCTGGATACGTCAGTCATTGCTCATGCTTTGTTACCGTTACTCATATGTGCTGCACTACTTGGACGAAATTCTTGACCAAATGTCGTAAGATGGTGCATAAGAGGCTCGATGTACACCAAGGACGCCCGTGCGGAGAATGGTTCAGGAACGGCGTTGGACCGGATGTCTCGGAATTGAGTGCGTCGAAGCTTCTCCGCCACTATTGCGTTGTCGAGGAACGGTTCCAGGGCTTCAGCTACACTGATTTTATAGTGGGGGTACTACGGATGGGGGAAAATTAGCAAACGGACGATGGGGGGCAGTTTTGGGAGCTCACGTCGATATCCAAGTACTCCATGTTCTTCATGTTTGAGATGAACACGTCGAACCCATCCATGGTGGACATGGAGCAAGAAAGTATGCGGAGTGACGCCACATCCTCATCTTTGAACCGATGCACGGGGAGCGTATCTTTGAATTTCGTCTTCAGATGCTCGACCCTCCTACCGGGAAGGAGTCGAATAACTGACGCAGGAGATCCGGACAAGGTCTTCAATCTCGGGAGTGCCGTGGGGCTAAGCTGGGGGACGAGGAACTTCGTCTTTGAGAGTTCCAGGTGCTCGAGAGTGGGTTGGATCCAAGAACCTGCGAAATAAGTCCATCTCCTCCTTGCTGCGCCGCTCGCGTTGATTCCAAACGAAGCGTCTCAGACGGAACGGGCGTAGACGAGCGTCGGCCCAGAACGTGAATTTAATGGGGAAAGGAACCTGAACGAGGGAGTCTGGTAGGCTGACTTCTAGAGAGCGCAAACCACGAAGGTGACGTAGCATCTCATCGAGATGCCCTCGGTCCTCAGTACTCGCTACATGAAGCTTGAGGTGTCGAACGGCCCTTTGCCGCGTAAGTCGAGCTTGGAAGTCTTTGATTCCTTGCTGGCTGACGAAAGAGCGCGAAGCGCGGAAATAAATGAGGCACTCGCTGGCTTGTCCAGAGCATGAAGTGCCGTCAAGTCGATGGATTCATATTGAACAGTTTCTGCGGCGCCGTGCATGCGGGAGGTAGTGGCCATCAACTCACATAGCGGAGTTACAATGTACCAATAAACACATCAAAGCGGAGTTATACATTGTATTGATAGGAACAGTCCGCGCGGAGCCCAGCGGAAATTGCCCAATATGGTAAGTCTACAATGTATACAATAACAACCATCCGCGCGGAGCAGCTCGCACATCGGAAGGCCCGAGAGATTGACCGGCAATACAGCAGAATGCTGTGAAATGGTTTGTGAGGTAGCTAGGTTGTTTCCAATCATTCCTATACAGGTATACTGATGCAGCAGGAATAAAATGTTGGTAAATCGGTCTAGCCTCGGGCTGCCGATGCAGGCCGATTCTTTGTTATTGAGGCTGATGGCTTCAGCCAGCATGTAGCCGAGACCTACTGGGATGATATAGATGATGCATCAGTAAAGGAATTGGCCCAAATAAGCAAAACATTGGTATGTCGGACATCTGGTGCAGGCCAATGTTTTCCGAAATGGGCCGATGTTTTCCAAAACAGGTGGACGCTTTCAGCCGGTGAGTAGTGGGCATGTCCTATGATATAGTATATGATACCAAGTTCAAAAATGCGCCACATCAGACGTCCGGTGCAGGCTGACGTTTTCTGAAATGGGCCGACGATTTCCAAAATGGGCCGATGATTTCCGAGACAGGCCGAAGTTTTCCAAAACAGGCCGATGATTTCCGAGACAGACCGACGATTTCCAAAATGGGCCGACGTTTTCAGCCAGCTAGTAGCAGGCATGTTCTATGGTATAGTATATAATGCCAAGTCCAAAAATGCGCCTCATCGGACATCCAGTGCAGGCTGACGTTTTCCGAGACAGACCGACGTTTTCAGCCGGTGAGTAGTGGCCATGTTCTACAATATATTATATAATGAAGTCCAAAAACGCGTCACATCGGACATCCAGTACAGGCCGATGTTTTCCGAGACAGGCCGATGTTTTCCAAAACAGGCTGCAGTTTTAAGCCAGTGAGTAGCGGGCATGTTCCAAAATATAGTATATAATGCCAAGTCCAAAAACTTGCCACATTGGACGTCCGGTGCAGGCCGACGTTTTCTGAAATGGGCCGATGTTTTTCCGAGACAGGCCGAAGTTTTCCAAAATAGGCCGAAGTTTTCCGAGACAGGCCGATGTTTTCCAAAATAGGCCGATGTTTTCCAAAATAGGCCGATGTTTTCAGCCAGTGAGTAGCAGGCATGTTCTATGGTATAGTATATAATGCCAAGTCCAAAAATGCGCCTCATCGGACATCCAGCGCAGGCCGACGTTTTCCGAGACAGACCGACATTTTCAGCCGGTGAGTAGTGGCCATGTTCTACAATATATTATATAATGAAGTCCAAAAACGCGCCTCATCGGACATCCAGCGCAGGCCGACGTTTTCCGAGACAGGCCGACGTTTTCCAAAACAGGCTGCAGTTTTAAGCCAGTGAGTAGCGGGCATGTTTCAAAATATAGTATATAATACCAAGTTCAAAAACTCACCACATCGGACATCCGGTGCAGGCCGACGTTTTCCGAGACAGGCCGACGTTTTCCAAAATAGGCCGACGTTTTCAGCTGGTGAGTAGCAGGTGTGTTCTACAATATATTATATAATGCCATGTCCAAAAACTTGACACATCGGACGTCCGGTGCAGGCCGACGTTTTCCGAGACAGGCCGACGTTTTCCAAAATAGGCCGACATTTTCAGCCGGTAAGTAGCAGGCATGTTCCAAAATATAGTATATAATACCAAGTTCAAAAAACTCGCCACATCGGACATCCGGTGCAGGCCGACGTTTTCCGAGACAGACCGACGTTTTCAGCCGGTGAGTAGTGGCCATGTTCTACAATATATTATATAATGAAGTCCAAAAACGCGTCACATCGGACATCCAGTACAGGCCGATGTTTTCCGAGACAGGCCGAAGTTTTAAGCGGTGAGTAGCAGGCATGTTCTAAAATATAGTATATAATGCCAAGTTCAAAAACGCGCCACATCGGACATCCGGTACAGGCCGACGTTTTCCAAAACAGGCAGACACTTTCAGCTGGTAGGTAGCGGGCATGTCCTATGATATAGTATACAATTCCAAGTCCAAAAACTCACCACATCAGACATCCAGTGCAGGCCGACGTTTTCCGAAATGGGCCGACGCTTTGAGCTGGTAAGTACCAGGTATGTACTGTATTGTTATACATGATACCCGGACCAAAGCCTCAACCAATTTAGGCAAAATGTCGCCACATTGGATGTTCGGTGTAGGCCGACATTTCACCACATAGGCTGATGCCGTTTATCACATTACACTTACATCCAACTACATCAGTCAGAGTATTTGACATGAGTTGCTGCGCACCAGCTAGATAAGTACTGGGCTGGTTTCTTGTATATCTCTTACCTTACATTTTACTTCAATCAGCATCCCAGTAAGTGGAGGCGTCAGAAACATACGAGGATGTTGTTCACTTACTATGACACACCATTAGATTCTATTACTTGGACAAACCCCCGGGAGTGACGATGTGCGGTACCTGGTACTCACGAACATCCCTGACCTTGCCACAAGCAAGGTTGAAGTTGACGAGGCCCCCACAAATTTCACTCTTGCCAATTGCGGGACACAGAACTTCGTGAAAGAGAAAAAACAATACTATGCCATTACATCGGGGGCTCAAGTTGGTGTTGTCAAAGGAGTGTGAGTACTTTTCCCTTGACTTCTCTGTACATAGACTCATCCAGGTTGATGGATAGTGACACTGCGACTGTGTTGATTCACAGGGTAAGTGGCGGAGTCTGCCTTGGCTTCTGCTCGGAAGCTTTGGCCGTTGAACACTTTCAGAAGGGGGTTAGTAGCAGAACGGTCATTGTTCGCAAGCCAGTTGCTAGCCCAATGTAAGGTGACACTTGTATCCCCTGTAGAAATGTAATCATGTTCATTTGCTCCTACTGTAAGAGTGTCTGTACTACATCAGCTGGAAGGAATATCTCCGGCACTTGTACATTGCCTGCATCACAATGGGGGCTGACATTGCATCACATAGGATGTCTCAGCCCAGTACTTATCTAGCTGGTGCGCAGCAACTCATGTCAAATACTCTGACTGATGTAGTTGGATGTAAGTGTAATGTGATAAACAGCATCAGCCTATGTGGTGAAATGTCGGCCTACACCGAACATCCAATGTGGCGACATTTTGCCTAAATTGGTTGAGGCTTTGGTCCGGGTATCATGTATAACAATACAGTACATACCTGGTACTTACCAGCTCAAAGTGTCAGCCCATTTCGGAAAACGTCGGCCTGCACCAGATGTCTGATGTGGTGAGTTTTTGGACTTGGAATTGTATACTATATCATAGGACATGCCCGCTACCTACCAGCTGAAAGTGTCTGCCTGTTTTGGAAAACGTCGGCCTGTACCGGATGTCCGATGTGGCGAGTTTTTGGACTTGGTATTATATACTATATTGTAGGACATGCCCACTACTTACTAGCTGAAAGCATCCACCCATTCCGGAAAACATCAGACTGTTTCGGAAAATGTCGGCCTGCACCAGACATCCGATGTACCAAGTTTTTGACTTGGCATGGTATACTATATTATAGAACATGCCTGCTACTCACCAGCTGAAAAGGTTGGCCTGTTTTGGAAAACGTCGGCCTGTCTTGGAAAATGTCGGCCTGCGCTGGATGTCCGATGAGGCGTGTTTTTGGACTTGGCATTATATACTATACCATAGAACATGCCTGCTACTCACTGGCTGAAAACATCGGCCTATTTTGGAAAACTTCGGCCTGTCTCGGAAAAAACATCGGCCCATTTCAGAAAACGTCGGCCTGCACCGGACGTCCAATGTGGCAAGTTTTTTGGACTTGGCATTATATACTATATTTTGGAACATGCCCGCTACTCACTGGCTTAAAACTGCAGCCTGTTTTGGAAAACGTCGGCCTGTCTCGGAAAACGTCGGCCTGCACTGGACATCTGATGTGGCGAGTTTCTGGACTTGGCATTATATACTATATTTTGGAACATGCCTGCTACTCACCGGCTGAAAATGTCGGCTTGTTTTGGAAAACTTCAGCCTGTCTCGGAAAAACATCGGCCCATTTTGGAAATCGTTGGCCCATTTCAGAAAACGTCGGCCTGCACCGGACGTCTGATGTGGCGCATTTTTGAACTTGGTATCATATACTATATCATAGGACATGCCCACTACTCACCGGCTGAAAGCGTCCACCTGTTTTGGAAAACATCGGCCCATTTCGGAAAACATTGGCCTGCACCAGATGTCCGACATACCAATGTTTTGCTTATTTGGGCCAATTCCTTTACTGATGCATCATCTATATCATCCCAGTAGGTCTCGGCTACATGCTGGCTGAAGCCATCAGCCTCAATAACAAAGAATCGGCCTGCATCGGCAGCCCGAGGCTAGACCGATTTACCAACATTTTATTCCTGCTGCATCAGTATACCTGTATAGGAATGATTGGAAACAACCTAGCTACCTCACAAACCATTTCACAGCATTCTGCTGTATTGCCGGTCAATCTCTTGGGCCTTCCGATGTGCGAGCTGCTCCGCGCGGATGATTGTTATTGTATACATTGTAGACTTACCATATTGGGCAATTTCCGCTGGGCTCCGCGCGGACTGTTCCTATCAATACAATGTATAACTCCGCTTTGATGTGTTTATTGGTACATTGTAACTCCGCTACCTGATCAACTCGAGGGAGGAGGTGGCATTATTGAGGTAGCCGATGGGCGGATAGGGGACTGGATGTACGTGTACTAATACTACTCGTTGTCAAATTTAGTCCATGAAGGTTTGAGAACGAAGCCACGACATCAAGCATTAATCTAGCATGCTGCCATATAAGTTCTACCAGCACTGCATTTCGTGTTTCAAAACTAACAAAGGTGTTATGCACAGTGACTCGGTGGTGGTATGAGTCGATGAGGATGGCAGTTTCGATTGCCCTCGTGCGGTGCTGTAGTAAAAAAGGTAGTAAAAAATGATTTGAGGGGTCAACAAACAACTTCGGACCTGTCCGTGGCGTGCTTCCTCGGAGGCTAATAGATATCGAAGGTTGAAGCCAGAAATTGTCCTGGGGATCGAACGAATCCATGATGAGGACAGTGCCAAGCCTGCCGACGCCAGCTGTTTGACCACCTAGCACAAGACAAACAAAAAGCTGGGATTTACAGTCGAAGCTGTCATAAACCATAGCTATTATACCCCATAATCTATAGAAACCCATGCCTTTTCGTGTCCACCAACCTTGTTTGCAGAGATAATCCATAACTCGCTGATACACCATAATGCATACCATTTTCGGGGTACCTTAACCCATAACTGGCACATTTTGAGTGGAATTGTTGTTGTGTAATGTTTAATTTTGGCCGAGTATGGGTTCCCATGGGCATAAATATTGGCCATTTGTGTATTCTCACTGAACCGGCAGTTGCCGAAGCTTCCTCATGGCAAAAAAACCACTCGACATCCTCAAAGAAGGGCTTGCAAAACTCAAAGACTGCATCAAGGCCCGAAAAAAAAACCTTCTCGCACGCCTCCAGAAGAAGGAAAAGATCTCTAATGCAGACGAACAATGGCTGGATCATGACGCAAACCTTGTCGATGAAGAAGCCATCATTGACGCGCTTGAGAAAGCCTCGGACTACGAGTGTGGTCTCACACGGCTCACTCCCCACCAAAAGGGATTGGTCCAGACGCTCAAAGATCTCGGCAATGGCATCTTGCAGCGCAGCAATCGGATGGCTATCGAGGAGCTCCTGAACCTGGTATCTGAGCGCAAGAACATCGACGACATCTCAGCAGAGGAGATCTTCAGGTCTGTGCAGGAAATGCGGGAAGCTATGGAGATGATGGAGGTTAATGGTGGGGACAATGGTGAAGATGGTGTGATCGAGGAAAAGCCAACTTGCAAAGAGGCTCTCACAGCTGCGGCAACACTTGGGAAATACATCTCGGACATAAACGAGCCATTTGCACATAAACTGGAGGCCATTCTTGCGAGCTTTGGACGTCAAACCCGGCTGGAGGCCACATGTAGCCTGGAACCCAGCTTTATCACTGACTATTTCATTCGTTCATAGCTTAATAACATTTTCAGCCTAATACAAGCCAATCTAAAGCCATCGGCACCACCCTATAACGACCTCTCCTCAAACCCATACGCTATGATAACCCATGAATTGAGATGTCCACGGACAGGTATGGTTTATGACAGCTTCGACTGTATTTATTTATTTTGTAGTACTACGATACATTAGCGGTTCTAATACAACAGACGGACAATCTACTTACATCGAACGTCAGCCCATTCAGTCAACACCTTGAAGCCACCTATCATTGAGAAGGTCCTTGGCTGAAGCACAATCCTCAGGGTTCAGGCGTAAGCACCATTGAACGAAGGCCCCAGCGGCGGAACATTCCTCATCAGACAACAGTTTGTGTTTGGCGATGAGTTCGTGGATAGGCCAACATCTGAGAGTCGGCTCCTTCTTCAATTCACCTGGGCCAAAATCATAAGCATATACCTCGGGCGATCAAAAACACTGCACCAACAATTGGAGTTGAAGTACTCTCTGGCTAAAGGGCATACACTGAGTTGACTTGGTTCGAATTCTTCGCATGCATGAAACATCATCTGGTACAGCAGGTTCTCCGTCTCCGTAAAGCTAAAGTCATCGTAGGTCCTATATTGGAAGAGAACTTCGTTAGTGATGAGTTCGTATGCCTAGCAGGGGATTTAGCAAGCGGGAACGAGCGGTAATGGTGGGTGTGAGAATTACCAAACAGCCAAACGACCACATGTCGGCTGGAGTGTCCCATTCCCCACCGAGGAGAACTTCCGGTGCTCTCAAAAGGACAGGCGTGATGTTACAGTGAGCATGTCGTTTCGAAGGGAGGGCTAGACTCACACTGAGTGTCATGACAATATGGAGGGCATGTGTAGCTCACCACAGCCAAAATCTGCAAGGACGTAGGTCGCGTGCAGCGCCTCCTCCTCAGAGGGTAGTTTCATCAGCTGGGATACCGCAGATCAGACTACACCGTCACTTGAAAGCTCTGGAGGATTTCTCCGTGGTGGGTCTTCCTGGATCCATTTCTCGATATCGCTGGTTGTGGCAGGTGTTGTAAATAAGACATTGTCGAATTTGAGGTCCGTATGGACGATCTCACGTTCGTGTGCGTAAGCGATTCCACAGAGAAGGTGTAAGAGGATGCGTTTAACTAGCGGAAGAGGGAAGGGGGAGGTCTAAGACTGAATGAGAGATCTGATGTCGCCCCTGTAGAGAGGCATTGTGAAGCAGAGGTGAGAACCTGCTGAGCCGTGTCCTTTCATCGTGAAATACTCCAATATGTGAACGCAATTCTCTGATATCAAGGGGAATGTGAGCCGTTTGAGCGCCTCTTCCTCCCATGCCATCCTGCGCTCATGCAAGTCTGTTGCATGGCCGGTCAGTACCTTAACAGCCACAGACTTGTTGAGTCTATTCCTCGCTTCAATATACGTGAGAACGAGGAAGTTATGCCTCACTCACATTTTATTCCACGCAAGCCAAGTGCTAGAGTTCTTCCCTCAACCTAGCTTGCAAGTGATCGTGTAGCGTAGGTCGTGGCCGATATTTTTGCCAAATTCGAGTTGCACCCAGCCATATCCCTTCTCAGCCGGCAAGTCAAGCCCTTCCAATTTGAAATGAGAGGTCAACCACGTCCTTACCATTAGCATCCACTGAGAAATGCTGATTCGTTGTGTGCTCCTTGTCTCCTGTTGTCGTTGTGGTCGTGGACATGCAGCGAGACACATGGGGTCAAAGAGATCATGGAGTAAGAGTACCAAAGGATGTCCTCAGTTCTGTGAAATACCAATCTATGGAGGCTGGTGTTATGGAGAGAGAGGCACATAACATTTCCGCTGTATCACATGTGCATAAGGTGTTGTGGCGTATGTGGGATGCGGTGTGGCGTTTGTGGCATTATTTGTACTACCTACACAGTGTGCAGGATGGGATAATGTAGCATGTAATAGGCAATTGTTACATGAGAACTATCTTTGATAATGAATGCATATTGATGTTTACATTAGACAATATGTAGATAATGTAAGTAAGCAATATTCTCACAGTCAATATGCAAACATAACATGAAACAAACTTAATCCTTAGCCTGAGAATATCCTATTGACATAATAACATAGTCACTCCATAGTGATTAGATATTGTACAGGTATTGTGTTGGTAAGTATACAAAAAATATAAGTCATTGTTTATTCAATATTGATTGTCTATTAGAGTGTCCATTACATGGTCAATATCTTTTGTAGTATTTCAGAAATGATTGACTAATGTATGTGCTATTGATTCCATAGTTATTGCATATTCCCCTTGTTAATTTGTATCCAATATGTCATCTCAATGGTCAGATATCCATTGCAGATTGTATGAGATAGAGTTCATGTATTCTATGCTACATTATGACTTGTATCTGGGAGCAATATCTACAAAATATGTGATTGTAATATATGGGGAATATGTGATCACAATATACAGGAAATAGATGATCACAATATATGGGGAATAGGTGATCACAATATACAGGGAATAGGTGATTGCAGTATATGGGGAATAGGTGATTGCAGTATACTGTTATGGTTTGATATTTCTTTTTCAATTCTCCTTATCTTTCTTTATCTTATCAGTCACGACATGTGTATACACGTGCCCGATGACGCGTCCCTTTACTAATTAGCATTACATATCTATTACGATAGCCTTAGTAAGAACCACGCCAGAACCACATGTCCACAGCCATGACGAGACACCATGCACAAACGGTGCGCTTTCCATGGAACGCTGGCTGGCTACGGTGTGTAGTAGTACATGAGGATATTGCATGTATAGTAGTATATATTCACCAATCCAACACCCAGAGACGACAGCTCGTTCTCTTGGGATTTCCGCTAGTTCAACTAGTGACAGACTAAGTCAACCCAGCTACTTCTCCCATTTCTTTATCTTTGGTTTTAGTATTCTTGTAGGAGCCACGTTAGTCTTGGACTAGTGTCGCCCTAACATATACAGGGAATAGGTGATTGCAGTATATGGGGAATAGGTGATTGCAGTATACAGGGAATAGGTGATTGCAGTATACAGGAAATAGGTGATCGCAGTATATGGGGAATACATGATTGCAGTTAATATGTGATCGTGGTATATGGGAAATAGAAGTCTACTGTCTCCCTGAGCTGAGTATGGAAACACTGAGGTTGCACTGAGGACTATGAGAGTGGTCTCCTCATGCTTAGTGACTTTTGGTATAGCAAAAATATGTATGATTGACTCTAATTGGACAAGATGATCCCCAGCATACCATTCAAACATGCATCAATGTTATCCAAAGGCACGAGCAAACCTTCTACCATTTTGTTCACAAGGTTGAACTTGAAGGAGGGACCATCGAAACAGTCTGATGCAACTTTGCAAGCTTAGAGAAGTGCCATGAGATTCAGTGGTGAGTCTCTTCTTAAATTGAGCATATGAATAACTCACCTATACTAAACTCTTGGGCCCATGAGTGTGGGCATACTATCTGTTAGTACTTAATTTAAAGCACAATGATTTGTTTTTCATGGCCTTGTGAGGTTGATTACTCAGTCACTGCTGTCATTGGAATTCTGTTTCATCCATGATTGGTGATCATTGGAGTGAGGACTTGATTCAAAGCTGTTGCTTTGTATGATCAATGTTGAAACAGCCTGGGGTTTTTATCACCTTGCATATGTATGGTGCATACATAACATACAGTGCATATGTAACGTACAGTGCATATGTAACATAAAGTGCATATGTAACATACAGTGCATACATAACATACAGTGCATAATCTGTGCCAGTGTTGTCAAG
Source organism: Pleurotus eryngii var. eryngii (assembly GCA_029467805.1). Classification (NCBI taxonomy): domain Eukaryota; kingdom Fungi; phylum Basidiomycota; class Agaricomycetes; order Agaricales; family Pleurotaceae; genus Pleurotus; species Pleurotus eryngii. Next base: position 1,423,938 of record SZVJ01000030.1, on the reverse strand, counting down.
TAGTGTAAAGTTGTTAATAGCATGGTCATACCTCAGACAGGTTGGTGGGGTGATGAAATTGAGAACTCCTGCCACACCCAACTGCATTTGTCTTCATGAAGGGCTTGGTATACGACGCTGACAGTGGAGCTTGCTATGGTGCTTGTGTTCTTGACTGCATCATCCGATGGGCAGCAAATAACGAAGGCGCAATTGCATACCAGACAAGTGGAGGCAGCCAAAAGATTCAAGCTTGGAGCAGGAGATCCTGTGAAGAGGCAGACATCTGCAGGCATGAAAAACATCACCTTCTCCAATCCACACACTTCTGGTGAGCAATACTACAGGATGCCCATGCCATTTTGAGGGTGGGGAGATGAAGAAACAGCTGTACCATAACATGATAAAATGCAGGGGAAAAATGAAAAGAAAAAAGGGAAACTCATCCTAGACACAGTGTGGCCCAGTAGGCACAGGGCTAGCAGTGAAAAGATGAAGAGCAAGAACTTCAGAACATGATGCTATGGCAGCACAATTTCATCAAGGATGTGATGGACATCAGGAGAACTGAGGGTGAAGTCAACAGCTTTTGCACAACAGGATTAAGGATTGTAAGTCAGCATACAAGGTGATGAGTGGACTAAATGCAATGCTGGTATCCTGTAAGGCATCAGTATCACTTTGGCACACAAAAAGTGAAAGCTCACTCATAAGAAGTGTAGAACAGAAATATAAACACGATTACTGTGTGTGCAGCAGTAGAACCGTGAATAGCGAACTGTGCTGAGCAGACAGTCTGCAGCATGAAAAAGATGGCCATTCCCGCTGTGCACATAATGCTGCACCCAACAAAGCCCAAGTCAAGTTCCATATTTGGAGGATGCCATTAATTAGCAACTGTGTTTCCAGATATGAGTAGGTCAGAGCCAGGAAACAATGTTGTACAAGGAACACACCTGAATGGTTGGGTCAGTTATTCTGATAGAATCAAAGACTTTGTAAAACGCAAGTGCAATGATAATGTGCAAACACCTTCTGTTCCCAGGTGTTGCAATAAGGGACAACCACCCTACGTTGGCAGCAACTGTGTGATCAAACTCAATTGCGTTCTTGATTTCGTTGAACTTGTACTGAACTAGGGGATCATTCCTGGCAGGATGCGATCAATAGGTGATGGCGAATCAGTCTACCTAACTCACTCATCACCATCTGTGTGGTAATATGCAAGCATCTTCAGAGCCTCCTCAGGTCTTCCTTTCCCTATTAACCAATGTGGGGATTCTGGGGTGAAAAGGATGAGGCACACTTGAACCAGCGCTGGTATACCTTGGAAAGCAGAAAGAATGTGCCACGACCAAGTGTTATAAATTCTAAATGTTCTAAATGTAGTCCAGGCAGCCCTGAATAGTCATAATATGTATGGGGAGGGATGATTATAGAGAACTGGAACGTACACGATCGCACCTCCTTGCCAAAGGGCATTGTACGTCAATGTTAGAGAGCTGCGATATAATGGGTACGACACCTCTGTTATCAACATGGGCAACGCGGCTGCTATACATCAATGAACATCAGCAATCAGTCACCTTATCTTTGTAGCAGGATGAGTGTCCAATATGGCACTCATCAGTGAAAGATGCCCAAACCCTATTAGAAACCTTGCACCAATAAACATACCAACCGATTGAGAAGCTGTCTGGACTGCCTGCTTTAACCTTGTCTGGTATCTGCTAAGTATTTGTACATGTGGATTCACACGTGATCTGAGTGCCAGAGGCCCGCGAAACGAAATGACTGGCTGGTGAGTGCTGAGTGTGGAACATTGAGGCCTGAGGCTGTGAGCTGTGAGCACGACACATCAGATCATGCACCCAAAGACGAATGAAACACTCAACTCAGCTTGAACCCAAGTGCAGCTGTGAGTGAACGCACTGGCCCTTGCATGTATCTGCCTGTCCCTTCCCAGATTCACTGCCCTGCAGCGCCGAGTTGACTGGTGCACCCAACCACAAGATCAGCCAGCTCCCATCTTTCCACAGACACGCACTGACCCTCTCTCTCTCACCACTGTCCCCGCTGTGCCGACTCCCAACCATGCACTGTATGCTGTAGATCCATAATGCAAATGCAGTGGCCTTGATGATGATGGTGGTGCATCAACACGAAGGACAAAGGATGAGGGGGAAATGGGGGAGTGGAGGATTGGAGGATTGTGTGAGGGTAGAGTAGTCTAGCGTGCGTGAGTCTTGATGCTCAATTGAGCTGCATGCCAACTCCAAGGTTCGTCATCATCGTCACCCACTGCTTGGTTCTTCGCGTATCATCTTGCATGTTTCATCTCGACTAATCTCCCCTTCGTCTTCCATCCAGGCCCTCCCTTCTCTCCATCCCTGCTGCCAATCCTCGGCATTCGGTGGCGTTGTCAACCCTACACATACTCAGGTAAGCCTGTACACCCACGTCTGCAGCTTAAACACATACTCACTGCCCTCCACCCCAATCCCTCCAACCCTTCAATGCTGCTAACTCACTCCTTTGTAGATCTCATCCTGCTGCCCCGCCACAACTTGGTGCGAACGCAAACACCAACGTGATGGCACCTGGGATGCGAGCATGCAGCTCCAACGCCTGCACTGGCACTGCAGGAGTGTGGATGGTCGTGGGTGTGGGATGTGGTGGATGTGGATGTGGGTTCGTGGTGGGTGTAAGTCCCTCCACCATCATCATTTCGCAGTTCGTTTGTGCATCCTCTCGCTCCTTGCCCTCATTTCCGCTCTTGTTCCCGTTACTGCTCCCATTCTCGCCTTCGTTCTTGTCCCCTTTCCCGTTCTCATTTCTCGCTCTCGCTCCCCTCTTGATGATTCCTGTCAATACCTTCATCACGTCCATCGTCCCCTTCATGCTTCACATTGTCGAATTGGCCGTACACCCACTCACGGAGTGTGAATGTAGACAGGTCTTAGAGATGGTTCCCCAGGAGTGATTCCCCTTATGTGCTGTATGTGTTGTATGTGTCATATGTGTCATATGCACCATATGCGTTGTATGTGTTGTACATTTCATATGCATTGTATGTGCGTCATATGTGTCCTACATGCCGTACATGCTGTACGTGTCGCCAAAGGCATGAGTAACTTACTCTTCCATGATGTGCTGAAAAAATATGTTCGCCCATATCTCAAGTGACATAGCGAGTACCAGAGCATGCCATCAGACTGCTGAGGACGCCATCCTATGGTGATGGGTCAGTTGAAAGATACTGTCTGCTTCTGCTCATTGGATTCACAGATCATCTTCATTTTGTACCGAATCCCAATGACCATGCGAATGCGCACGAGCAGAAAAACTAACACATATAGCAGAGTTACAATGTACCAATAAACACATCAAAGTGGAGTTATACATTGTATTGATAGGAACAGTCCGCATGGAGTCCAGTGGAAATTGCCCAATATGGTAAGTCTACAATGTATACAATAACAACCATCCGTGCAGAGCAGCTCACACATTGGAAGGCCCAAGAGATTGACTGGCAATACCCCCTTCTGAAAGTGTTCAACAGCCAAAGCTTCCAAGCAAAAGCCAAGGCAGACTCCACCACTTATCCTGTGAATCAACACAGTTGCAGTGTCACTATCCATCAACCTGGATGAGTCTATGTACAGAGAAGTCAAGGGAAAAGTACTCACACTCTTTTGACAACACCAACTTGAGCCTCCAATGTAATGGCATAGTATTGTTTTTTCTCTTTCACGAAGTTCTGTGTCCCACAATTGGCACAAGTGAAATTTGTGGGGGCCTTGTCAACTTCAACCTTGCTTGTGGCAAGGTCAGGGATGTTCGTAAGTACCAGGTACCGCACATCGTCACTCCCAGGGGTTGTCCAAATAATAGAATCTAATGGCGTGTCATAGTAAGTGAACAACATCCTTGTATGTTTCTGACGCCTCCACTTACTGGGATGCTGATTGAAGTAAAATGTAAGGTAAGAGATATACAAGAAACCAGCCCAGTACTTATCTAGCTGGTGCGCAGCAACTCATGTCAAATACTCTGACTGATGTAGTTGGATGTAAGTGTAATGTGATAAACGGCATCAGCCTATGTGGTGAAATGTCGGCCTACACTGAACATCCAATGTGGTGACATTTTGCCTAAATTGGTTGAGGCTTTGGTCCAGGTATCATGTATAACAATACAGTACATACCTGGTACTTACCAGCTCAAAGTGTCAGCCCATTTTGGAAAACGTCGGCCTGCACCAGATGTCTGATGTGGTGAGTTTTTGGACTTGGAATTGTATACTATATCATAGGACATGCCTGCTACCTACCAGCTGAAAGTGTCTGCCTGTTTTGGAAAACATCAGCCTGTACTGGATGTCTGATGTGGCGAGTTTTTGGACTTGGTATTATATACTATACCTTAGGACATGCCAGCTACTCACTGGCTGAAAACGTCGGCCTGTTCCAGAAAACGTCAGCCTGCACCGGACATCTGATGTGGCGCATTTTTGGACTTGGTATTATATACTATATTATAGAATATGCCTACTACTCACCATCTGAAAACGTCGGCCTGCACCAGACATCCGATGTGGCGCGTTTTTGGACTTGGCATTATATAATATATTGTAGAATATGCCTGCTACTCACCAGCTGAAGACATCAGCCTGTTTTGGAAAACTTCAGCCTGTCTCAGAAAATGTTGGCCCATTTTGGAAAATGTCAGCCCATTTCAGAAAACATCAGCCTGCACTGGACATCTGATGTGGCGCATTTTTGAACTTGGTATCATATACTATATCATAGAACATGCCCACTACTCACTGGCTGAAAGTGTCTGCCTGTTTTGGAAAACATCAGCCCATTTCGGAAAACATCAGCCTGCACCAGATGTCTGACATACCAATGTTTTGCTTATTTGGGCCAATTCCTTTACTGATGCATCATCTATGGCATCCTAGTAGGTCTTGGCTACATGCTGGCTGAAGCCATCAGCCTCAATAACAAAGAATCGGCCTGCATCGGCAGCCTGAGGCTGGACCAATTTGCTGACATTTTATTCCTGCTGCATCAGTATACCTGTATAGAAATGATTGGAAACAACCTAGCTACCTCACAAACCATTTCACAGCATTTTGCTATATTGCCAGTCAATCTCTCAGGCCTTCCAATGTGCGAGCTCCTCCATGTGGATGGTTGTTATTGTATACATTGTAGACTTACCATATTGGGCAATTTCCGCTGGACTCTGCGTGGACTGTTCTTATCAATACAATGTATAACTCCGCTTTGATGTGTTTATTGGTACATTGTAACTCTGCTACCTGACTGACATGGATACAGGTCAGAATGATGGAGGTCGAGGATAAGAAAAAAGGGAGAAAATAGTCACAGTAAGTAATAATAAGAAGGCTGAGATGATCACACCTTCAATCTGACAACTTCCAATCTCAATTGTTCTGATGAAGACAAATACTGTTCCAATACTGACCGATATTACAAAGTTGAAGAGGGCAACTCTTTTGACTACTCTGAATGTCTGATATGGAATCACTTACAGAGTCACACTTACTAATCAGAGTTCTGTTTTGTGGAGTGAGCTTAAACTACCTCAGACACGATCCTAGATGCTCACTGATGTAAGTTAGTGCAAAGTCCTTGGTTGCAGGAACAGTGATGCGATGTTCACCTGACTCAAACATACCATTGGCGCCTTCGGACAGGCCTGGAGCACAATTATAAGGACATCATTTTATCTGTGGTGAAGGAATTAGTGACTAAATGTGTATTTCACATTGGCCTAGTTGAACGCTATACTGGGAGCGAGTTAGGTAGACGTCAAGACCGAGAATTCATTGCACTTACAGGGGGCTTGGTAGTATGCTTCCAAATGACATTGCCCACTGTGTCTTTGACAAAATAGTAAATCTCCATCATGCAACCAAGTCTTGCTGGCTCAGAGTCAGTATTTCCTTTCATTGTGTCTCAAACTGTAATGGTAACCCCCTGGGGTGTGGCAGTAGCCTGGGTGATGCTGGGTTGAGTTGAGGAGTTGATAACTGGTCAAGCAGCAAGCTGGCCAGGGTAAGGTGCAGCAGTGGGTCTGCTGGCAAACTCCTGGGGTGTGGTGATAGGCTGGGCAACGTCAGGTTGAGTCAAAATGTTGGCTGCTGCCTGAGCATCAAGTTGGCCTGTGTAAGGTGCAGCAGTGGGCCTCAGGGTTGTAGCAGGGGGTGGGGGATTAGGAGTCATTACCAAACTCGATGTGGACTTAGCCTCAATATTGTTGGTCACTTAGCACTTCTGCACTACTTCCACTTGCGTAGCAGGTTTCCATTTAAGATCAGTTGTCTTGTAGCCTGTATCTATGGAAGGGATCAATATGATGAGCTTTTGGGGCAAATCAGTAAAGATTCAGATCAGTTCAAGTATATCATGCAGCACATGTCCCATGAGGTGATGAGTTGGGATGAATCAGACAACGACATGGGTATTTTTGCAATCAAGGTTCTTCCCTGGCATTTGAAAGACACCAAAGTACTCAATTGGTTCTGAACACTTGATCACCTTTACCTGTTGACCTGCTTCACATCTGCTGACAAACCCAAGAGTGGACCCTTCCTGTACAAAAGAGTTGTCACACCACGGATCAACCATGAATCATCCCCTCTCGAAGGGCTCCCCAAGAACTTCTATGACCCAAACTATCTCTACTCATTGGATGCACAGGAGAGAGAGCAACTGGAGATATGGGATGCAGTTGACCTGAGTTTCCCGCCCAATCTGGAATAGTAAGTCCTTCCACACCAATATTACCAATTGGCTCACTTTGCTTCTAGTAAAGCTGCTCAGTTTTCAGTGGTCCACAGTTCCCACAGAAAGCCATTGCTGCGAGACCACCCTTCACTTCCTCCTAACCCCAACGAGCGACAACAGCAACATGCTTTAGGCTCTCAGCATCACTATAGATGATAACATGTAAGATTTTTGCAATGTAGATTTTGTGGTCCCACCAAAATTATATTTGATGCCCAAGAATGAAGAAGTGTGATAATTGCAAGATGCTCATGTGCTCATGTGTATTAATTGTGGTGTCCTTCCTTTCTCATTGCTGATTCTGCTGCTAAGTGCTGCCTGTCCTTGGGTGTGTGAGTTGGGCATACTATCTGTTAGTGTTGCCACAGCTTCAACTTGGCTCCAAACTTTGTAAGCTATACTGCACCATCAATTTTGTAGATTTTTTCATGATACCTCTCATCAAACCTAGATATAATATAATAGTTTAATATTCCAAAAGGCCATTTTATGACTTCCATTAGTTCTTGCTGTGTGGTTCTAACTTTGACTTGGCTTCAGGCTTCAAGCCATTGGCTTGACAAATGGCTCGCCTCCAATTCTAAGCTTCCTGAGGATATTTGTTCAAATTTGTTTATGGAATACAAAACTACATTCATTGATCTATAATTGGAGCCCAGAAGCTTCCAGTAGCTCAAAGTATTGGGTGAGATATAAGCAAGACAAAAAAATGAGGCTTGAAGCTGCAGCAACACTACTATCTGTTGACAGTTCAGATGGTTATCTCTGTTGCTGTCACCAAAGTCCTCAGGATTTTTCAACCATGATTGAGGATTATTGGTGAGTGCTTGATTCAAAGCACAATGATTTGTTTTTCATGGCCTTGTGGGGTTGATTACTCAGTCACTGCTGTCATTGGAATTCTGTTTCATCCATGATTGGTGATCATTGGAGTGAGGACTTGATTCAAAGCTGTTGCTTTGTATGATCAATGTTGAAACAGCCTGGGGTTTTTATCACCTTGCATATGTATGGTGCATACATAACATACAGTGCATACATAATGTACAGTGCATAGACATTGGGCCAGTCAATTTAAGTTGCATGTCATCAGCAGACAACTTCAAGGGGAGTTTGTATGAGTGACTAATCTGATATTGTGCTGACAGTGCTGAAGGCCTTACTTCTAATTGCCTACAGCCTCCAGCACTTCAATAGCCTCGAAGATCTGTGCCGGCGTCATCGAGTAGTGCAAAGCTGTTAATAGTGTTTGCAACATTTAGGAATGTGTTTTTGTATTAATCTTTTCCAGATGAACCTACACAATAGATCAATTTCATATGGGGTGTATTGCAGTTATTGATGTCATATACTGTTCTACTGTCATTATCACCTACAAAGGGGAGGTAACCATTGTATAATGGCAAAGTGAGGTAGCAGGGAAGAGAGACATACTGCTATGATGACTATGCACATTTATGGAGAACAGCTACTGGGAGAGGCATGATACTCCTAACAAGGATGATTTCAAGCCTTGGAAATGGAGACACTGGGCTGGTCGATTTAAGTTGCATGTTATCAGCAGATGACTTCAAGGGGAGTTTGTATGAGTGACTGACCTAATATTGGTGTTTCCATACTTCTGTACTCAGGTTAGGGAAACAGTAGGCTTGAATGCACTGCATCTCCCATTGAATATTCCCCAAATATTGTATCTATATTGTGATTACATATTCCCCATATACTGCAATCACCTATTCCCTGTATATTGTGATCACCTATTCCCCATATATTGTGATCATCTATTTCCTGTATATTGTGATCACATATTCCCCATATATTACAATCACATATTTTGTAGATATTGCTCCCAGATACAAGTCATAATGTAGCATAGAATACATGAACTCTATCTCATACAATCTGCAATGGATATCTGACCATTGAGATGACATATTGGATACAAATTAACAAGGGGAATATGCAATAACTATGGAATCAATAGCACATACATTAGTCAATCATTTCTGAAATACTACAAAAGATATTGACCATGTAATGGACACTCTAATAGACAATCAATATTGAATAAACAATGACTTATATTTTTTGTATACTTACCAACACAATACCTGTACAATATCTAATCACTATGGAGTGACTATGTTATTATGTCAATAGGATATTCTCAGGCTAAGGATTAAGTTTGTTTCATGTTATGTTTGCATATTGACTGTGAGAATATTGCTTACTTACATTATCTACATATTGTCTAATGTAAACATCAATATGCATTCATTATCAAAGATAGTTCTCACGTAGCAATTGCCTATTACATGCTACATTATCCCATCCTGCACGCTGTGCTAGTTATGGGCTGTTATAGGATCTGTGTGCCCACAATTGCACCCATAGAACTAGTGAATCACTGACTCAAAAGTATACCCTTTGTAGATGATTTAAGCTGTCTGCTGCCCTTTTCCCAAAATAGTATCAGAAATAGCATTGATGAGGCTATCTGCCACCTTTCATGAGTGTCGAGGTGAGTCTTGTGAAAGTGCCATGCTTGGTGAGTGTTCTTGAAGGGGGTCTGGGTCAACCAGACTTGATATAATTTATGCTCTGGGGATGCTTGAACAGAGTCAGATTTATAGGGTTGATCCTTACTCAAAATTATCCTGAATTTATCATCAAGGCTATACCAAAAAATGAAACTCAAGTACACCTGTACTTATATATTGACACTCTAAGCCCAAGATAAACAATCCAGGTTTGTTGAGCTGTAAAAGTCAATGTGAACTACTTTACCAAATTGTCAGATAAAGCTGCACTGTTGAATTGCGCAATGAAATCAGTCTTCATGATTCCTCACAGCTAGAAATGCATGCCCAAAGGTAACTGAACACCAAGTACAATGTAAAAACCCACACGCAACAGAGTAAGCTGTACACCTTCACCTTGGCTGCATGTGGGAATTGGATGCCACCCAGTTTTTCAGCTTGTGAAAGATTCAACCATACTTAGGGGATGAGGCCACCATGATCAACTTGAATGCAGGGTCTTTGACCAATGTGTTGAGCTAGATACCATCTGGAACTGGGCCATCCTTCTTCACAGGGGATGAGCCAGGGGGGTTCACAGCAGAGACACCAAGCGGAAGGTTCCCGGTTTGGTCGCCACTGAATTTGGAGCCAGTGAATTGGCAGTGGAAGAGCCCTGTGAGCTCCACATTCTTGGAAGCTTTTTGGCAGTAGGGTACTTGCAACAAGTTGGGCTGCATACAATGGCTTAGAAATAGAATGAATGAGAGTAAATAAAAGTACTGACCATGTTCCTTGCCTGCTGAACAAACAACTGCGCAAGCCTGATCATCTCAGGGTCATTGTTCAACGATTTGGTGAGATCGACCATGGAGTCAGCGGCATTTTGCTGGTTACAGTTGCTGCCTGTAGCTAAGGGTGAAGTGAAGGCTGTTTGGAAGACAGGGTTACATTTGCCTGTGCCTCCAGCCTTCAGCTGTTATGATGAAGTTAATTCAGATGAAAGCATCAATATAAGGGGAGAGGAGATGTATGCAAGCCTGCTTCCATTGAGCAGTCAATTTGGCAATAGATTGGGCAATATGCTTCTTCAAGTGCACAGGTGCAGCAGAAATGAGGGAAGCCAATGCAGAAAGGGGAAAGAATGTATTGAGGTTAATATAGACCATGTTGAATGATGATCACTTGAGGATTATACTAAAAGTGAAGGGTGGACAATGGATGGGAAGAATGAGAGGGGAAGGAGCTAAGTCAAAGGGACAACAGTGCATGTTGTAAGGGTTGTACCCTTCTGTTTGCTGTAAACTACTTCGCTTCTATCTCCTATCAACCCCTGTCAATTACTTGGGCTTGTACACCACAAAAGCTCCCACATGCCAGGTCCAGATTAGCACCCCGGAACTCAGTTGTGTGACCCTCTAGGCCAAGCCCACATTGCAAACACCTTGGCACCATGTACAGATTGAGTGACTGTAGGCCAGGTGGAAGTAATATTGCCAAGCCCTGTTTACCTTCCTGATGGTCAGTTTCCATTATGGCCTGGGATTCAGCTAGGGCAGGGCTAAAACCTAGGAATCAATGAAATGTGGTTGTATGCTGGAGTGGCTCCTTTTGAGAAGGTGACCACATACCTTGCCTCCAGATTTGCAGCACAGTTGTCAATTAGCTGGTTTGTCAGCTAATGAAGGGGCATGTTACTAGGCGCTATCCATTCTTGTTTATAGATGAAGGAGAGATGGTTCTTGGGTGGTATACAGGTGTTGCATTATCAAGATATACACTAATTTTTCTACTTTACTCGTTGTTGTCACTTGTTCAGACTACTCCTGGGTGCACCTATGACAATGCCGCTAGGCCCAGCTACATCACCAGCATCATTCCCATTAACTATGTGGGTAGTGTTCTGCTACTTTTCTGCTTTGCACTTGCACTTGTTTTCTGCCTGGCAGGCCTTTTGCTGAGCCTGTTTGTCAGTTTGCGAAATCCTGAGACTAGCTGCAAGTGCTTAGAGAGCTGATCTTCAAAGAGCAGGATTGGTGCTGTAAGGGAATGGGGGAGAATCATCCATATGTAAGCTTGCACTCACTTCTAATAATTCCCCTGTCTCCTAATCATCACATGATTTCCCATATATATATGTGCAACCCTGACTGATAGTACTTACTTCCTGTTTGTATCTGACCACCACCCCCTCACTCAATATCACCACTGCGTTTGATCCTTTCAATCATTGTTCCCATTCTTGAGTGTTTTAGCCTTTGGGCTCTTCTTCCACTTTTTTTGAAACCTCTCAAACACATTTTTTTTGACTAGGGAGGGTTTTGCGTTCTCACCATACATGTTTCCCACACTGGCCCCAGTTTCAACACTGTCTCCCCATCAACAGCCCTCAGTCCCTGCCCCCTTGACCACTAGAAGCCTCGCATGCAAAGCGTCTAGATGTTCCTCATTCTCCTCAGCCCACATCATTTCAAACCCCAGTCTTCCCAGACCCAGACCCTTCCCAAGAAACATCACCTGCCATAGCCGCATTAGGACTCAATCTTCACCTGCATTACCACTTGTCACTTCAGGCTTGGTCTCACTGTTGACACCACCCCCAGACAATTTCTCTCTGCCCTCCCACATGTCCTGTGTGCATATATCCACCTTTTCCTGCCTCACTGCCTCTACACTGGCTTTTCCCTTTGTCACCCCATTCCAAGATGCCACTGTAATGGGTATGCATGCCAAAATTGACCAATCCAACCTGATGAAGCCGCTCACAATGGGTGAAGGCGATGTTGACACATCGCTTCTCTGGGACTGGTTCAACAAGAGCAAGGTGTTCTTCCAACACAAGTGCATTCCTGCAAACATCCATGTCTCCACAATTGCCTGGGGAATGTCTGGAATACATGCTATACATTGGTTATCAGCAAACTCTCCCTTGCTTGATGACATGGACTGGGAGACTTACAAAACACAGATGCATACCCTTTTTCTTGCCTCAGACTGGGAACATACCCCACGAATGGACATGTTGCATCTGTGGCAGGGCACACACTCCTTCGTTGATTTCTCCCTGGATGTGATGGGCAAAAACAACTTACTTGCTGGCACAGACAGCTTTCTTAATGATGAGTTATTACGGGATACGCTCAAAGTGAACATGGACTGCAACCTCACCTGTGAATGCCACTGAGAGAACCTGACCTCAATTATCTCCCTCTGTGATTGGCTCAACGAAGTCAAACATCTAGATGAGCACAAGCAACAGAGGATGGAGGAGATTGAACATACACTTACAAGAATCAACACACTCCAACACTAGTCATTCTACCCTCCCTCACACTCCTTTCACTAATGCAAACACCAACAGTGTCAGGGTCCGATCTCACCCCCTTAGGGGTACTCCTTTGCGCCCCCTTTCGGACAATCAGACGATCGAGTCCCTCAGGCTCCACCCTCAAGGTGTAGGCATGGTGTGCAGTACTTAGATTCACTTGTTACATGTTTCATGTACATGTGTACTTACATACTAGCCTCACTACATACACATGTTAGTTAGTATTTAAAGTAGCACTAGTACACATGTATTCCCTACTCTGAATCTTAGTTCCTCTTTGCCACTTGGTTTACTCTTGTCTTCACTGCAGGCTCCTCTGCGGAGCCTGCCTCTCTGTAAGTACTCACTGAGTACTTCTTATCGTGCGTGGTGCAAGGTATGTTTGACCAACGTATATTTGCAGTACATACTTGTGTAGTGAGTGTGATAAGTGTAAAGTGTAGTTAAAAATCTCACATTTAAAATGTGAGATGATAAATAATGCACATGTGACTGTAGTCACATGTGGGCACTAGTTAGGGGAAAGGGCAAGGGGTTTACACCTGCCTCCCTAAGATTGCATTGTGCGATCTATGAAGAAAAAGAAAAGATACAATGAGGGTGGTAATCTTGGGATATGAGACAGATAGGATCAAAGTGAAATAATGAGTCTGCTGCTGTGGGGCAGCGGCATAAAGGGTGGTCTGCTGCTGTGGGGCAGCAGGCATAGGTGGATAATCCACTGCTGTGGGGCAGCAGGATATGAAGGTAGGCAATCCACTACTATGAGGTAGTGGGGCAGGAGGACATTAGTCCATGTTGTCGTCAACGTCTTCCGTGATTACGGAAGGGGTACTGGATAATGAGACTTCTGACAGGGCTATGCTGGAACCTGTGGCATCACTGCCAAGGGAGGAGGCGGGGCCATGAGGGAAATAGGCTGGTATGGTGACGAGCCTGCCCAGGGACATGGGTGGGCCACCCAGAATAAGAGGCAGTTTGAGGAATGCCTCGATGTTGGAACTTCTGGCAGTAGCCACTGGGAGGTTCACGGTGAAGGGAGGAACAGGATTAGCTATTCCTGTGAAAGTGGAAGCCATGACAGGGGGTCGTGGAGAGGTACGAGATCAGCCTGAGGAGGGCACGATTGCAGATAGTCTGCTGCTGGAAGCAGCAGAGGACATCTTTCTGGAATAAGTGAGGCAGGCGCAGGTGGCCCTGAGACCTGATTCACGTTGTGATGGTCATTCCGCTGCTGGGGATGGAGGACAGCCAGGTGGCTGGAGAGCCATGAAATCCACAAGCCTTACAGGTTCGTGGGGGAAGGATGGGGGTCAGTTGGTATCTGAAACTGACCCCAATAACTGATGGGTGGCTGTCAGATCCCGACCATTGTTGTGGTCATCCATGACCCAGGCCTGGGCGAAGTCCCAGTAATTGTCGGCCCAGGCGTACGAGAAACCACAATCAGTGAGGTGCCGAGCGACTGCACTGACAGTTAGGTTGTCGATAGACCCATCCAATGGTTGGAAGTTGCTGACATTCGCGATGATACTGCTGTACTGGCTGGGAATGGCCAGTAATTTACAAAATCACTGATTGAACAGCGTTCACTGCTGCCTGAAGGAGGCGCCCACCGATTGTTCAGTGAGACTGAGTATGCACATGGCACACCATCCCCGCACCTGGCAGAGGTTGAGAGGGTCCTGGATACCAGGTGGTGGTCTATGAACACAGCATTCATAGTGATAATATGCCACCCATCATTGGGGCAGATCGTCCGATTGTGGGGGGGCCATGCCTGGATGGCAAATGTTAAACAATGTTTCCACTGCAGCTAGCAGTGGGGTGCTGTTGATCAGGATAGGTACATGCAGGTTGGCACGTGCAGCCGCCAGAGCTGGATGGGTCGAGAGCCCTGCTGGGGGCTGGGAACGGTCCCTGCCTGGTCTCATTGGGTGGGGGCATATGTTGTCCTTCGTCCATGGGGGAACACACCAATTCCTGAGGGCAATTTGCTGGGTGGTGGTCAAAGGCTGCCACTCGTTGTGAGCGCGATTGGCAGCGTTGGCCACCACCTTGCATGCATTTACTGCATCACGGTTCCCCAGAATGTGGGCAAGCCGATTGGCGTGTTCCCAAGCACTCTGGGTTATGGGGATTCCAGCTTTGTCAAACTGGGATTGTGATTCTCATAGATTTATGAGACTGTGGTATGATGTTGCAGCTGTGGCCACACTGTGCAACGGTGGATACAGGTCTTCGGCTGGTTCTTCGTCACCCTAGTCCTCTCCCAAGTCATAGTAGTCATCTTTCATTTCCACGATCTTTGTCATGGATGTTCCCCCAGTGAAGGGGTCTCTTATCTTCCGACATACATTGTGTTGGTTGTCTAACTCATTAATTTGTCATCATAGGTCATGAATTTCGTCATGAGCATCATCGAGCTGATCTTGATAGTATCTCAGATCATCTTCTAACCTCCCTCGAAATCTCCTCGATAACGCACCACAAATTGTACATTCGTTCCACATACTGAGGTAGTTTGGGGTGCAGAATGGCAGCCATTCTGTGATTGATGGACCCCATCTGAGGGTCCATGTACTCTTGCATGCAGTGCTGGCTGTAAGCCAAGCATGTAGTGCAGGAGGGGTTGGTGCATACGACACATTGATACCCCAGGTGTGCTACCCAGTTGCTGGGTGCCTCGGAAGTCCCATCCACTGGGGGTGGGAAGGGAAAGGATGAAAATTGACAGACCTCATCGTCCATGAGCTTGTCACAGAATGTGTGATCTGCACACTGTTTTCCTTTTTGGCATGTGGTGAGGTGTGCTGGAGATTTCCTTCCACCTGAGTTCTCAGGTGGGTTGGAACCACCCATGGGGTGGTCTGGAGGTGGCTGACCACCTGTAGAAGCCATGAATTGGGTAGTTGTTGACGTGATGTGGTGGTGGGTTGGGTCAACGATTGATTTGTCTTTTCCGGTTCAATCCCTGACATCACATTTGCAGTGTAGGCACCATGTGCTTACTACCTGACGAGCCAGCTGCAGTACTACCAGTGTCTCTAAGCGCCAATCTTATTGTTGGTCCGTTGCAGCAGGTCCTCACATCACTGGACATTCATTAGCTCGAGATACCTCTTGAGAGCCTTGAGTTCTTCACAATGGGAATGGGATTCCCAGGTGGTGTTGCCCAAGTTTCACTGTACCTGCAGTAGTAATTGCTTACCATTCCACTTATGGGCAGTGATTTCATCAACCACCCATTCCACATCATCTGGAGTGCCCCAATCGTATGGGTCAACTGGGGTGCAATTAGGAAATAGTAGTGCATCATTCAGCATGTGGGGCTGAAGTTTCAATACATAAAACCTGGGGTGCAGGTTCCGTGTCTTTAAAGACGCAGGCAATTCCAACAAGTAGTTGAAGGTCCCAGGGGAGGCCTGTAGCACCTTGTATGGCTCTATGTACTTGGGGAGTAGTTTGCTGTCCCTTCCTTTAGGGAGCGCTAGGTTACTTGTAGATAAGTAGACCATGTCTCCAGCATTAATACTGGGCTTGTCACGACATTTGGTGTTAGCATGATATGTTTGAAATATGCAGTGTTCTATGATCGTGTTGTACACATCTGATAGGTTCTGCCATGCCTTTTCAGCGAAGGCTGCCATGCTGGGAGTGCAATTGGTATTGTGCCTATGGACGTTCAACATAGATGGTAAAAAATCCATAATTCGCCTCAAACGGGGCAAATCCAGTAGTGGAGCTAGTGCTGGAGTTGAGAGTGAACTCCACCATGAGGAGCTTAGCCACCCAGTTGGACTGATCAGTGGTAACCACTGATCAAAGTATCTAAGCTATTAACTGATTAACATGTTCAGTCTGTCCATCTGTCTGCAGGTGGAACAAGGTAGACATCCTCAATTTAACACCTAGCAATCGATGGAGTTCAGTTCACCATTTGGAGGTGAATTTTGAGTCCTGGTCAGACATGATACTGGATGGCAGCCCGTGTAGACAACAAATCTCTTTTAAATATATCCACAAGAGTTCCGTGGTGGTGGTGCGGGTGGTGACCAGAATCAAATGTACCATGGAGGTTATTTGACATATTACTACCCACAGGTAGTTAAAATGATCAACCTCGGAAAATGGACTGATAAAGTCCATGCCGATGCTGTCCTGTGGTGCTGTGGGGACTGGTAGCGAGTGTAGCTTGCCAGTGGGAGGCTGGTAGTTCCCCTTGGCTCGCTTGCAGGGCATGCAGGAGTCACAAAAGGTTGTGATCATCTTCGTCATTTTTGGCCACCAGTACCATTGCTGGATGTACTCTGACATCTTCTGGCTACTGAAATGTCCTATGATTGAGTGCGCTTGCTTGATAATGATACCCGTCAGAGTATTATCCTTCAATGTGCCTTGTGATATGCACAATACCACCTCTCACCTGAGGTTTCGGGTCCAAATGAGGTGGTCCTTCACAAAGAAAGACAAATAATCCATAGGTTTAGCCAACACCTTCGATAGCAGTGGGTCCCGCAGGTATAATTCTTTCACCGAGGCAGTGAATTCATCCCGTTGATGAAGTAAGTTATGCAGATGCATGCCTTTGGAGTGTGATTCTAGAATGGTGAGGTCGTCTTCTTCAGTCAGGGAAATTTCTCCTTCCAGGGCAGGGCCGAGGTGGTTCACCTCAACATCCCACTCCTCGATCCTGTCAACTGGGCATTGAGCTAACAAGCTCACTCCCTGTGGGCAAAGTTTGTGGATATGTTCCCATGACAGGAGGTCATGGTCAGGATCTATCCGCACGTCAGTGTTCACATACTCAGATTTAGGATGGATGTCCTGAGGCGTGTCCTCCAAGTAGTAATGTGAAAGGCAGTCAGCTACCTTGTTGAGTACACCCTTCATGTACTTGATCTCGAATCGAAATTGAGAGAGATACTCCATCCACTGCAACTGTCATGGTGATAACTTCTTCAGTTGGCTGAAGAATTCGAGGGCACAGTGATCTGTGACCACTGTGAACTTGTACCCTAGCAGTTTATCCTCCCATTTGAGGAGTGCCTTGAGAATGGCCAATGCTTCGTGTTTGTAGACACGATAATTGTGTTGAGCTGGGGTGAACTTCTTGGACATGAAGCCCACTGGGCGACAGATCATCCATTCAGGTCCCTGTCCATACATTGCTCCAAGTTCCGATGTGGAGGCATCACATATCACCCAAACCATATCCAGTTTAAGGGGGTCAATCGGCTTGAGTATGGGATGTTGAGCGCATAGCTCTTTGATCATGGTGAAGCACTTGTTGTGAACTGGTCTCCAGACAAAGGTCTGGCCATTTTTCTCCAGGGACTGCAATGGGCCTGTGTAGGCAGACAGGTTAGGGACGAAGTGTGCGAGATACTGCACCAGCCCCAGAAATCATTGAATGTCGTTGTACAACCGTGGTGTTCTCCACTCACGTATGCAGGTGATTTTATCCCTGTCAGGGTGTAGCCCATCATTGTCGATGATGTGTCTGAGGCAATCTACACGGTCAGCATACAGATTGCACTTCTTGGGTTTAAGGTAGAATTCAAATTCTTAAATTTTGGCAAAGGCCAGATGAAGATGCTCTTTGTGTTCCTCGATTGTATTACTGTATATGAATACATCATCTAAGTAGATGTGAATGAACCTCCCAATGTATTCTCAGAATACCAGGTTTATTATCCACTGGAATGTTGACAGAGCATTACAGTCACCCTGTTGCATGACATTGCTCAAAAGGGTGCCATATATAGTGGTGAACACAGTCTTCCACACATCCTGCAGTTCTACACAGATTTGTTTGTATGTGTCGGAAAAATCAATTTTAGACCGATATTTTGCACACACTACATCCAGGCAGATATTATCCTGGTCTGGGAATGGGGTAATGTCAGGATGAGTGTTCTTGTTCTATTTTCTACAGTCTACGACGGTATGTAGTCCTCCTGATTTCTTCAGGACACACAGCATGAGGGCTGCTTGGTCTGTCTGACAAGTTTCCCATCACCCCAACTGGAGGTATTTTGAAATCTTGTCCGATAGGTGTGATTTCAGAGAATCAGGGCAGTGCAGCAGATAATAATTATATTTCTTGTCCTCATCATAAAGAGGGATCGTGTGATTAATGACACGAAGAGGGGGGAGTTTGTTGGGTGAACCTCCCATGATATCTTTACATCGAAATAACCATCTCGATCGTAAATGAGGTATGTGCTCATTCTCAACCATGGATATATTACTTGTACCACTACACTGCCTAATGATCACCAGTACAATCTTTTACATCCTTCCTGTCCCCGATCGAAATCCTTGGCATCTTGGAAGTGTTCTCATGTCAAGGCTAGCGAGGTTTGTGTGGCACATCATCATGTGCATCCTGCTGTGGCTAATGTGCTATTGGGTGAAGAAATGGCCATGAGGCTGGAGGCCAGATTAAAGAGACATCCCTCTTGTGGGGCTCGTGACGATTGCGTTGAGGGTGTCGTGGCTACTATACGCAGGCACATTGAAGAGCTGAACACGATATCTACTCTTCAAGAGCAGCTGAAAAGAATGGATAGAGAGATGAAAAAGGAATACACTGAGCTTTTTCCCAACAACATACCAGCCATTCACCACCTGCCTGATCAGGTTTATCACAGGTTTCACTTGAAAGACACGGACAGGGTTGTTTCCAGGCAAGAATACTCATGTCCTAAGAAGCTCCACAACGTCTTCAAAGTGCTCCTAGATCAGCACCTCACTGCAGGTCAGATGCGACCCTCAGACTCTGAGTACACCAGCCCCATGTTCCTCATCCCTAAGGCCAATCCTATGGGTCTGCCCCATTGGGTGAACAATTATCGCTCACTAATCAAAAAACACTGTCGCTGATCGATTCCTGTTACCACGCATTGACGAGATATTAGCTGATTGCAGCCGTGGGCAATTCTGGGGTAAGCTGGATATGACGAATGCTTTCTTCCAGACCAAAATTCATCCTGACAACATCAAATACACCGCAGTACAGACACCATTCGGACTTTACAAATGGACGGTCATGCCCCAAGGATGTCGGAATGCTCCATCGACTCACCAACGCCATATGGTTGCTGCCCTCTGCCATTTGATTGGAAAGATATGTCATGTCTACCTCGATGACATTATTATCTGGAGCTCCACACTGGCTGAACACATTAAGAATGTATGTGCCGTTCTTGACGTGCTTCATGCTGCCACTCTCTATTGTTCCTTGAAGAAGACCTCCCTGTTTTGCATTGAGCTGGACTTCCTGGGCCATCACATTTCACATGACAGCATTCAAGCGGATGCAAACAAGGCTCTCAAGATCTCACAATGGCCTCAGCCTCGTACTGCTACAGATGTTCACCAATTCTTGGGCCTTGTGTGTTACCTATCTGCCTTCTTACTGGAACTCGCATTCCTCACTGCCATCCTGACACCTCTGATGAATAAGGTGAATGGTAAGGATCTGGTGCCTTGGCTTGATTCACATCAAAAGGTGTTTGAGAATATCAAGCACCTTGTCATGTCATGTGAATGCCTCATGGTTATCGACCATGACAACCCTGGCTGCAACAAGATCTTTGTGACCACTGATGCTAGTGACCTGGGTACTGGTGCTGTACTCAGCTTTGGCCTGGACTGGAAATCGGCATGCCCTTTTGCTTTTGAATTGAAACGCTTAATGATGCAGAAAGGAACTACCCAATGCATGACAAGGAAATGTTGGTGATTGTTAGGGCCTTACGAAAATGGTGTACGGACCTCCTGGGAGCCTTGTTTGAGGTCCACACTGACCACAAGATGCTAGAATTCTTTAATCGGCAATGGGACCTATCAAAGAAGCAACTTTGGTGGTCTGAATTCCTCACTGATTATGACTTCATTATCAAATACGTGCGTGGAGAAGATAACAGTGTCGCAGATGCGCTATCACGTGAATTCAGTACGGACCCCTTGCCTGCCTCTGACACCACCATCACATCACCTCTGGTTTGCACCACCTTGCTAGCCCATTCTGCCGAATCCATATCTCACATTGTTGCCCCAGTTTTAGCCATCTCCACCAACAAAAAGTTGCTAGATTTGATCAAAGGCAGTTATGATAAGGATGCCTGGTGTCAAAAACTCCTTGCAAAAGGAATTGGCCTCACTGGTGTGAGCCTGAGAAGCAGACTGCTTTATGTGGGCAACTGTCTTGTCGTGCCATGGGTCTCTGAAGCCCGTGAGGCCCTATTTCATCTGGCTCACAATGCATTGGGCCATTTTGGTTGCAATAAAACATATCTCTCCCTGCGGGACTCCTTCTACTGGCCCAACATGAAGTGCGACCTAGAAGACACCTATATTCCTGGCTGTGTCACATGTCAATGTAACAAATCACCCACTTCAAAGCCCACTGGTCCCCTGCATTCCCTCTCAGTCCCCAACAACTGTCTCACCTGCATGGCACTGGACTTCGTGGGGCCATTGCCCCACAACGAGGGTTACAATTATCTATTGATGATCACGGATCGCCTCGGCGCCGATATTTGCCTCATACCATGCCACAAGAACATCTCTGCTGAGCGTTGTGCAGCGCTCTTTTTCGAACATTGGTATTGCGAGAATGGTTATCAACGGAAATCATCTCAGATCACAATAAGCTTTTCGTTTTGAAATTTTGGTCAAAACTTACACAAGTTAACAGAAATAAAGCTGAAGCTATCTTCAGTGTTCCACCTGCAAACAGATGGTTCCAGTGAGCATATGAATAAAACTGTCATTCAGGCCTTATGATACTACATTGATCACAAGCAATTAGGCTGGGTTAAAGCTTTGCCCCATGTTCATTTCTGCATTATGAATACTGTTAACATGTCTACAGGTTTTTCACCCTTCCAATTATGCCTTGGTATGTGCCCTCGCGTCATTCCCCCCCTAGTCGATGCCCCACCTGTCAACAACACGTCCACCACTGAGGTCATTAAAAAGATGGAAGGGATTGATGCTGCGGCACAGGATTCGCTTCTTCATGCTAAAATATCTCAATCGCTTAACTCACTCTCTGCTTGCAGCCTGGAGACCCCATTCAAAGTCGGAGACTCCATGTATCTCTCTACATCAAACTGTCGACGTGAATACATGCACTTGGGCAAAAACCGCGTGGCAAAATTCATGCCAAGGTTTGATGGTCCCTACAAGGTCATCGCCGCCAACCCAGCTCGGTCCTCGTACACACTCGACATGTCCAATGCACTGAATATGTTCCCTGTATTCCACTCATTGTTGCTGTGTAGATTTGTGGCCAACAACATCAACCTATTCCCATCCCATGAGCTGGAACGACCAGAGGCCCTACTCATAGGAGAAGATGAAGAATGGTTGATCGACTGCATAGTTGATGACAAGAAGGGTCACTGTGACATGGAATATCTGGTTAGGTATAAAGGTTATGGTGCCAAAGAAGATAGATGGTTACCACAACACGATGTCGAAGATCTAGCTGCCCTTGACACATGGCTCGCATCGAGGACAACATGCCGAAACCCATGAGAAGTCAATCGACATGTCGTGGCTGTCTTACTCAATGTCCTAGACTCTATTGTCTGCCCCCCGTCACCCATGCTTCTTTCTTAGAGTATGGGTGAGTGTAAACATTCGATGTTTACCCCTGATTCCTGACCCCTAGTTACGATCACCTGACACTCACATACCTATATATACAAGCATTGTGTACTAGATTACTTACTTCTCTTTCTTCCTGTACTCTCTCAGTCATATATCCAATCCCACTGTTTGATCTTGTTACATTCTCGAGTGTTGCGTCTACAGACGCCTTTCATAACTATGCTTCACATTCCACTGGTTCGATGGTTGCCACTGTTCTCAACATGATGGAAACCACTGGCATTGAGAACGTGGCCCCCAGCACCCCAGTCACCACTGTCGCTGCTGTCACGCCCAGTGTTGATTGATCTAGCTGGGTTGATGAAGGAAATTGGACTGACAATGAGTATGCCCTGTTCTCATGTTCAAACCTTTTCTGGCATTGTCTCCTTCGTGGGGAATCACCCATGCCTTCCACCGTCTCTGTTAATGGACTTATTGATAACAGTTTGGGTGTAGTTCTTATTAGGGAAAGCATCACAGAGTCACTCAACCTCAAACACCACATC
Organism: Pleurotus eryngii var. eryngii; assembly: GCA_029467805.1. Lineage (NCBI taxonomy): Eukaryota > Fungi > Basidiomycota > Agaricomycetes > Agaricales > Pleurotaceae > Pleurotus > Pleurotus eryngii. The sequence continues at coordinate 1,401,116 of SZVJ01000030.1, read as the reverse complement.
ACAAAGAAGCCCTTTACATGCAGTGCCGCCTTTTCAGGAGTGGGCAAGGACATTTCTCTTTCTTCCTACATTAATATATGTCTGTGTTCTGAAGACAATTGTTTTATTTCCAAACCACTCTGTGCGTTTATTTCCCCTTTCCTCATTTCCAATGCAATCCTTGGACTCCCTTTCTTAACTCCAACCAGCTTGTTATCGACCATGACACGCATACCTGTATTCCGAAAATGGACAATGTAGCTTTGTATGACTTGTTATCACATATTTCTGCCCCATCCAAACCTCCCACACCCTGCAAGTCCACTTTCACCAAGGCCAGTGAGTGATGTTTGAGCTGTGCGATGTCGTACATGCGCTGCACACAAGGCCCTGTTCAAAGGTGAAGAGTTCCTCAACTCTCTGAAGGGAAGGAAGGACCTTCAGCCTTCTCATGGACTCCACAGCACCTCCATCATTGCCGCTATCCATCAATTCCTTGACAATGTCAACAACTTGATTGTCTTTGAGGAGCAATTAAAAAGGATGGACCTTGAGATGAAGAAGAAGTTCAGAGATCTTTTTGAGGACCTCCCCCCAGTCCACTGACTCCCTGACTGAGTGTTTCACAAGTTCCAATTGAAGGACACTACCAAGGTGATTAACTGCCAAGGATACAGCTGCCCTCAGAAGGAGAGAGATGCCTGGAAGACACTCCTTGACAACTTCCTCACATCTGGCAAGCTTCAACCTTCCAACTCGGAGTATGCAAGCCCTGCTTTCCTTGTGCCCAAATCAGACCCCAATGCGCTGCCTAGATGGGTCAATGACTATCGAGAGCTGAACAATAATACAGTCCTGAACTGTTTCCCCTTGCCACTCATATCTGAAATACTCGTGGACTGTGGCAAAGGTAAAATTTGGGGAAAATTAGACATGACTAACACATTCTTTCAAACAAAGGTACATCCTGACCACATCAAATACACAGCCGTTTACACTCCATTTGGCTTATATGAATGGCTTGTCATGCTCCAAGGTTGCTGCAATGCCCCTGCAACACACCAGTGCCGCATGGTGGCTGCCCTACAACACTTGATCAGAAAAATTTGTTACATATACTTGGACGACATTATCATCTGGTCATCGTCACTGGCCAAGCATATCAAGAACATCGAATTGGTCCTTCTCACTCTACATGATGCTGCGCTATACTGTAACATGAAGAAAACTTCTCTTCTGCATGTCAATCGACTTCTTGGGACACCGTATTTCACAAGCTGGGATCCAGGCAGATGCCATGAAGGCATTGAAAATTGCTGAGTGGCTGGTTCCTCATACTGCTACTGATGTCCGCCAATTCCTAGGACTGGTCTGTTATCTCACTGTCTTCCTACTGAAAACTTGCCAACTACTTGAGTGTGCTTACTCCATTGACAAACAAGGCTGTTGGCAAAGACCCCATGGACTGGTTGCCCCAACACCAGAAAGCTTTTGATGAGATTAAATCCCTTGTTCTCTTGCACAAGTGTTTTAACCATGATTGATCATGAAAACCCAGGCTTGAACAAGATATTTGTGATGACGGATGCAAGTGATGTTGGTACAGGCGCTGTCCTCAGCTTCAGTCCCACCTGGGAGAGCCGTCACCCTGTGGCTTATGAGTTGAAGCAGCTGAACACCACAGAGTGTAACTACGTGACTCATGACAAGGAGGTGTTGGTGATCGTATGTGCCCTTCACAAGTGGCAAACTGACCTTCTTGGTGCAGAGTTCGAAGTCTTCACCAACCACAAGACATTGGAATACTTCAATCGTCAGTGAGACCTGAATAAAAAGCAACTTCATTGGCAGGTGTTCTTCACTGATTACAACTTTACTATTAGATACATTAAAGGCAAGGAAAACTTGGCTGCCAACACTCTGTCCTGCGAATTCCCTGTAGACGTGCCCCTTGATGTTGCTGCCCCCCTGCTCTGTGCAGCCATACTCATGGAAACACACTTCCAGGCACCCATCTGTGCCGTTGCGCCTGTGCTCGCTATCAGCACTGTCAAGGAGTTTCTTGTGTGGATTAAATCAGGATACCTTACAGATCCTTGGTGCATGAAGCTGTTGGAGAAAGGTATTGGCTTGGCAGGCATATACAAAATGAACAGTTTATTATACATTGGAGATCACCTGGTTGTACCACAAGTCACTCAGGTGTGCAAGTCATTATTCCAGCTTGCTCATGATGCTCTAAGCCATTACAGATCTGCTAAGTCTTATGCTGCATTATGTGAATCATTCTATTGGCCGAACATGCGCTAAGACTTGGAGGAGTCTTATATTCCTGGCTGTGTTGAGTGCCAACAGAATAAATCCTCCATGACGAAGCTGATAGGTCCCCTGCACTTACTAAGTGTTCCTGATGATCGTTTATCATGTGTCGCCCTGGACTTTGTAGGCCCACTGCCTGATGACGATGGATTCAACTACCTCCTTACCATCACCAACCAACTGGGAGCTGACATTCACCTCATCCCTTGTCATATGGACCTCTCAGCTGAATGCTGTGCTGTGCTCTTTTTTGACCACTGGTATTGTGAGAATGGCTTGCCTACAGAGATCATGTCCAATTGCGATAAGCTATTTGTTTCACGCTTCTGGTCTTCCTTGCACAAGCTGACTGATGTAAAGTTGAAACTATCTAGCATGTTCCACCCTCAGATGGACAGCTTCAGTGAGCACACCAACAAAACAATAATACAGGCATTACGGTACCTTGTCGACAGAAACCAGAAGGGATGGGTAAGGGCTCTGCCTTATGTCAGATTCTCATACATGAACACGGTCAATGCCTCTACTGGATTCTCACCATTCCAACTATGACTTGAATGTTTGCCAAGAACTGTTCCACCCCTTACCACCAACAAGGAGTTAGCTGATGTTGATTTTGACATCAAAAAGGTCATTGAGACTGTGAGCTTGTACCGAGACTTGGCTAAGGATTCTTTACTCACATCCAAAATCTTGCAATTGATTATAGCTAACATGACTCATCTTCAGGAGGTTACACATTGAGTTGGTGACTTCGTCTATTTGTCCACTGCCAACCATTGCAAAGAGTACATGCACGCCAGTGATGGACGTGTTGCAAAGTTCATGCCTAGATATGACAGGCCCTACGAGATTGTCAAGGCTTTCCCTGAAAGATCGACCTACATCCTCTCCATGCCAAACTCCCCAAATGTGTTCCCCACATTCCACGCTTCACAACTCCATCAGTTTACAAAGAACGACCCAGACCTATTCTCCAATTGCGAGATGGAATGACCTGATGGAATCGAGACAGAGGAAGGTCAAGAGTGGTTTGTTGAGAAGATAGTGGACAAGAAATGTGGGCAACGAGGTGCAGAATTTTTTGGTTTGTTATTGTGGTTATGGCACCAAAGAAGACCATTGGTTACTGCTGCGTGATGTCGAAGACTTGGAAGCCCTGGATCATTGGCAAGGTGTACACAAGGAATCCTCATCCACCACAACCTCATCATCTTCTTCCATCGCCTCCCCTGCTGCAAGCTCTCTTTGTCGATGTTCACCTCAACACATTAATTCTTTCAGGAAAGGGCAAGTGTAAGCTCGCACTCACTTCTAATGATTCCCCTGTCTTCTAATCATCACATGATTTCCCATATAAATATGTGTGACCCTGACTGATAGTACTTACTTCCTGTTTGTATCCAACCACCACCCCCTCACTCAATATCACCACTGTGTTTGATCCTTTCAATCATTGTTCCTGTTCTTGAGTGTTTTAGCCTTCAGGCTCTTCTTCCACCATACTAAGTGCGAGTTGTGGAACACGTGCAGGTTGATGATGAATTGATCAATCAGTTTGTGTGCAACACACACATCCAGTAATCCAGTGTTTACACACTCCTGCATCTGGGGAACTGTTCCTGAAATGTTGCATAGAGCATGCTGGCAATCATGCTGCACATTGAAGATAAAGTTCATATTCTACTTCAGAGAAGGTTCGTTCAGCCAAATATACAATTGAAAAGAATAAACACACATACCTGGCTTGAGACGATCACAGACTGCTCCTCATCTGGGCAATGCCAAAGCACTGGCATTCTGTAGATCTTGTGTCGTGTTGGTGCTAATTGAAAGATATCAATGACCACAATTGACTCATGAGAACCACCATGAACCTTGTGCAGTAACTCTGTGATGCACCCTGCAAATGGCTCATTCTGTCAGATTATGGAAGTCAGTAATGGTATAAAGGCAAGTGGATAAAATCAGACATTGATGGGTGACTTGGCAAATATCCAACAATGGGAATAGCACTACTCATTCAATGCTGTGATAACATATTGGCAGTGGTGCCATTCTGAATTGGCTTGATAGTTGTTTACATTCAAAGCCTTTGCTGCGCCCATCCCTATTAAGTGTGTGGTTGATCGTGCCTTGGTCTGGGATGAGACAGGCTTGAGCTTCGATGTTCCTACATTGAGCAGCATTAGTGGAAATATATCTGTATTTGAGAGTGACACACCAGGTAATAGAACAACCTTATCATTTCACCCAACAAAAATGTTGAAGGGTTGGATGATTCACAAAAAAAATTCAGCACACTGACACCTGCTTGATGCATTTTCCATCCTCCTCTGGTCACCAGCTGCCCAACATCAGATGCTTGACTCCTTCCTGTGATGTGAGTTGGTGTGTGATATCACAGCTTGGTGCAAGATGGTTGGACAGAACTGAGCAGAACTGGAAAATGGCATTAAAGGCTTCATAATTTTCGGTGGCCATTCTGACCAATGGACCAAATGCATGTATGTCTTCATTGAGGTGTGTCAAGAGATGCAGCTTGATCTTTGTAAGAATTTTGGAGGGGTCTGATGTGGCAAACACATCAAGAACATTTCCTGCAGTGGTTTGAAGATCCTCCTGAGACTTGAGTCCATGAACAATTAAAGTAAGTGAATTTAGCTCCAGCTTATGCAGTATTCATTGATGTTGCAGATTTCTGGAACCCACAAGAGAGCTGCAAGCTCACCAACAGCCTTCCAAATTGTGAATGTCTTGATATCAACTAAGTTGTGGATGTGGAAGATGGCTGTCTGAAAGGGTCTTGAGTTGTCGTTCAATGAGTTGGCATATTGCGCGAAGTACTTGGCATGGATGGGAGGAATTGATAAGCCAGTGATGTCTGTTGCTTGTAGGTGAGGAATAAAACTGCTCCTTGTGGGACTCACTCCACATTGTGTGGGAAGCATACCACACATACTTAACTATTCTGAAAAGCCCAGTATGTAGGATCTCCACTGGAGTATCTTTTGTCAGGTCTGTATCTAAAGTGGGAAGGTGGGTTGGATTTGTGGCAATACAGCATTGAATACATACCTGGAAGTGTCAGGAGCCCATTAACAATGTCTGATTTGTGCTCTGTAACCCATTGAAGTAGCTCTTTTTCAATTTCCTTGAAATCACAAGGCCAACTAGGGTCAGACTTGAGCGCTTTGAATCATGCCAGGATATTGTCAACCCAGAACTGAGTATATGGGTCTTTGATTCCTGTTGACATCTGAAATTCATTGACTGCTGCTACCACACCAGCTCATGCAAGCTGTACTTGCTTCTTGATTCCAGCAAGTGTTTTGGGGCCAGATCTAGCTGCACCAGGCTGGAGCACATTAGGTGAGCCAATGGTTTGTGTATGGATCAATTGTGATGACTCACCTGAAATAAGGCATGATACCCTTCATCTTGCTCATGTTCCTTTTGTGTGCCACCTGCCTTGCATTTGCAGCAATAATAATTTCTGCCACTTTCAATGTGAGAACAGACTTCACTTTGCATGGGGTTGTCACCAGGCTTGGCATTGATGTAGATCTGAAACCACATCATCTCGCCAAACATAGCATCACATACTCTGACAGGCTCACAGTGTGTGGATCTTGGATACACATACATTAGGACTGGGTCTTTGAATGAACTGATTGAAGGATGGACTTACTTAACAACATCTGATACCCCCATAAATTGCTCAGGAATGCTTGCATTTGGCAATGTCGAAATAAATGGATATGGTATTCTTGTTGGAGAGGTTCTCAAGGTAGATTCTGATGAGTTGCATACATGTTCCAATGCTTGTTCCAAGACTTCAACTGATTCCCAGAGACATTGTTTCTGAATATGTCCATCAGGCTTGAATACAGGGGTTTGCCCTCTGCAAGCTTTCATTTTGGATTAGGCATTCTGTTAGGAATTCCATGCAAAGCTGCAATACCTGTGTATAATGTCAGTGTTCAAGCTCCAAATTGTTATAGTTGTCTGCCAGCCTAGGCACTTACTTGACCAGTTGGGGAGTAGATTTCCATGCTCCAAATCATGATAGTTATCTTGAAGCTGACTTGCTGAAATTAGGAGTGGCTCATCCTTCTGTATGAATGTGTGAGCTTCCCTCTTCTCAATTATTAGCCACTTGAATCATGAATTAGCAGTGAACATACATCTTCATTAGTTTGACAAACAACCAGGTATGCATTGGCATGTACTTCATCATGGTATATCACCCATTGGATTGAAATGATTAACTGGCCATTTTGAAGGCAGCAAACTTCATCCATGTAGTAATGCTAAGCACCTGACAGTCCACTACATCTTCAGGTGATGCCCATGTGGTGCCACATGGTTAAGTGGTCTCCAACTGGTATCCATGTGGTATTTAGGTGGTCAAAATGTGGATTTTGGTTTGGCTGAAATGGCTGAGAAATACCACATTTTGACCACATTTTGCCACTATTTTACCAAGTGGACACCAGAGAATGAAACTAGGCAAGTGGTATTCACACAGTAGCCATGTGGTATTTATATGAATTTCCATGTGGATGTCACATATGAGAAATAGTGGTACTCACCTAGTATGTATGTAAATACCATGTTGGCAAAATGTGGGCTTTGTGTGATTTTATAGTAATTTATATAGTTCTATACAGCCTTATAATGACTCTTATGATTTTATATGAATTTCTAGCAATTGATTTGAGTTTTTATAGCATTTTTCCAAGTAATTTCCGCTTTGGGACAGCTAGAAATGGGTTAGCAAGACATATCCGAAGATAAGTCATTTTCCTCGGACAAGTGCTTATTGGATGCTAACAAGTCTTTATTAATATTCTTTTTCTTTTCTTTTTGTTTGTGTGCTTAGCAGGCACTTAATTTTGGCAATCAGCGGAAACACCACATGCATGTGACCGCTGTATGCCATGCTGGCACGCAGCTTCTTCCTTCCCAACCACCACCATCCCCTTGATTTCCCCCCAACCCATGCACACAGAATGCCCTCAAGAGGCTCTTGAAACACCCAAATGGCGTCCACACATGGTGGAGTACCCAGAAGGAATGAGCAGGAGGGCCAAGCAATGTAAGTGGCCCCCATTTTTTTTTCTTTTTCTGACATATCCCACCCCCCCCCCCCCACACTCCTTCCCCCACCTCCCACACATCCCCCTACTCCCTTCAATGCCGTCAATGACCCTGAACACCTTCCCACTTCCTTCAACACCCCCCCACTCCCTTCAATGACATATGCATCCATGCATGTTGATGATGTCCCCACATGTTCCCCCACTCCCTCCAATGCCATCCATGCCACCGTCCACACACCTGCATGTCCCCCCACTCCCTCCAATGCTGTCACACATGCCCATGCCTGCTGTTGTCAACCCCATACACGCCTTCACTCTTTTCAATGCCATTAACAATGATGTATATGCCCATGCATATTACTAACAACCCCAAACACTCTCCCACTCCTTTCAACCATGATGATGATGATGCACCCCCGCTCCCTTATGCCTTGACAATGCTCACTTTCCTGGATGCCCCTATCCCCTAACTACCACTGGCCCTTGGTCATCACCTCTACCCCTGATGCCCCCTTGGCCACCATCCACAGGGCTTCCACCAAGCCTAGGTCCACCAGGTCAGCAACCAAGGCCATGCAACAGGAGCTCATGTGAGTTTGTCACTGCCAGTAGTATACCAGTAGCCCATAGTTGTACAGTATAAGTAGTACATATAATAAATATAAATAAATTTCCTTTAAATCTCAAATAAATCAACACAAAATTAACAAACATTGTCTGATAGTGTGAAGGTCCCTGTAACCAAGAAACCAACCAAAGCAAAGAAGAATAAGAATATGTGAGTTACTGTCTGTATCTCCCTTGTCTGCTGCTTATGCTCATTGTCTGTAAGACCTCTGCTGACCATGATGCTGCTGATGAGGAAGCTAATGAGACTACAGTAGAGCACTTGACTGTGTAAGTCTTTGCTTGCCAATATTCATGACCATTGTCACACCTAGTGATATTTTCACTAAAATGTTTTGGATGTAGTCAGATCAGTCAAGATAGATCAGACAGTCACCCAAGTTGTTGCAGGCTGAGGTGTTGTTACTAGATTGTTATGAGTGTTTATACTACAATGTAGTACAGAAAAAAAGGTAGAAGGTAAGAGAATGAAAAAGGGGTCAGAAGTTTATTTGAATAAACTTCATAGCAGGCAATACTAAACTACTCAACAAATGAATAGCACAATAGGAACTGGATAAGTTGTAACTGATTGAATATAAAACAAATACTAATTGTGGGAATATTCCTGGATGAATATACTACTGACTAACTCTGAAATATAATGACTACCCTGTAACACTACTGATCAGAAGCTCTAGTCAGATGCTAGATCACTTCCTTTTTAGATATAAATGATACCAGATGCACACTTAGGCTATACAGTGTTTCACCAGTCCTTGGGACACACAATGAGATAAGAAATTTGTGGTGTGAGGCATTGATGATCCTATGATCAAAAGTACCAAATACTAGTTATGCATCTTCTGTACACTTATGAATATCCTCAGATTTATTGGTACATGCAAATGGATTGATCTTGTCGACTTTATAAACCAGTAGGTTTTTAGTGTTTCACTATTCCTTGGCACAGAGTGACAAGGTGTGATGAACAGTTTCCACATGGCCAAATTATTGATTGTAACTATCAACATTAACAAACTCTTATCTACTCATCATCATCATCATCGACCTCAGCCTCTTCATCCTCGCTCTCCACCACTGATGCTGGTTTCAGCTTAAGAGGTCACTTTGGCTTCCTTGCCCACTCCTTCTTGGGTAATCCCATGTCCCGACTAGCATCACAGTCTGCCTCCAAAAGCAAGATCTTCCTTGCATACTCTGCCAACATCACCTTCCATTGAGCTTCAAGGCTAGCCTTATCCTTTCATGTCTGCTCCCTTTGCTCCTTCCTTTGCTCTTTGTCATCCTGCTTTCTCTTCTTCGCTTCCTCCATTTGCTGCTTCAACCTGATGGTCTCATCACTGGTCATGTGGCAGCCCCTCCCTGCTTCAAACAGAACAGACGATCTGTTTGCTTCCTTGTCTCCTTGATATGAAGTGATTCATTGAGCTTGTGTAGTGTCATATTTTGGATGATTAGCTGGGCCATCTGCTCCTTTATCACATCCTCCTGCATCAACACATGCTTCTCTGCATTCCTCAAAACATCCTTGAGGTTGATTATTCAACTTATCAAACATTTCGGAGAGGTTGGATTTGGCATAGACTCTTGGATGAGTAACCAATCAGGGAGGTTGAAGGGCATGGTTCATTTGAGCTCAGGGGAGAGGATCAGCTGGGATAACTGATGGTAAGTTGCTGGGGATGGTTGGGTGTGACACTCTGCTGATGTTGCCTCAAGGCCTGAGTAGAGTGTGTGAATCTGCGCACAAGGTGAGTCTGAATCCAGTGGTTGATGCTGGCACTGTGTCAGCATTCATGGCTTGTTTACACCATCAGCACCGGACTCTAGTCGATTTCTCTTCTCTGACATGGCAAATGTATCTACCCACCCCATCACCCTCTTCACTGGACTTTGCTGATAGATTGCAAAGCCACTGCGTGTTGACATCATCAAACTTGGCTGCATTTGAGCAGCAGAAATGGCATTAGGGTTGAATGGCCAAACCTCTGTCTTCTCGAATGCAGCATGTATCGTTTCCAGCGTGAATGCTTCACAATGCTCCAGTTATGTTATTTGCTGCCCACTTTGCAGGGAACTTCTTCTCTTTGGGGATGATGCTTGGTGCAAGCACTGTTCTGTCTGCACAAATTGTTACAAGCACCATCACATTCTCGCGATTCACGCTGCCAGACTTATATGCTGGGTCTTTGTGCCCCTTCTCATTCACACCTGTTCTCTTCCCAGATTTGATGGCAGAAACCCACTCTCATCCATTCCATAAATATTCTCCAGTTTGAACCCCTTCTCAACCATTCCCTTCTTCACCACCTCAAACCAGTGCTTCACCACTTCAGGATTTAGAGCCCTTGCTCACTGTGTATCCAAGGGTCTGGATCAGTGAGTCTGCACTTGCTCGATGTGGTGCTGAATGAACCTGTCCACCCAGTTCACTCCTACCCCTGAGCTTGACCCCTCTCCATTGTGCTTCTTGATGATGGTGTCTGCATAGTCATGGATGTTGTGGTGTGTGAGGGGGATGCCATGATCAGCTGATTCAAGGATTAAATTGACAAGAACCTTCTCTTCAGCAGATGAGAGGAGTTGCTTTGAGACATTAAATGTGCTCATGGATTTTCCTCCATGTTTCAGCCTTTGTAGAGTAGAGGGACTGACACAATGTCGTTCCACAATTAGATGGTAGCCAAGTTTTCCCCTGGACTTTGTTTGTTCTTTATTGTAGTCTTTGAGTGCCGCCTGGCATCTCAAGTTGTATGAATCATGTTGCTTCTGCTTCTGAACACATTTGGAGAGGGCATGTTGGACCATGTGAAGTGTTTGCGGCAGAATTGGTGATTGAGAACCAAGTTTGAGATCTGACACTGTATGGGAATTTCAATGTCATGCAGCCATGCCAGTTTGATCCATTTGTACAAACATCAGACCATGTATGATTTCTCTTAACTGCCAGTGTACCCAAACCACAATGGTCATAGTATAAATATTGTAGCTAAAACATGTCTCCATTGTCTTGATTTTTTGCAGATTTTCAATTGAGGTTTCTGGGTTGAGATTATTCTCCCATGATTGCACCTTGTCATTCTTCTACTAGATTCACTCATGTTTGATTTTTTGTATCTGCTCTGTCAGCTCCCTGCTCCTTTAATTATTTATACAAGTAGCTATATAGTCTAACTACATCCTGACTCGTGCTGTGACTTTAAAAACACCTACTAAGTCAAGGACCAGTAGTGTCCCAAGGACTGGTGAAACACTGTAGTGCAATATCATCTCTAATATATTACTAGACACCTATAGAATCATATCTACAGTCTAATGCCTAGCCAGTAATGGTATACTCTGTACCTAAGATAGATGGGAGCTTGTAACTTTGAGTAACAAGATAAGTGTACACTAGACACTTAATCTTTTTATTCAGCAAGGGCTTCACAGTTTCAGAGTACTTAATTATCAATGAATCAAGTATATTCTTTATTTATGTAATCTAATAGTATTATACTACTTACTAAGAAGTGGTACTACAGAAAGAATAAGTAAGGTCAAGTGGATCTGGGTTCTAGAATGGAGATCAACTAAGTAAAAGTGTCTTCAACTGAATTGGTTGTATGAAATTGACATTGACATCTACTACATTTGGGGGGGTTTATATACTCTACAGAAAGTGGGGCTGTGTACTCCACAAGGGGCTAAAAGTGGAGCTGAAATACTACATGAAACATATTTCAAGTATGCCAAGCCAATGATTGATAATAATACTGCCAATGGCTTAGTAAAGCAGCTAATCCTTTGCATGTGTAGCTCCATAGTGCTCCACAATGCTCCACAATACTCCACAATGATGTCATCTGATGTCATCTAATTTATTTGGTCTTCCTGAGGACAGGCTTAGATGGCATTTTGTTTAGTAGTTGCAAAGTGCTAGAAGGTTCTGTAACATTCTTTGAAGTGCCATGACATTTCTACTAACTTCACAACTGCATTTCAACATGGCTTGTAAACTTGTTGAGTGGTTGGGATGTAAGGATATTGATTAGGGGTCCCAGGAGTAGACAGGGGATTTAGGGGAAATAGTAAAGTAAGGTAAAATAAGTCTATAGTTCTGGTACAAAGTTCAATTGACTTGATTCAAGTTGTGCCAAAAAGCTGTGATTCTATAGCAGTGAATAGAATAGGTGTAAGACACTATAATCCATGTCACTTACTATAAATTCCAATTTGGAGTATGACACCATAAAACTCATCTTTTCGCACCAGTACTGCTAGGACCCTTCAGGAGAGTGGTGCTTCACTTGCACCACCTGCTCGTTGAGTTGGGACTGGAGTCACCTTGGCTCCAATCACTCCAAGTATCACCACCTCTCGCATCAGGCATGAAGAGCCAGAGGATGTCCTCCAGATCACCACCAAGGATAAGGGAAAAGGTAGAGACCTTACCAATCTGGGTTTGTCAGATGCAAAGGAGAAGAAAGATGAAGGAGAAGATGCTGAGGCTGAGAAGTCTGATGAAGTGGGTGATGAGAAGAAAGATGCTGATGCTGGTAGCAATGGCAATGAAGATGGTGAGCCGAAGAAGACTGACAATGAGGATGACAATGAGGACAATGCCACTGAGGTGACCATGTCTACTGACTTGTCAGACAATGATAAGAATGCCATGGAGGTCGATTCCACCACCCCCAAGCACCCTACCACCCCTGCCAAACCTACCACCACTTCCAAGTGCAGGGCTAGTGCTTCATCCACCACCACTCATCAGATGGGTAAAGGTCTACATGGGGATATCACTCATGCCAGTGCTTCCTCCCACCGAGCTCCCCCCTCTCTCATGCCTGATGACCTTGAGAATCTGCAAGGTGCATCCCATACTGTAGTAGTGAATATATGTTGTGATCTGTAAGTAGATCAATCTATAATGCGAGGGTCCGCCACTGGCAGGACAAGTCTGTGTGACACCCGAGTGAGGTAACATGTGAATAGATAAGTCCGAAGTGACGAACATGAAGTAATAAGTTTCTGATGGCTTCGATTGGACTCAGATATCTTCAAATGTATAACAGATGTTTCGGATGTAGTACAGATACTATGCTTGGTCACCACTTCGTATCGGACCATCACTTCGTACTGTCACAAATGTCATGTCACTCTGTTTCAACTCCGACCCAGTAGTCACTCGCAAAGTTGTTCGTGTATGTAGGAATTCCTAGGTAAAGCAAGGTAAGGTACAACTATACACGAAGCTAGAGTGGATAATTATGAACAGTGCCAAAGAAATTTTATAGTGATTACAGTTCCAAGACTATAAATGAAGTAGTATTGAGCTGGTGGCCAATGGTGCAAGATCAGTACCCAGGGGAAATTTGGATAGCAACGACGAGGTTGGCGTGCCCGACTCAAAATAAGCCCGAAAACTGGGGATCATTGACAAGGTTTGGGTGTGACTCCACCTTATTGAGTGTGGGAATTGTTGCTAAGTTGAATCTCCGCTTCGGCTCCTTTGGTAGAGCGTGACACCAGTGAGATTTCTTTCTTCTAAAATACAGTACTTAAGTGGTTAAAACTGGTATGAGATGATAGGCACACATGGAGGCTTCATACTCAGAAAAAATCATAGCAAGGGAGTGGGAAATGGCGGAGTAATTATGGTGGTATGAAGTGATGACCCGATACGAAGTGGTGACCAAGCATAGTAGTTCGGGTGGAGAACAGATGGCTTGGCTTCAGAAGATATGGTAAGGAAGGCAGGAGAATGATAAGGACAGCAGGAGAAAGTGACGATGGATGTTTACTTGGACTCGGATGATAAAGGAATCAGACAACAGAGATGAAACAAAGGCTTCAGATGGTTTCTTTTAGACTCTGACTCGAAAATGGGGGAAAACTGACTTCTTTTTCTAGCTACGAGTACATGAGTATTTTGTAGGTATGATGAATATCAAATGTAAGTAAGATCGGAACTATGAATTGATAAAGAAAAAAGAATGGGTGGTAGAGATGTTGAGTTTTTAGAGTATGAAACAAGAAACAATGTCGAGTCAGTCCGAAGACTTTGAATTGTTACCAGGTATGTCCAAGATGAAGGTCGGTCCAAGGGCCTTTGATCCGTTATCATGCACAGCTGATGAATGTTGGTCTGAAGTCTTTTAATCCAATATCATGTGCAGCCAAGATGAATCCATGATGGCTGAGTCATGTGCGTACAAGCCCGAGTAATTGACAGGGGTTTGATAGGAGATAGGAGCAGAATGGTTTACAACAAATGGAAGGGTACAACCCTTACAATACCATGGGTGGCTTTGCTAGAGGCAAGGCCATGGGTGTTGCCCTCAACATGGCTGACTTTGGTGAGTTCTCTTTTTTGCCACCAAGTCCAATTCTGACTTGATATCCAGACACCAATGAGGAGTCTGATGCCCCACCTGTCATGGGCATGCTCCTTGTCTTCAAGAATGGGGCTTCACCTCTGGAGGATGCTGGGCCTGTTGGGGTTAAAGTCCCCATCAAGAACACTCTGGGGCCTGTCCTCACTGCTGCTGCCAAGAAGATGGTGGCTCTTACTAGTAAGTTACTTCTTTTTGCTTTGCGTTTTTTTACTTATTGCTTGTCATCAGACTCTGACATCCTTCTCTGGGATGCAGAGGACCGCTTCTGGGAAGCCAAGTGTTATAGGCGCATCCAGGAGGCCCCTAGGGGCACATTCACGTGCATTCTGGCTATGGACTTGGGCTGCGCATACATGCAGCTACTCAGACTTCTCGAATTACTGTTATGGTTTGACTTTCTCTTTCCTTCTTTCCTCTCACCACTATGCATCACGTGATGAACATGTAGGTAGCTTACCATATCATGCTTACTCTTTATGACATCACACTTATGCATTGGCCCCTGTATTTATAATCACTTTAGTCAGAACCTCGCTTTAACCTCATGGGTGCAGTCCATGACATCATGCCTCACGGTGATGTGCTAATCATTCCATGGAATACCAGCAGGATAGGGCATGTAGTAGACATGAGGCCTAAGTATGTAGTAGTAGTATATAAGACTGAATACCACACCCAGAGACAGTAACTCATTCTCTTGGGATTGCCACTAACCTAGTGCCTAAGTCAACATCTTGTTATGGGCGCATCCAGGAGGCCCCTAGGGGCACGTTCACGTGCATTTCTGGCGATGGACTCGGGCCGCGCATACACGCGGCTACCCGGACCTCCCGTATTACGGACTTCGTACATACTCGAGCTCACTGTAGTTATTACCACCGGACTCCTTACTGTTTCGTGAACGCGCGGACGCCGCGTGTTCCTGAGGTATATAGTCCTGTACCGTACATACAGTTACCTTAGTTCGAATATTAGTTCCTTCCTTCTTCGACACTTGCTCAACTCTTGTCTTCGCTGCGGGCTCCTCCGCGGAGCCCGCCTCTCCCCACGCTCTCTCCGAAATCGGGACACCGCAGGGCTAGGAGGGCGCAGCATCAAAGCTGAAGCCAAGTCCCGTACGCTCCTCTCGTCCGCGCGTCCGCGCTTCCGCGCTTCCCGCGCATTCCCGCGCCCCCTATACGGACGAGTCAGGAGGCCCCGCGATACGGTCCTTAACAGTAGATTCAAAGTAATATTTTTTTTCTTTTTCATTTTTCCTTCGCGGCACGACGAGGCTCCCGCGCTTACTCCTCCTCACTATCCTCCTCGTCGCCGCGCTTTCTCCTCGTCACTCTTTTCCACCACCTTCATTTTCCCCTTCCTATCCTTTGTCCCCTCTTCTTCGTCGTCCGTCGTTCCCGCGCCCTCCTCGTCATCCGTCTCACTCGTTGACGGTGGCCTCGCCCCATCAATCTCCATCCCATCCTCCGCGCCGTCCTCGCTCGCCAGCGCCATTCTCTCCAGCGATTTGGCCCAGGCCATCTTCTGCTCGTACTCCCGTGCGGCCAAGTCCTCCGGCGCCCCCACCACGTCCGCGATCCAACGCACTGTGTGCGTCAACGCGTCGACCTTCGCCTCGAGCCGGGCAAGGGTCTCCGACCCGCGGAGGCTGCTGACGGACAGGTCGAACGCCTGCGCCGCCAACTCGCCCAGCGCGGCTACCACAGACGGCTCCGGGCTCGCCGCAGGTATTGTGCGCGCCGCGCCTCCGCCGTTCCCGCAACGAACATGCCTATGCTTGCACTCCCAGCACGTCCGGGCCCCTTTGACGCTGATAAGGGGATTAGTACGAAAAAGAGAATGGTAATGCGAACTTTACTTACAGCCGCGTGTGACACTCCGAGTCGCGCTGCACGCACCCAGGACACGGCACCTCTCGCAGCGGCCCCTTGGGCTCCAACTCTTTCTCCGCGCCCTTCGTCGCCGCCAGCTCCTTCGCCTTCGCCGTCTCCCTCGTCCCCGGGCCCGTACCACTCCCCGCAATCGCGCTAGTCGCCTCCTCGGCGGCATCGTCCTCGTTCTCGCTGCCCCTTCCTCGCGTCGCAACGTAGTGTGCGACCGCCGCTCGCACGCGCGCATCCTCCGCGGCCTTCCGCGCCCTCAACTTCTCCCGCCGTCGAATATGGGCATCAGACTCCGCGACGGATTCGTCCTGCCTCCGCCGCTTTTCCTCGCGTCGCCGCCGCTCGTTGGCCTTGTCGTCGGGGTTGGCGGATTCGCGGGTTCGTTTGTTGGTTGGCGCCATGATTGCCTCGTTCCACCCGCGGCCCCATTCTCCCTCTTTATAATCCCGACCCACTCCACCTCCGCGCTTCTCCCGCTCACGTGCGCGTTGAAGAAAATTTCCTCACGGCGCACGGACCGCAGCACCACGATCTCATACGCGAGCGCCTAGGCCTCTATGGGTCTCGGCCTAAAGGGGGAAGTACTGTTATGGGCGCATCCAGGAGGCCCCTAGGGGCACGTTCACGTGCATTTCTGGCGATGGACTCGGGCCGCGCATACACGCGGCTACCCGGACCTCCCGTATTACGGACTTCGTACATACTCGAGCTCACTGTAGTTATTACCACCGGACTCCTTACTGTTTCGTGAACGCGCGGACGCCGCGTGTTCCTGAGGTATATAGTCCTGTACCGTACATACAGTTACCTTAGTTCGAATATTAGTTCCTTCTTCGACACTTGCTCAACTCTTGTCTTCGCTGCGGGCTCCTCCGCGGAGCCCGCCTCTCCCCACGCTCTCTCCGAAATCGGGACACCGCAGGGCTAGGAGGGCGCAGCATCAAAGCTGAAGCCAAGTCCCGTACGCTCCTCTCGTCCGCGCTTCCGCGCTTCCCGCGCATTCCCGCGCCCCCTATACGGACGAGTCAGGAGGCCCCGCGATACGGTCCTTAACACATCTTCAAACCTCCCTCATCCTCAGACTAAGCCCTCCTCTCCTTTTTATAATCTTACTGACTCAGACACTTGTAGAGCCTGTGTATGCTTTATAGTGTATAGTGTTGCTCTAACAATTACAGACTCTGTACATATTCGAGCTTGCTGTAGTTATTACCACCAGACTCCTTGCTGTTCCATGAATGCGCAGACACTGCATGTTCCTTAAGTATATAGTTCTGTACCATACATACAGTTACCTTAGTTCAAATATTAGTTCCTTCTCCACACTCGCTCCTCGCCTCTTCACCGAGGTCCATGTCTCTCTCCCCTCACCTCTGCCTGTACCCTTGGTACCCGCATAGGACTCACCCTCAAAACACAGGGCACACAAGAGTGTGGGAGGCACAGCCAGTAGCTGAAGCCAAGCCTGTACGTCCTCACTCCCCTCATTTCCCCATGTCTCTACAAGGGACTGTGCAACCCGCAGGTCCACATAGTTCCGAGCCCCCTGTGAGTGTGGCTCTTAACAGTATATTTGAACTCACAACCCAGCTTTTGCTCTTGTCCCTGCAAGTCCTTGCTAATGTCATGGCTGGCAGTATCCAAGCAGGCTCCTTGCAAACCACCCACATAAGCCAACACACTGCTGCCACTCTCGTTTCTTTGCTAGTCTCCATAGCCCATGCATGCAGCCATGCGAACAAGGGAAAAGCTCCTGTAGTTCTGTGTTTGTGCACAGCGTCCTCGCCTGCCATCCCTCCATTTCATTTCCCTATGGTTGCCACAGGTGTCCCTGTGCAACCTGCTCCTGATCCAGAAACACCCAAATCAGAACCTGCCCAGCCCTTCATTCTGTTTAACATTTTGTCCCCAATCCATTCCCACTTGGTCCCCTCGAACAAGAAAGGACACACTCCCTTGCTTCAGCTAAGCGACCACAGGTCAGGATGGGCGGATGAGGAAAGGCAACCTTTGGTTCATGGATCCAGACTGTGGCACCCCTGGGATTCAGACAATGGCTCTGAGGACCATTTCCGCCCCATGGACCATGCGTTTCTCCATGCATTGACCATGCTCAGTAGAGAAATCAAGGACCTACATTGTGAGTCATTTGCTACCCCTGACGCTCCTTCTACTTCCCATCTGGAACCTCACACCCCTGACCCTTACAATGGCTCTGACCTGTTGAAACTCAACACATTTCTCATCCAACTCAAGCTCTACTTCAATGTCACTCCCTCGCTTGCCTCCGACAAGGATAAGGTGATGTTTGCCTGCTCATACCTCAAGGAGAACACATTCGCCTACTTTCAGCCTGAGCTGATTGACAACGCTGCGGACCCTGAATGGCTCCATTGCTACTCCACCTTCGTTCAAGTTCTCCAGGAGAACTTTAGTGCATTTGACACTACTGCGAAGGCCAAAGCAGCACTGGACCAGCTCAAGATGGGGTACAGGCAGTGCATCAGTAAGTATAATGTGTTTGTTCCAGCAGCACTCTGTGTTGGTATCCTGCGGCCCTGCGGCCCTCCAGCACCGTTACTACCAGGGTCTTCCCAACAAAATCAAGGATGCACTCTTGAACCACTCAAAGCCGGGCTCACTCATGCAGCTCTGCTTCCTTGCGCAGGCCATTGACCAGCACCATTGGAAATGGGAGGCTGAGTGAACATGCAACACCCATGCCTCCGAGAAATCCATGCCTGCAAAATTGTCCTCCACGTCCACCCCGTCCTCTAAATCTTCCACTCCCTCCTCTTTGAAATCTTCATCCTTGACTCCCTGCGCACCTGCAGCCCCCAAAGACTCCACTCACCTTGGCACCAATGGCAAGCTTACTCCTGAAGAACGTCAATGACATTTTGACAATGAGCTCTGCTTGTTCTGCAGTGGCACGGGGCACAAGGCAAACAAATGCCTCAAGAGTCAGAAAAAGGCCAAGGGACGTGCCATGGCCACTGAGCCTGTGGAAGACACAGAATCCACCACCCACGTCTCTGATGCTGAGTCAAAAAACTAACAGGCACCTCTGAGTCTCCAGCTTGTGATAGTTGCCCACCTGTTCTATGGCTAGCAGTTTGTAGACTAAACAGTTCTGCTCTCTCCTCACCTTCCATGCTTCACTTACTAACATCTAATTCGCTCTCGGACTCTCTTGCTCATTTTCATGCTCTTGTTGATTTGGGTTCAACCCATTGTTTCATAGATACTTTATTTTCTCGTTCACATGGACACATTACATACCCTATAGCTTCTATTAAACTACTGCTCTTTGATGGTACCTCTAACAACTTCATTACTGAAGCTATAGATATCCATCTCCAGTTCCTGTCTGGTGACAATATGACTGTCACTTGTCTTATGACCTCTCTGGATCTGTCTTGTTCTGTGGTTCTTGGATACGACTGGCTCTCCCGCTACAATCTGTTGATTGACTGGGCTGAGAGCAGCATCACCTTCCGTTCCCCAAATCTCAACACTCCTAGACAGAGCTCTTGTGCGCCATCTGCAGCACGTGCTACTTCTTGCATTGAAGCATCTCCTTCAACTTCTATAACCCCCTCGACTTTGACCTCAGCTCCAACTTCGACCTCTCAACCAGACATCTCCTTGATCAACGCAGCTGCATTCCACACCACATTCCAACTTGCGGGATCCACAATCTTCCAGATTATGATATGACCTGAAACCACCTCTGCCAGAGCTGCTAGTGTAGCTGATCCCGACCTATGTGTGGTACCTGAGGAATACCACAAGTACGCTGATGTTTTTAGCAAAGGAAAGGCTGACACACTAGCTGAACATCAACCCTATGACCTCAAGATTGAACTTGAAGATGGTGCTGTGCCCCCAGTTGGCGCCATGTACTTGCTTTTGCAATCAGAGCAGCAGGCTTTAAAGGAGTTTATCGACAAACACCTTGGACTTGGATTTATATGATCCAGCAAGTCACCCCATGGCACGCCTGTCCTTTTTGTCAAGAAGAAAGATGGTTCTCTTTGCCTTTGTGTCAATTACTGCAGTCTCAATTGCATCTCGAAAAAAGACTGCTACCCTTTGCCCCTTATCTCGGATCTCCTCGACTCTCCACACAAAGCCTCAGTGTATACCAAGATCGACCTCCAGCACACATACTATCTGGTGTGCATCACCAAGGAAGACAAATGGAAAACCATGTTCCGGACCCGCTACAGCTCCTTCAAGTGGTTGATTGTACCCTTTGGGTTGACTAACACTCCCTCCACATTCCAGCGTTTTATGAACAACATTTTCGCTGACCTCCTTGATGTCTATGTTATCATTTACCTAGATGATATACTAATCTACTCTGATAACATGGCAGATCACAAGAAACACATCAAGGAGGTACTCTGTTGGCTCTGCCAACACAAACTCTACATGTGCGCTGACAAATGTGAATTCCACACGGACACCGTGGAATACCTTGGCAACATTCTCTCCCCCCAAGGCCTCACCATGGACAACTCGAAAATCAAGATGATCCAAGATTGGCCGGAGCTGTGGAAGATCTGCAACATTCAGTCCTTCCTAGGCTTCGCCAACTTTTACTGCTGCTTCATCTGTAACTACTCGGATATTGTGGTTCCTCTGACCTGTCGCACGCGCAAAGGACTACCCTGGAATTGGGATCAGGCAGCCTGTAACTCCTTTGAAGCTCTGAAACAAGCATTTACCTCATCCCCCATGCTTACACACTGGGTACCAGATGCACCACTTGTTGTAGAGACGGATGCCTTGGACTACGCACTCAGCACGATCCTCTCCATCTACACTCCAGACAGTGAAATCCACTCAGTCATATTTCACTCATGTACCTTCAGTTCTGTAGAGCTGAACTATGACATTCATGATAAGGAACTCTTAGCCATCTTTGAGGCTTTCCACATCTGGCGACATTACCTGGAAGGTTCTGGTATGCCAATTGACATAGTTACTGACCACAAGAAATTAGAATACTTCTTGACCACCAAGATTCTGACCTGCCGGCAAGTGCGCTGGTCCGAGTATCTCTCACAATTCAACCTTCTAATCCATTTCTGTCTGGAAAGGCTCAGCTCTAAGCCTGATGCCCTCACCAGACGATGGGATGTCTACCTTAGAGAGGGAGGTGACAACTACGCTACAGTCAACCCTCAGAATTGTAGGCCTATCTTTTTGAATGAACAGCTGACCGTGTCTATCCATGCAACTTACCTTTGGGAACCCGTGCTCTGCAGCTCCATCATCATGGATACAGAAAAGTTATGCAAAGACATTATTGCTGCTTACCTATTAGATCCAGTCATGAAGGCTTGACTTGACAATCTTGAACCACAGTGGTCACACACCGAAGACAACCTACTTCGCCTCGACGGCCACATCTACATCCCCGACCACAGAGATCTTTGCCTCCATGTACTCCAGTTTAAACATGATCACATCCTTGCTGGACATTATGGCAAGAACAAGACTATTGAACTTGTTCGCCGTGAATATACATGGCCGAAACTCTGTGAATATGTTCAACACTATTGCAAGTTCTGTACAACCTGTATGTGTAGCAAGCCCCAGCACCACAAACCCTATGGCAAGCTACAACAACTCCCCATCCCCATTCAACCTTGTGACTCAATCTCTATGGATTTCATTGAGAAACTTCCACTGTCCCTTGGTTACAACTCCATCCTCGTTGTAATGGATCGTCTATCCAAGCAAGGGATTTTCATCCCATGCCACAATACCATCACTTCAGAAGATCTAGCTAAGTTATTCATTATTCATGTCTTCTCTAAACACGGAGTCCCCACACACGTCACATCTGACCACAGCTCTGAATTTGTCTCACACTTTTTCCACTCATTAGGAAAAGGATTAAACATGAAGCTCCACTTCATGTCAGGGCATCATCCTGAAGGTGATAGACAAACAGAGCATACTAACCAAACCCTCAAGCAATACTTACATGTTTATTGCAATTATCAACAGGATAACTGGGCTGACCTCTTGCCCCTCACTGAGTTCACATTCAACAATGCTCCTAGTGTTACTACTGGAGTATCCCTGTTCTTCACAAACAAAGGCTACCACCCTAACCTCTCCCTTAACCCTGACCTCGACCTCACCTTGGCCCACATGCAGACCTTCGTAACCAACCTTGACAAGCTTCACAAAGAGCTGCGTACCGCGATGACTAAGGTGCAAGCCCGTTATCAAGGACCAGCTTATCATCGCTGCACCCCCATGCCAGACTTCAAGGTTGGCAAAAAGGTTTTCGTCAAGGCCAAATTCTTCTGTACCACTCACCCCTCGCACAAACTCACAGAGAAATTCCTTGGTCCGTTCGAAATCATTCACCAAGCTGGACCCTCGTCATTCACTATCCATCTCCCAGAAAATCTCTGTGGGGTCCACCCTGTATTCCATGTCTCCATGCTTGAACCTGAAATGCCTGATACTATCCCTGATCACGTTCAATCCCCCCTCCTTCCATTGAAGTCAATGGTAATGACAAATTTGAAATAGCTGAAATTGTAGACTCAAAAATTGACTGTCGACAAAAAGTAAAGCTCTAATACTACGTTCGATGGCTCAGCTACAAGCACACTGATGAAGAATTCTCTTGGCTCTCCGTGAATGAACTTGGGAACATGCAAGAACTCGTTACAGAGTTTTACTTGCGCTATCCTGACAAACCCAGACCCACATAGCAGTCCTTCATCTCAATTTCCCTGTTCTCTCTTTTCCACATCACCTGTGCTTCTACTTATCACTTGTTTCCCTAAGCTGCGCGTGACCGTGCACCACCACCAATACTCACAACAACCTGCACGCATACGCACTTTATCACAATTTTTTTTTTTCCCCTTTCCTTTCCTCACTCCGCGCACCATCCCTTCTCTTACTTACTTCTACTTGCGTTTTCTTCCATGTTCTCCTAAACGAGTCTGACACTTAGATTATATATATATATATATATGAAAACAGCAAACAATAAGTAGAAAAACAAAGAAAAAGCAACCATAGATATAAGTAGTACTTTTTTCATTTTTTCCCTTCATGGCATGACGAGGCTCCTGTGCTCACTCCTCCTCACTATCCCCCTCCTTGTCGCCATGCTTCTCCTTGTCACTCTCTTCCACCACCTTCCCTTTCCCCTTCCTATCCTTCGTCTCCTCTTCTTCGTCATCCATCTCACTTGTTGACAGTGGCTTCACCCCATCAACCTCCATCTCGTTCTCCACGCCGTCCTCACTCACCAGCACCATCCTCTCCAGTGACTTGGCCCAGGCCATCCTCTGCTCGCTTTTCTGCGCAGCCAAGTCCTCCAGTGCCCCCATCACGTCCCTGATCCAATGCACTGCATGCGTCAACACGTCAACCTTCGCTTTGAGCCAGGCAAGGGCCTCTGACCTGCGGAGGCTACTGACAGACAGGTTGAACACCTGCACTGCCAATTTGCCCAGTGCAGATGCCACAGACGGCTCCTGGCTCTCCATGGGTATTGCGCATGCCGCGCCTCTGCCATCCCCGCAACAGACATGCCTCTGTTTGCACACCCAGCATGTCTGGGCCCCTTTGATGCTGATAAGGGGATTAGTAGGAAAAAAAAACAGTAATGTGGATTTCACTTACAGCCACATGTGACACTCAGAGTCATGCTGCATGCACCCAGGACATGGCACCTCTCACAGTGGCCCCTTGGGCTCCAACTCCTTCTCTGTGTCCTTCGCTGCTGCTAGCTCCTTCACCTTTGCCCTCTCCCTCGCCCCAGGGCCCATACTACTCCCTGCAACCACACTAGTCGCCTCCTCAGCAGCATCGTCCTCATTCTTGCTGCCCCACCCCTGTGTCGCAACATAGTGTGCGACCACCGCCTGCATATGTGCATCCTCTGTGGCCTTCTGTGCCCTCAACTTCTCCTGCCGACAAATATGGGCCTCCTTCCCCAGCCAGGCATTGGACTCTATGATGGTTTTGTCCTCCCACCACCGCTTCTCCTCGCGTTGCTGCTGCTTGATGTTTTTGTCATCATAGTTGGCGGATTCGCAGGCCTGTTTGTTATTTGGCGCCATTGTTGCCTCGTTCCCCCTGCGGCCCTGTTCTCCCTTTATACTCCTGACCCACTTCGCCTCCGCACTTCTCCTGCTCACGTGCGCACAGAGGCTGACTCACCACAGACCCTCATGGCACACAGACCACATCATCACGATCTCATACACATTATGAGTGCCTAGGCCTCTATGGGTCTCAGCCTAAAAAGGAAGGTACTGTTATAGGTGTATCCAGGAGGCTCCTAGGGGCACATTCACATGCATTTCTGGCTATGGACTCAGGCTGTGCATACACGTGGCTACTCAGACTTCTCAAATTATGGACTCTGTACATATTTGAGCTTGCTGTAGTTATTACCACTGGACTCCTTGCTGTTTTGTGAATGCATGGACACTGCGTGTTCCTTAAGTATATAGTCCTGTACTGTACATACAGTTACCTTAGTTCAAATATTAGTTCCTTCTCTGCACTTGCTCCTCACCTCTTCACTGAGGTCTACGTCTCTCCCCCTTCACCTCTGCTCATACCCTTGGTACCTGCATAGGACTCACCCTTGAAACACAGGGCATGCAAAAGTGTGGGAGGTGCAGCCAGTAGCTGAAGCCAAGCCCATACATCCTCGCTCCCCTCATTTCCCCCTGCAGCTCTATGAGGAACTGCACAATCTGTGGGTCCACATAGTCCCAAGCCCTCCACAAGTGTGGCTTTTAACACCAGTTAACATCTTTGTAGTTATTCTAGGCCAATTTTGTTACAGTATACCATGTCTCAGATTGGCTTGGCACAAAACAAACTTCAAACAATAATTTTGCTATCATAACACTAGCTTAAATCATTGAATCATTAGTATGAATACTGACTGTGGGAACTTTTCTGTAACTGTGAAAAAGGTCAAAAGTAGTTTGTTGTAGAGTCTTTCTGCCCAATTATGAGACTGTTTAAAGAATTCTCATAGCTGCTTTTGTTACTTCAAAGTAGTCAAAACAAAGTACACAAAATGTAAAAATCACTTAAATGTGCATATGTACATATTGACTATATTACCATTCCCTCCAAGTGGTATGGTGTTATACTTGTGGTACACCAGGCATGGAGTATCCTCATCACTTCTATATATTCTCAGGATTATATATGTAGCATTATCACTATTACAGAGAAATTCCTTGATCTTGAGTTTCTGAATTGATTAATTCCTATAGTGAAGCCAGTGATGGAACTTTTGGTGCCATCACTATACAGTAATCTTCAGCCTTGAGTTTACTCATATCTCTACTTGTACCATTATCCTGTATAAGTGAGTGTATATTATATCATTCAAGATAATAAATGCATGCACAAGGTACTTCAGTTACAGCAAAGATGGGAACTGATAGTTCACTTTGATGATGAATGAAGTTGAAATGATATAGATAGATATCAATAGTCTACTAAGCTAGTCCCACTATCTGTTAAGAGCCACACTCGTGGAGGGGCTTGGGGTTATGCGGACCTGCGGGTTGTGCGGTTCCTCATGGAGCTGCGGGGAAATGAGGGGAGCGAGGGACGTACAGGCTTGGCTTCAGCTACTGGCTGCGCCTCCCACACTCTTGCGTGCCCTGTATTTCAGGGTGGAGTCCTATGCGGGTACCGAGGGTACGAGCGGAGGCGAGAGGGGAGAGACGAGGACCTCAGTGAAGAGGTGAGGAGCGAGTGTGGTGAAGAAACTAATATTCGAACTGAGGTAACTGTATGTACAGTACAGGACTATATACTTGAGGAACACGCGGTGTCCGCACGTTCACGAAACAGTAAGAAGTCCAGTGGTAATAACTACAGTGAGCTTGAATATGTACGAAGACCGTAATACAGGAAGTCTGGTTAGCCGCATGTATGCGCGGCATGAGTCCATCACCAGAATGCACGTGAACATACCTGTAGGGGCCCCCTGGATGCGCCCATAACACTATCCCCATATGATGGGTAGGTAGCTGTGTTGCTCATACAGTATGTTGGTTTGATGGATATCTGTATGTTCACTTTGAAGTGATGCAAACATTTTGTGTACTTTGTTTTAACTACTGCAAAAAAAACAAAAATAGCTATGAGAATTCCATAAACAGTCTCATAATCAGGTAGAAAGACTCCATAAGAAATTACTTCTGACCTTTCCCACAGCTACAAAAAAATTTTCCACAGTCAATATTCCTACTAATGATTCAATTATCATGCTAGCAACATTGCTGTTTAAGATTAGCTTTGTGCCAAGAAAATATAAGCTATGGTATACTCTAATAAAATTAGCCTACAGTGATTATAAAAAAATAAAATAGGCTGTTCAAGCAATTGAGATGATAGATAAATGGGAAACTTGTCTAATTTTTTCAAGTATTTTGTGATTTTCTCACCAATAAGAGCAGCTCTTGCAATTCCAAGTACAGGGGCATGAGCATAAAACATGGCTCCACAGTTACTATTTTGGGTATTATTTTCCCATGGTAACAAACCACCATCATCATTAGCAATGAGAATCCAATAACAAGGTTTACAAGGTTTTTCCCATAGTGGCAATGTAAAACATGAAATTCTCACAGTAAGAAATTCTACTGCTATTTTAACATATCTTTCCCACACTTACAAGCCAAAATAGCGCCCAACAAGTGGTTCTAATCATTGCTATAATGAAATTCCCACAGTAAGAAGCCCTACTAATGCCTTGACAGTCTTTTCCCATGTTTATAGCATCAAAAAGCACCTAAAAAGTGATTTCAGTAGCTATTACAAAGTAACAAGCTCTACTCATATATTTAAGCATGTTTTCTCATGCTGAAATTTAAAAAAAGCACTCTAAAAGCAATATTAAATACTGAAGTTCCCATAGTAAAAGCCTAGCCATGTGATCAGAGATCAATCAAAAGGGGTAATTGCCTATCAATGGCTAGATAATCTTTATCTAATCATTGCTCCAATCCTATCTAATCAATGATCAAAAGATCAGATCTTGCTCTAATCAATCTATTACAAAGCCCTGACAAGCATTACAACCATCAATTACAACACCCTAGTGCACCATTGTATATTGTAATATATGCCATGGCAATAATTAATTACAACTTGCCCTGGGCAATGAACAAAATCACTAACTGGGCATTGCCTGTGCTTTAAATTAAAAAGTGATAGCTACCACCTGCATTTGAGGGCCTCCTCCTCCTAGAGAAGCCAATGCTCATGCAGTTTAGTCAAGTAGCTGCTCAGAACCTTAACAGCCACATATTCATTGAGTCTAATCTTTCAAGTCAATATACATGCAAACATTGGATTTACTACTGACTCACACTTGGTTCCACGCAAGCCAGGTGCTAAAATGGCCTTCCAAATTGAGAATATGATTGTGTATTGTTGGTCATAGCTGTAAGGGGACACTCCTATTTTCTCCTATTCCCCTGTCCCTCTCCCTTCCTCCTTGTTCCTTTCTCCTTTCCTTCATCCCACAGACTCTTACCTACATCCCCTTCATTCCCTTTCGTCCCCTTTCCTTTCCACTTCCTTTCCGTCCACTCCTTTCGCATCCGAGTCACGTCTGGTGACTCCGGAGTCTTCCCGCACTTCGGACTTGCTTCGGACTTGCTCAGACTAGTATATACACTTCGGGGCTCGTCCGGGCTACCCCTATCCTCTTTCCCCACTTCATTACTCTTTGCTCTTACTTCTCCAGGTCGCTGGCACGACTCCTGTTCATTCCCCTCCCACTTCATTATCACATGCCCCCTCGTACCTTGTGATATTCGTTCGGACTTGTGGCTGGTGTACTGTACAGTTATCCTTCATTCCTCCCACGCTACTACAGTATATACTTCGCTTCCTAGCATGGAGAATCCCTATCCTGTTCTCTTTGGATTCTCCCTCTGCTAGGTGAGCAGCTCTCTCATGTATTGTAGTTAGACTTATTCATCTCTTTGGATTCTCCCTCTGCTAGGCCTGCGCTGTGCGGCCATCTTGAGGTTGCCCTTACAATAGCCAATATGTTCTCCCAACTCCAGTTGAGCCTGGCTATACCTCTTCTCATCAGGCAAGTCTTGCCCTTCTGGTTTGAATGAGAAATTGACCCCCTGACCAATGTGATCTGTGATGTTCTGCTTCCAGGTGGCTGCTACACTGGCCATAAGATGTGATGCCTGAGGTCATATGAGTGATAGCAGGAATCATCCTGTGTTTGAGGACAAGGTGGGTAGCTTCATGGTGGCAGTCAAATGTGACAAAGTGGAATTTTCAGATTAGGAAGGTAGCAGACACTAGCACATAGATAGGAGTAAAAGTGTTAAGCTTTCCAAATTTCAAGATCTCAGGCTCTCAAGCTCTCAGTTAAGCACTCCGATATTTCAATTGACATAAATTAGAGGCTGAAAACAAAAACTGCATTACAAGTGTGCCCTCTCACATACCAAGACCACAGTTGTTAGTCAGTATGTCAGCCATGATCAGCAACTTGCAGTCAGCCACTTGCAAGAACTCTAACAGGTTGATACAATATGGCTTGAACTCTACTTCAACATTAATCACCATCTTTCATATTTATTCCCTCCAAATTTGAACATATGAATATAATTGCTCTGCTCAGACATGCTAAAAAATCACTGGAACATGCCATCAGGAGACAAACAGCTCCAATTTCCTCAGTGGCCTTCTCCAACCCAAATGTCTATTCAAGAAAGTCTGAAGTCCATGAAGCTGCCTTGGAAACTGCCTTCAAGTATGCTAAAACTTGTGGGGCTGATAAGGGAGGAGCAGTCAAAGCCATACTAAGGTATGTGCATTATCTTTCAGAATCCCCCTTTAACATTTGCCTAAATGTCATCAGAGGCACTTATCATAAGAGCTTTGGAGTACAGTTTTGCATACATAACTGTCCAGTTCTTCAATGCACAGGGAAATCTCCTCTATTTCCACAGAAAGTTGGATGGTTTGTTTTGGAATGTAATCCATGTTCCTAAGGAAACAGAGGAAAATAAATACCTCTGGAAGATCAAGAATGACTATAGAGTCATCACGAAGGCAGAGTTCTTAGTGTGAGTCATTTACTATATAGATGACAAAACAAAGACTCACAAAGCATCTTTAACCAGAAATTGAATGAAGGTGCCATGTAAGAGGACTTTATTTCAAACAAGCAGCTGTGGAATTGAATCCACTGTACTAGCTTAGTTGTGTTGACCTTGAAGCTTTGAAGCTCCTAAGTCCTTTATGCCAGCAATCATTGTAAACTCATAAGCTACAAGAAACAAGAAACTAAGTAATGCTATTGGGTAGTGGAGTTACAATGTACCAATAGATACATCAGAGCAGAGTTATACATTGTATTGATAGGAACAGTCTGCATGGAGTCCAGCAGAAATTTCCCAATATGGTAAGTCTACAATGTAAACAGTAAGAATCATCTGTGAAGAGCAGCTCACACATCAGAAGGCCTGATAGCTTGACTGGCAATACAGCATTCTGCTGTAGAATGGTTAGAGATGTAGCTAGGTTGTTTCCAATCATTTCTATACAGGTACACTGATGCATTGGGGCTAAAATGTTAGCAAATTGGTCCAATGTTGGACTGCAGGTATAGGCCAATTCCTTGCTATTGAGGCCAATGGTTTCAGCCAGCTAGGGTAGTTACACTGTATTAGTATTAGCATATGGGCAGAGTTCTACATTGTAGTAATAAGCACTGTCCACCCAGAATAGGGTGGAAATAAAAAGAAATTTAGAACTGATAGAATAATGAGAGAAATAAGAACATACTAAGACTTTTTGAAGTAGCAGCAGTGATGTGGATTGCAGCAGATGTCGTGCACATTGTTGCCCATATTCAGAAGGGGGGGAAGGGCAGTGTGAAAATATGGAAGAAAAAAACACTTACCTCTCAACAGCCCACTTCAAAATCTCAACAACAACATCTGCCAACCAGAAAACACAGAAGAGAGGATGGAGACTTCAGAGGGTACTTATGAGATGCAGGATATAGGCCCAGGTGAGTTCCAAATTTGAATATGGTGACAGAAAGCTAGCTAATAGTGTTTGCCATACCTATTGCTGAATACAGGACAGAGTGGGCTCAAATTGAAGGGTTGATGCAGGCCGAGAACCAGGGTCATCCTGCCACTGTTCCTGCATGGCCAATTGCGATCAATTGACTCCAATTTCAGAACAGAGCACAAAACCAGAACACTGCCCTACTAGGTGTGTTTGGAGATGATTGGGACAAGTGCATGGCACCAATGAAAGGTGTTTATGACATGCCTTCCAGACACACCCAGGATTCCCTGCTTTCAACTTCTGGCTTTGCCAATCAAACAGGAATCATTCCTGTGGCTGTGTGCACAGAAGACACAAATCGGACAATGATGACATCT
Source organism: Pleurotus eryngii var. eryngii (assembly GCA_029467805.1). Taxonomy (NCBI): domain Eukaryota; kingdom Fungi; phylum Basidiomycota; class Agaricomycetes; order Agaricales; family Pleurotaceae; genus Pleurotus; species Pleurotus eryngii. Next base: position 1,370,355 of record SZVJ01000030.1, on the reverse strand, counting down.
CATGCTGTGCACAGATTCATATTTTCATGCTGGAATGCATGAAAGTAATGAAGAAGTAAATGGATTATTCTCACTGTACTATTACCAGAAGTATTGAGCACTGCCACAATCAATACTGCACCCAAGAGTAAAGATTACATAATCAATTAGAATTTGTAAATGATAATTCTTTTGCTCATATATAGTATCTCTTTCCTTTCTTGATATTTTAATGCAAAGTAATGAAACTCAGACAATCAGTTACTGTGTGTGAGAATAACAAAGTACTACAAGGGAAGTAACGAAACAATAGTAGGTTAGTATTGTAAGGGTGGAACCCTTTCGTTTCGTGTATTCCGGCTGCCCCTATCTCCTATCGACTCCTCTCCGACTCCTCGGACTCGCTCGCACATGACTCGGACGTCACGGACCAGCATCGGACACACGTGATAACGGATCAAACACTTCAGACCGACTCTTCGTATCACTTTTGTTTCGTACTCTAATTCTCTGATTTTTCTTATCCCCATTATTCGTTCTTAGTGCCTTGTCGTCTCGGACCTTTTATACATTTGATTATCACTTAGCTACAAATACTCCTGTACTCGTAGTTAGTAAATTCAGCTTGCTTTCCCCCCCACATCGAGTCAGAGTCAGAATCTAAGAAGTCCGAAGCTTTCCCCTCATCCGTTGTCAGAGTTCGCCGTTGTCCGAGTCCGAGTCCGATCCGAAGCCAGTTTCTCCTGCCATCCTTATCATTCTCCTGCCATCCTCGTCGTACTATCCGAAGCCAAGTCATCAGTTCCGTGTACGAGTGCATCCGAAGCTACCCGAAGCATCCGAAGTTCCTATCGTTTTGTTATCACCCTCGGACTCATCGTTCTCACACTAGTTCACTCGGGTGTCACACGGACTTGTCCTGCCGGAGGCGGACCCTCGCATTCTTATTAGACCCATCTACAGGTCTACACATATATTCACTACTACATTCTGGAGCCCACCGCGAGGGCTTTAAAGTTCAAGACACCCCCCCCCTGTCTCACCGTCACCTAATCCATCTCTTCCATCATTGAATTCGAATTCCCTCCTGATCCTCTCCACGACATATTTCCGGAAGGTCCGATGCAGCGGGCTATCAACTTCCTCTTTGAGAAGACATCCGCATATTTCCCATTCAAAATAGTCCGCTCTTGGGTCCCCGATCCGGACACTGTTGTTTGGCAGTTCGCACTTACCGGACGCCCAGAATCTGAACATCCGAGTATCCTGTCACGCCCTAATCCTCCGTCACTCCGACACAGCCTATTCTATAATCCCGCTACAGCCTTTCACCGTACCACTCCGGAGTCAAACGACACTACGTCCGGGACACCCTCATCACTCACCGACTCATCCGAAAACCTTCCGCCCACTTCTTCACCTTCCCCTATTCCTCCTCCTACGATGGCCACAACTATGCCCGTCCGCGGTCACCATACCGCCCCGAAGTTCAACGGAAAGCCCGAAGGACTCCATCGCTTCTTCTTCTCCGAAGTGGAGTACCTCGCTGCCCGTGCTCAGGTCGAAGGCCGGGATCTCATCCGAGCTACAATCGGATATCTCGACGACTCCGACTGGGAAATCTGGCGCAGCAGCGGCGACGCAGCCGACGGAGACAACTGGGAAGCTTTCAAAACATGTATAGGGAAGCTTTACCCCGGATCGGATAACGAACGACGATGGCGTCCGTCCGATCTGTCCACTATCGCTGCTCTCCAGTCTCAGACCCCGATGCTCACAAAGGACGATCTCGGAGTCTATCACAGAAAGTTCCTCGTCCCTGCCAACTGGCTTCTCTCTAAAAATAGCGTCTCCACCCAGGATGTCGGACGGGACTATCTCGCAGGGTTCGATCTGAGCACCTGTCAAAAGATCAAGGACAGATTGGCGATGGTCCACATGCAGCATCATCCGGACGATCCTTACACGATCACGGAGATCTATACGGAAGCAAACTTCATTCTCGGGACTTCGACTCCAGCAACTCTCACTACGTCTTCGACATCTCCGACTGTGAGTCCGACGACTACGGCTCCGGTCAAGACCGAATCCGCTGACATCCGTGCCCTGCAAGCTATGATGCAGCAGTTCATGACGATTCAGCAATCGCATCCGCAGTATCCTCCCCCTCCTCCGCAATATCCGTATAATCCGAACTCATTCTATCCGTATCCTCCGCCTCCGACCGCCCAAGCATACGCTTATCAGCCCGTCCCTCCCCAACAAAACTATCAGTATCCGTCTCAGCCACCTCAGCCTTCCCAAACTCAGCAATCGCGTCCTCCTCCTCCTCCTGCGCCACAAGGGACGGACCCGAGACCTCCCCGAAAATGCCACTTCTGTCATTCCCTCTACCACACGATGGGTTCGTGTCCGGATGCTGTCCGATACGAACGGAACGGATGGATCGGTCGGAACGAAGAAGGTCGATGGATGGTCCTTCCGAGCAGGGAAACCATTAATCGTTCTTTCCCCGGAGACTCCTTCAAGGATCAAGTCGACAACTGGATGAGAGCCAACAATAGATCGCAGGATCGGGATGCGCCTCCTCACATGACCGTCACTCCCACGGCCACAAGTTCCGGGAGTAGCGTCCGCGAACATGGTTGAAGTTAGCACCTTCCACTATACCGAGTCCGATGAGTCCGAATCTCGGGCATTCATCGAGGAGCTTCCGAGCCCGTTCGATCTGGAGGAAGAAGAAAAAGAGGAGATCTTCTTACAGGTCCTCATGCAGCGGATGCCCGAAGTCGCGAAGAAGTACACTTCAGCTCAGAAGAAGAAGGACGTCCGTTTCTCCGAGCTGCTCGAAACGACTCCGAGCACTCCAGCAAAGTCCCCGTCTGAAGCACCCCTACCTCCTCCAATTCCAGTTCCCTTCCCTTCCTCCTCAGCCCCGATCTCAGCTAGCGGAAGCCATCGAGACCGGCCGCACGACATATCGTCCGAACTATCGGGTTCAGTCAAACATCGAGAATCCGAAGGTAGCCTCGGATGTCCTGGAACGCGCCCTCAACACCACGGTCACTATCACGCAACGGGAACTCTTCGCACTCTCATTCGATGCTCGGAAAGGGCTTCGGGATCTCATTTCTTCAAAACGAGTCTCTACGGAATCTAACTACGCGTCCGTGAACATGGCCGCGTGCTACGATGACCCCGAAGACGTTGTGGAAGTTCTGATGTCCGCAACCCGTGATACGAACAAAGAATGCATTGTCGCAGCTCCGACCCAGTCACTCCGGATCATACGGCCCATTTTCAACGATCAGTACGAGGTCGAATGCATCCTGGACACCGGGTCCCAGATCATCGCCATGCGCCGCGACGTCTTCGACAATCTCGGACTGCTTATCGACATCGACAAGTTCATCACCATGGAATCCGCGAACCTATCCTCGAACCAGACCATCGGACTTGCGCACAACGTGAAGATGTCTCTCGGACCCGTCGATCTCTACGTCCAGGCTCAGATTGTGAACGACGCACCCTACGAAGTACTCCTCGGACGCCCCTTCTTCTGCCTCACGTCCGCAGTCACCCGGGACTACCCCGATGGTCGTCAGGACTTGACCATACACGATCCGAACTCCAGCCGCCGTTTCCTCATCCCCACTTTCAAAAGAGTTCACCGTTCCCGAGAACCTAAGGAGCATTTTTAGATGCCGTCGAGGAACCCGCGTGGCGAGACGAATCCTTTATACCCCCGTTATATTCCTCCCTTATGATGTCATTGTCCGATTCCGTTCCTCCCTCTGTTCCGTTCCGCTGCTTTACTTATCCAAAAACACTTTTATATGATACATCTCCTTCCGTGTCCGATCCATCACTTCCTCTTCTGTCTGTCCCCCCTTCCATGAACCGAAAAAGTACATATAATGTTCCGCATGACTCCGTCCCCGATCCGATGACTCCGGTGTATACTTGTGACCACGCGCCAGTACCTAATACTCATTCTTCTCGCACGTATGACGATTTGCCTGATACACAACGGATCTCTACAGGTCTTGTTGATATCATCGAGGATGGCATTACTCGGAGTGCTTCTTATTTTGATATTCCCCTTCCCACCACTACGTCCTACTCTACCTTTACATCTTGGTTTAACCCTTCCGACTCCAACGCCCCTCCTCCCTCGTCCGATGACTCTTCTCCGACTCCGACCGCAGGAGTCTTCGCAGCAACTGCCCGGATGCCGACATACGGAAAGAAGCCCTATCGAAAGGTCGCCAATCGCACAGTACCTGTCTCCACTACGCTGCCGGAACAGTATCGTATTGTTCGACGCGAACCACCGGACATCTTAGCCGACCTCCTACCTCTTCCTACTCAACCACCCGACTTCACTCCGGGACTTCGGTACACTCAGGAACGCGCCGACAAGCAGGCTGTCGACCCGGATAACTGGCTTTCTCCCGAAGAAATCAAACTGGCGCACTGGTTCATCCGGACTGACGAGGACGCCTTCGCATGGTCTGAGGATGAACGTGGCAAGTTCTCTGACGAATGGTTTGATCCTGTAGTGATGCCTACTATCGAGCACGTCCCCTGGGCACTCTGGAACATTCCCATTCCTCCGGGCATCTATGACGAAGTCGTCCGTGTCATCCAAGACAAAATCAAGTCCGGAGTTTACGAAGAGTCCAGTTCTTCTTACCGGTCTCGCTGGTTCTGCGTTCTCAAGAAGGATGGAAAGTCTCTCCGTCTAGTCCACGATCTTCAGCCTCTCAATGCCGCTACTATCAAGGACGCCTCTATTCCACCTCGGGTCGAGACTTATGCCGAAGCCTTCGGAGGCCGATCTTGCTACGGTATCTACGACTTGTTCGTCGGATTCGATCAACGGAAGCTCTCCGAGAGCTCGCGCGATCTCACGACATTCCAGACACCTCTCGGAGCCAAGCGTCTGACCGTCATTCCTATGGGATTCACCAACTCTGTTCAGATACAGCATGGAGACCTTACCTTCATTATGCGAGACGAGATTCCCCACGTCACCGATCCGTACATCGACGATTGCCCTGTCAAGGGTCCGCGTACCCGATACGAACAACCCGACGGTTCCTATGAAACCCTCTCCGATAATCCTAACATCCGGCGCTTCGTCTATGAACATATTGCAAACATGCATCGGATCGCTCACCGGATGAAGAAGTTTGGTGGAACATTCTCCGGAGTCAAGCTATGTATCTGTGTTCAGCGTGCATCTATTGTCGGACACATGTGCACTTATGAGGGCAGAGAACCCGACGATGACAGGGTCCAAAAGATTTGCGATTGGCCCGTACCCGAGAACGTCACCGACGTCCGGGGTTTCCTGGGCACCATCGGAGTCATGCGTATCTTCATCCGAGACTTTGCGAAGCATGCTAAACCACTGGTTCAGTTAACCAAGAAGGACATTGACTTTATCATGGGTCCGGACGAACTTGCTGCCATCGACACTTTGAAGAACCTCGCCATCACTTCCCCCGCACTCCGAGCTATCGACCATTCATCCGATCGCGAAGTCATACTGGCCGTCGACTCCTCCACCATTGCCGTCGGATTCATTCTCTCCCAGGTGGGCGCCGACAACAAACGCTATCCGTCCCGTTTCGGGTCTATCACTTGGAACGACCGCGAATCCCGCTATTCCCAATCCAAAATCGAGCTCTACGGACTCTTCCGGGCACTTCAGGCCACGAAGCTTTGGCTCGTCGGAGCTTGCAATCTCACTGTCGAAGTAGACGCAAAATATATAAAGGGCATGATCAACAATCCCGACATCGTCCCGAACGCTGCAATGAACCGCTGGATCGCCGCCATCCTTACCTTTTCCTTCAAACTCAAACACGTTCCCGCTCGGGATCATACTCCGGCCGATGGCCTTTCACGACGAAGAAGAGCCGAAGAAGACCCGGTACTCGTAGAAGATGTTGAGGGTTGGATAGACGAAGCTTGTGGCTTTACTTTACAGGTTCATTCGGACGCTGACGCCTCCGTCTCTCGGGTTGCTCAAAACCGTTTCCGGGGTCATCTCGGATCCCTCGTGCGCACCTTCATCTATGACGAAGACTCTGCCGGATTCCACGACTCCGATGACTCTGACGACATTCCCCGGACTCCGAAGGCCGCAGATAAGGATGCACGGATGCTGGAGATAGAGACTTTCCTTCGGACTAGCAAGGCCCCCGTCGGACTCACTGAACCCGCCATGCGCAACTTTGTCCGCCAAGCGCTCAACTTTTTCTACCGTGATGGCAAGCTCTGGCGCAAGGATAACCACGGGAAGCATAAGGTCTACATCCATCCGGGCCGCCGACTCTATCTTATCCGAGCTGCTCACGACTCTCTCGGACACAAGGGTATCTTCGTCATCCGGACTCGCCTCCTTGAACGATTCTGGTGGCCCTTCCTCGACCAAGACGTCCGATGGTTCGTTAAGACTTGTCATCAGTGTCAGATCCGCTCCAGTTTCAAACTGCATATTCCGCCGAGCCCGACTATCCCCCTTTCCCTTTTCCGCCGCGTCCACATCGACTGCATGGTCATGCCCTCCGCCAGCAAATTCAACAAAATCGTCCACGCACGGTGTGCTCTTACTTCTTATCCGGAATGGCGCGCTCTTCGCCGGGAGACTGCAGAGACGCTTGGCTTGTTTATTTTCCAGGAGATTCTATGCCGCTGGGGCGCCATCGAAGAACTTGTGACAGATAACGGTACCCCGTTTGTGAAGGCAGTCGAATATCTCGCAGAGAAGTATGGCATCCGACACATCCGAATCTCTCCGTACAACTCCCCAGCCAACGGACTCGTCGAGCGCAGACACCGGGACGTTCGGGGTTCACTCCTGAAGACTGCGGATGGCAACGAGAAGAAGTGGGTTGAAGTCGCACCATCTGTCTTCTGGGCTGAGCGTGTCACCATCTCCAAAACCTCTGGAATGTCTCCTTACTACATGGTACATGGCATCGAGCCTCTCTTTCCATTCGACCTCCACGAAGCTACCTATCTCGCCCCTCCTCCTGATACCACTCTCACCACAGAACAACTCATCTCCATGCGCGCCCGACAACTCCAAAAGCGTCCGGACGATATCGAACGTATGCGCGAGAAAGTTATTCGGAGTCGGATTGCCTCCCTTGAAGAACTCGAACGACGGTTCGCCCGGACGATCAAGGACTTTAACTTTCTTCCCGGGCAGCTTGTTCTCGTTCGTGACAAAAAGATAGAAGGAGACCACTCTCTCAAGCATCTGCCTCGCTACATGGGACCTATGGTTGTCGTCCGACGCACTCTTGGCGGATCCTACGTCCTTTCCGAACTGGATGGCTCCGTCTCGACTCTACGTTACGCAGCATTCCGCGTTATTCCTTACTACGCCCGACGCCGCCATCTCCTTCCCGTTCCCAACTCTCCCGACCCCAACAACTCTGACGATTCCGAAGACCTCCCGGAACCTCAGTCCGCCGCGAACTTCGCCGGGCTACAAAATATGACAAAAGACCGAGTTTTGACGCCTTCGCGGCAGCCTAACCGTCTAGTACTCTAAATTTTTTCCACCCAGACCAGGGTTCGCCCTGTGTTGTATACCAGACCTCGGTCACTTTCCGTCTCTCATCTCTCACCTCTCTTATTTATCCGCACCTATCCGATACTTATATTCCGCTCCCGTAGTTTCGTACACGCCATCCGACGGCTCTGGTGATCCTTGCTGTTTCCAAATACTTCGGACTGCTTCCATTTTCACGCTGCGTCCATTTTCTTTCACTTATGATCACTCACTTATTATCTCACTTGTTCCCATGAAATGCATTTTCATTATTTTAGCTATCTACTGTCAAAAGTGTGCCGACGGGCCAAGCACCCTTTTCCTTTTCCCTTTTCTCCTTCTCCTCACTCCCCATCATACTCAGCGCCTTCGTCTCTTCGCCTATCCTCTTCCCGTTCCTCCGCGTCAGCCGCATGCGCCCGTTGCGCGTCCTCGAGCTCCCTCCGCAGGATCAAGGCCGCCAAGCTCCGTGTTGCCGCCGCCCGGGTATTCTCGGCCTCCTCTGTTGCCTGCTTGAGGGTGGCGATCCGCGCGTCCATTGTCGACATCACCTGGACGAGGCTCCGGAGCTCGTGATCCGCGGATGCCTCCACGAGGTCCGGCATCATGACGCCGCCCGACGCTGCCCGTGTGGTGCGACTCGTCTCCCCGACTTCTGCTACCCGTCGCCTTGCCCTTGGCCCCGCGCCCGCCCGCTGTTTTCCCTTGCCACCCGCTTTGCCGCCCGACGCCTCCCCTTCCCCTGTCTTCGCCGACCTAGCGCGCGTCTTCGCATGGGAACAGCGGACCTTCGATCCCGTGCACGCCTCGCACGCATGGCATCCGGTGCCGACGCAGGTGTAGCGGGCCTGCTGACAGTGCAGGCACTGTCGAGCCTCCGTGAATTCGACGGCTGGATGCCGGCAGGACTCCTTCGAGGCGCCAAACCCGCAGCCCCACTCGACGTTGTTCGGGGACGAGCCTGCGTCTGAGGGTTCCGTTAGTCTGGGTCGTATCGTCTGACGGATCGACTTACCTGCCGGGTTGTACTCACCGTACACCGTTACGTCCATTTTTGGAGCCGTCTCCTCTGCCTCCGTTTGCTCCCTCGTCGCGCCTGTCGCCTGCCGTTTTCGTAGCCGTGGCCCCGCCGTTGATGATGGCTCCTCAGGCTCGGCCTCCGGGGCCTTTCGCTTGCCCTTCGTCCGGGTTGTCGTCGATTGTCGTTGCATGGTGACGGTAGCAGCCGGGTCCATCTGGACTTCGACGGCCGGTGCGTGCGTGTCCCTGCCTGGTGTTGCCGATGTCGTCTCTTCAGGCCGCTCGTCTGCCGTCTGGGTTCCGAGTCGCAGCTTCTCCTGAACCACCTCGTCCGCCCTTTGTCGTGCCTTGTCCGCTTCCCGCGCCTCCCTCTCACATCGCTCCGCCTCCGCGCGCCACTCGGCCACCTTCGCTTGTGCCCCGCTCAGCTCTTCGGTCGCACGCGCCATCTTCGCGCGAGTTTCGTCCTCCACGGTGCCTGCGACTACCAGCTCGACTAGGAGCTCCTCCGCCTCCTTCAGCCAAGCCTGTGCACCCTTGGTTAGTTGTCCGCGGATGCAGGAACCCTACGCCTTACCTGCTGCCGCTCCATGTCCGCCACGGCGATCTCCACGTCTTCCCGGTGCTCGTGGTCCAGCTCCGGCATTACCGTGCCCATGTCTGCGTAGTATTCCACCTCTTTCTCGTACGCGCTCACGACAGCCTTCCGACTTGTGATGGCGCGGAGCTCTCCGATGGTGTGTGTTGGGATGTGCGCTGGCATGTTGGGTGTCGGTCGCGTCGGAATGGCAGAAGGGAAGTGGGAGAATGCGGTAGGCTTCAAAAATAATTTTTCACCATCCGTCATGTGACCGCGCCTATACTTCCTCCCACGCCCCTGTTCTCCTTCACCCACCCACCTTCCCACTTCGCAATGCTTGCTCGCCGTGTACGTTGCCCCGGAGGGTCAACACATAAAGTCCCCGGGGGATGTAAGGGTGGAACCCTTTCGTTTCGTGTATTCCAGCTGCCCCTATCTCCTATCGACTCCTCTCCGACTCCTCGGACTCGCTCGCACATGACTCGGACGTCACGGACCAGCATCGGACACACGTGATAACGGATCAAACACTTCAGACCGACTCTTCGTATCACTTTTGTTTCGTACTCTAATTCTCTGATTTTCTTATCCCCATTATTCGTTCTTAGTGCCTTGTCGTCTCGGACCTTTTATACATTTGATTATCACTTAGCTACAAATACTCCTGTACTCGTAGTTAGTAAATTCAGCTTGCTTTCCCCCCCACATCGAGTCAGAGTCAGAATCTAAGAAGTCCGAAGCTTTCCCCTCATCCGTTGTCAGAGTTCGCCGTTGTCCGAGTCCGAGTCCGATCCGAAGCCAGTTTCTCCTGCCATCCTTATCATTCTCCTGCCATCCTCGTCGTACTATCCGAAGCCAAGTCATCAGTTCCGTGTACGAGTGCATCCGAAGCTACCCGAAGCATCCGAAGTTCCTATCGTTTTGTTATCACCCTCGGACTCATCGTTCTCACACTAGTTCACTCGGGTGTCACACGGACTTGTCCTGCCGGAGGCAGACCCTCGCATTCTTATTAGACCCATCTACAGGTCTACACATATATTCACTACTACAGTATAAGTCATAAAAAGTACATAGAAAGTATGAATCGCCAAAAATCAGAATAAAATAACAATTGACAACAATGAAAATGAAATACGAATCACCAGAAGTAAGAAGGAAGTATTGATTGCAGAAAATATGAATGAAGTATGAATCAGGAAAACCTGGGCAGTTGTCATTGTTGTGGAATGTGATATATACAGTTAGCTACTTGTTGAATGTGCTCTATTTTGTTTGTAAATCAATGTGTAATGAAGAAATGTATCTATGATGGTGTACAAAGCAAACACCCCACATGGTGCAATGATCAACCACGCACATGCGCACCAAGAGCAAGGCACATTACCTATGCTACTGTACCTGTGCCAGTAGTTGCTCACCATTATCTTCTCAGCCCATTCCATGACAATGATGACTGCCCAGGTTTTCCTGATTTATACTTCATTCATATTTTCTGCAATCAATACTTCCTTCTTACTTCTGGTGATTCGTATTTCATTTTTATTGTTGTCAATTGTTATTTTATTCTGATTTTTGGTGATTCATACTTTCTATGTACTTTTTATGACTTATACTAACCTACTATTGTTTCGTTACTTCCCTTGTAGTACTTTGTTATTCTCACACACAGTAACTGATTGTCTGAGTTTCATTACTTTGCATTAAAATATCAAGAAAGGAAAGAGATACTATATATGAGCAAAAGAATTATCATTTACAAATTCTAATTGATTATGTAATCTTTACTCTTGGGTGCAGTATTGATTGTGGCAGTGCTCAATACTTCTGGTAATAGTACAGTGAGAATAATCCATTTACTTCTTCATTACTTTCATGCATTCCAGCATGAAAATATGAATCTGTGCATGGCGTGTCTGACAGACATGCGACTGGACCCATTAGCAATCTGTTAGCAGCATCCTTGCACAGAAACACTGATGTGTTACAATTAGATGGTTTTCTTGCCTCCATTTGCACAGCACTTGGTCTTGGGGGTGCATATCACTTTGCGTCAGTTCCACTTCGCATCTCAATTACATCTAGGTTTGGGTAGTTCTGCAGGCAATGGTGGAGTGCCTCCAACAGGTAAGATTGAATTTACTTTTTCATTTATTTTGCTTACCAGTTTAGCAACATCAGCTGCCAACATCAAGAGTCAGCTGCCACCATGACAGCACTCCAATGCACCCTTCCTGATGTTTGAAGGGTCAAATGGTGCCTATTGTCTGGGAAAAATGGGGTTGAGTATTTACAGACTTGTCAGCATTTACTTTTTCTTCACCGCCTGTAAGGGGACACTCCTATTTTCTCTTCTCCCCCTATCTCTCTCCCTCTCTCTGTAAGGGCAACCTCAAGATGGCCGACAGTGTGAGCCTAGCAGAGGGAGAATCTGAAGAGATGAATAGGGCTACTACAATACATGAGAGACTGCTCACCTAGCAGAGGAAGAATCCAAAGAGAACAAGATAAGGATTTTCCATGCTAGGAGGCGAAGTATATACTGTAGAAGCATGGGAAAAGAGTGGGATAGCTGTATAGTACATCAGCCCCAAGTCCATAGAATATCACAAGGTACAAGCAGGCACATGTGATAGCAAGGTGGAGAGAATATGCAAGAGTCGTGCTGGCGACCTGGGGAAGTGGGAATGGGAAGTAAAGAGGTGTGAAAAGAAGGTATAGGTCACCCAGACATGCCCTGAAATGTATATGTGTGTCTGAAGTGCATCCGGGCATGCGCAAGTGCGGCCAAGTGTGGCTGAAGTGTGGCTGAGGTGCAGGAAATGCATCAGATGTGTCGGATGTAGCCCAGATGCATCAGATGGGGCTCAGATGCATGGTAGGATGGAAAGGGAGGAAAAGGGGAAGTAAATAAGAGTCTGTGGAATGAAAGGAAAGAGAAAGGAATAAAGAAGGAGGGAGAGAGACAGGGGAAAAGGAGAAATAGGAGTGTCCCCTTACACTCTCTTCATTCCTTTCTTTTTCTTTTCATTCCAGACTCTTATTTACTTTACTTTTCTTCCCTTTCCATTCTACCATCCATCCAAGCCTCATCTGACCCATCCGACCCATATCTGATGTATCCAAGCCACATCCAACACATCCAATGTATTTTCTGCACCTCAGCCACACTTAGGCTGCACTTAGGCATTCCCAGACATGCTTTGTATGTATGTATACACTTCGGGGCATGTCCAGGTGACCTATACCTTCTTCCTGCACCTCTTTACTTCCTGTTCCCACTTCTCCAGGTTGCTGGCATGACTCTTGCATATTCCCTCCACTTTGCTATCACATGTGCCTGCTTGTACCTTGTGATATTCTATGGACTTGTGGCTGGTGTACTATACAGTTATCCCACTCTCTTCCCATGCTTCTACAGTATATACTTTGCCCCCTAGTATGGAGAATCCTTATCCAGTTCTCTTTGGATTCTCCCTCTGCTAGGCTTGCACTATCAGCCATCTTGAGGTTGCCCTTACACCACCATTCATAAGTAGTTATTTGCATTGTAACTACAATGTAATCAGACATGACACATATTTGCACTATAAATGTATTGACTTTGCCACTCCACATGCAATTAACAATGACTGACCAACTTGGATGAGGGAATGCTTAACTGTCAAATGCACATCACTGAAACTTTTGTTGGCTAGCAATTACATTGCAGGTGCAATGATGATTACTAGGTTTGCATGTATATATTGAAACCTCTGATGACACTGGTATATCTATGTGTTGGCCACTAAGACTTGTACATGTGGCAATTGTCTATTTATTTGATGGACACTAATGAATATTTTCTATTGGCCTTCATATACATGTTTTGCTGTCTGACAATTCCATTGGTATACACACCTATCTGTTGGCCACCGATGGATCAATAATGTCTTGGACACCAATAGATGCATATGTTGGATGACAGTATATATTTATGTGTCTGATACTTCCAGATAGATGTATAATATATTAACAGTTACAACATTTGCATTGGCAGCTGACAGATTCATCAGTGTTTGACATTTACATCTATTGGTATTGAATACAAAGAAAGCATCACCTTTATTTGTTCTTTGCAGTGGCACGCACAGTCATACTCTTGACTGCTTGTTCTCAATTCTTACTGACCAAGGCTGATATAGGTGTTGCTCATGTAGCCAGTGATGTTCAAGGTTGGTCATCTGTGCTATCACATTTCATTGTATATGTCACCATGATTATCATTGTATATACTTCACCTGTTGTCACACTAAGTCAGGTTAATGAAATAGTGCCCAGATGGTTGTGAACTTCTGTATTGAGTTGCACCTGATCATTCATTGATTTCAGGATTATTGGAATTAGACGAATACTCTGAGATGAGTATGGATAGGATGAGGTCAGATAATAGAAATAGTATGTCAGTCAACAATACTACTCCTAAGTTGATAGGGGTGTGATGGTGTATTTACTTGTACAATAAGTAGCAAGTATATACAAGGTATAGGTCTATGTAATAAACCTATGGGATGAACTAGATAACTAATAAACTGAAGTCAGTATGCCAGAATCCTACTCATTTCAGATCTGGACTTGTAAGGGGTTCCCTTCTCGTTTCAGGATAATCAAACTGTCAAATTAGTGTTACTGACACCTACTCATTTCGGTGCAGACTTAGCAAAAGAAATAGACCTTACTTACTTTTTGGGCCTCTACAAATGGAAATGCTGGTATCCTACTCTTTTCAGATACAGCCGAACTAAAGCACTAGAATGTGGGTGATAACTTGTATTATGTTTGAAACAGAGACCTGCTCCCTTTTATACCTACACTGTTTGTTCCTAAGAACAATGGTATTCTAGTGAGGTAAATACAAATAAATAGTAGAACAATAGTAAAAGTGTCCTAGGCAATATATTCCATTGTGCAGACAATGGTTGTCATTGAGGACAATGGATAGGTATAGTGGAACAATAAATGTATCATTGTTCACAATGGTTGTCAGGGAAATAATAACAATAGGCAATATATTGGAACAATAAAAATGTAAAAGAACAATGAAATCCATTGTCATTGGTTTCCACAGCGAATTTCCATGACAGATGAATGACAATGGAAAGGTATGACAATGGCTAGTCTCCTAGGGGTTCAGGGGTAGCATCCTATTTCCTAATGTCTTTATACCAAACCCATGTTCTGGTATGACACCGTGAGCAGATCTTTCTTCCATAAGCTGACACATCCAAACAGCCAGTTGTTTCAAGCACTCAACTTCATCTATGCTAGCTTGCCTCAATGCCATTTTTGCCAAGTATAGGTGGTGAGTGGCATCCCTGTAAGATATCCCTCACTGCTCTTGTGCACCCTTCACCAAGGCATGCAAGTTGGTGACTTGTTCTTTAGTGAGTGCTTGCTCTATATATATCAGTAGTCCAGCTGTTGGTATGCCAAGTGCATACTGGGTTTGCTAGCACATTGACCAGCCCCTCTCCAATGACTGTCATATCATTGTGCTTGGCAGGAAGCTACAACTTTGTTAACTTAATGACCACAGGCTTGAGGTGATTGATCACACCTCATTATCATCTGCCACTTTGCCAAGTGACACCTTGATCTTTACTTTCTCCAAGTCATAGTGAATCAACCTGAGGAGTGCGGATGGCAACATTGGTGTTCATCTGTGTGTTCATCTGTCAGGATGAATGTTGACTGTTCTCAGATGATGTGATTCATGGATTCTATTGTGGCAATGGTAGCTGTTGTTGATTGATGAACAGGTGATAACAATGAGCAACTCCATCAACAATAAACAATATCATGTGCCTGTGGGCTTGTTGATCTTGTGACTTGAAAAGTTTTGATCTGTTACATCAACAACTTTCCTTCACACCACTAGCACGCCCCACTGGCACTTCTCCCCACCTTGACTGCACCATGTCATTCTTCACTTATGATTTGTCATTGCATAAAGCAGTGACTTGGACATTCACTAAGCTGGAACATGAGTTGCTCAGGCATGTTGTGGCCAGAACGGGATTGGAATGGTTCATGAGGAACTGAACTGAGATGGTGAGTTCATATGTGGCATCTGGGCTTGAAACTAATGATAGTCCAGTATGTGTTTGCCAAGATCATGTTGAGGAATCAGTTCAAAAAGGAGATGGATGTGAAGTGGCTTATTACTCAGACACTGAGTGGTTGCTAAAGAAGCCTGATGATGTAGTGGAAGCCTTTTTCCAGAACCCTCAGTCAAAGACAGCTTGTGTGGTGGCTGAAGCAGCAGAGGCAATGTGGAAGGGCAAGGGAGAGACATCAAGGGACAAAGAGAAACAGCTGGCAGAGAAGAAGTCCAGGAAAAAAGGGGGGCAGAAGATGCAACAAAAGGGGCAAGAACCAGCAGCAAGGCATGGAAATACGATGGATGTTAATGGCAGAGAGGTGTTGACTGATGGTTAATTATCAAAGACACCACCCAATGCAACAAAGCAAGTGATGGTGCCAGGTGCACCCCATCCACCAGCACTGATTGCCAAGGATGCTGTTAGGCTGAAACTGAAGGAACAGCATTGGCAGAGATGGTCAGCAACAGTAGATGAGGAGCAGATGAAAGTGGTGAAGAAGGAAGAGTTTGAGCAGTTAACAAAGGTGATGGATGTCAACCAAGAGCCAGCCAGAGTGCAGGTGGACAAGGGAAAGGAGAGGGCAATAGACAAAAACATTCCAGCTGTGTTATGATAATGGTTCAGTTCATCATTTGATTATCTTTTCATTTCTTATCTTATCAGTCACATCAGTAATGTCACAAGCCCACATCTAATGCTGACATATTCTTTTACTAATAAGATATTACATAGCCTGAGTAAGTGCTACATTGCTTACTCATCCTCACAGTTGGTTTGTAATCCATGAACAGACAATGACTAAGTAGTGTGTAGTAATGTTATATGTACAGTAGTATATATATTCCAATAGAACACCCAGAGAAGACAGCTCATCCTCTTGGAATCTCCACTAGTTATAGTGTGAAGTCTAAGTCAACCAAGCTATTCTATTACTTTTGTTGTTCTAGTATTCTTGTGGAAGCCACACCAGTTGTTGATTAGTGTTGCCCTAATAGGCTAGGCAGGTATCAGAGGAGGCAGTCACCATCAAAAGAAGTGGATGGTGCACAAGCACCTGGTGGTGAAGTCAAAACTGGTGGTTGGCTTGGACACCAATGACAGCAGGACACCAATGACAATGATGCCTGTTGCTGGGCTGAGCAAGGTAAGCAAAATGATCACAAGGGTGGTATCTGGAACTAATGAGGTGATGGCAAGTCCAAAGTGGATGCTGATGGGCCAATGATGATGACAATGATGAGAGTGGCAAATGATGAAATCCTCATTGCCATGCTCAGCACAGAAAGAGCTCCCTGGTCATGCCAAAGTTGGAGATGATGGCTGTCACTTGGGCCAACAGATGGCCACTTCAAGCCAGAGTGCAAATGTTGCCTCAAGGCAGAACTCCCATGTCAGTGTCTTGTGCAGAATCTGTTTGGTTTGTGCTGAAGATGTCAGCTGATGAAGGTGCAATGCAACTGCCCTTGGCCACAAGATGACCTGACCAGCATTGTCTTCCGAATGTGGCTGGTGGCAACTGTGGGACACACCATACCAGTGTACATGGCAAATGATTGGCAAATATATGTGGAGGAGATGAACTGACAGATGGACAACATGGGCCAGAAAGTGGGGGTATGAAACTTGTCCCTAGCATGCTAGGTCACAACAGGTTGGTTGATGTGGAAGGATCAGTGGTGAAGCAGAGAAGTGAACCAGGGCATCATGCTGGAAAGGCAAGTAGCGACAGACACAGTGGGCTGTGTGAAACCTGAGTGGGTGAGTGGGTGCAACAACAATCACAACCACCCACCATCACAATGCACAACAATTCTGTTCCCTCAATCACAGTGCCTGCACCTCCACTGTCACCTCCACTGATGCCCTTCCTCCCACCTCCACCAATCACATTCATGCCACCTTCACTGCCACCATCAGTCCCACCCCTGCCACCACCACCCAGACAACTGAGAACACAGAGGCTTTTTGAACAACTATCATCATCAGGGTGTTGAGCAATGATGTGTGCTTCTTAATCCTGACAGTGCACAAGTTGAGCATGGCATGGAGATTGAGTTGTAAAGTGTTAGAATAGTAGTGGTTTTGTGCTGGCAAGTTTGGTTGTTACTCCTACTGACAGATGACTTTATGCAATCTTGTGACACCTTAAAAGGCTGGCTTAATCCTTAGATGAGGTCTCATTAATCATTTCTCACTTGGGACCCTTTGTGAAGATGTAGAAATTGTAACCACACACTCAAAGAATCTACACATAGGGGTATGGGCCCATGCACTCATCAACTTCTTTAATTGATCCTGGAGGCTATCAATGCAGGCACATAGCTTGCACTGCAAGGAAGAGGCTGTATAGTATATTGTTTAGTATATGATGCAGGTGTGGAAGATATGAAAGAAGTTCTAGGTTGTGTTGCACAAGATAGGGACCTTTAGAATTCAAAAGGAGAAGACAAGCTAACTAGTGGCTAGGAAGAGAGCAGTAATGTAAAGTGAGGTAAACAAGAAGTTAATGAGCATAGAAAATTTGCAATTCAGTGTTTCATCCAAGTTTTATTGGGTGGAGGAGAGCTTTTAATCTGCAAAGCTTCTGGTTATGTGATTGAGACATGTGAGAGGTCAGGGGTTTCAGAACAGGGGTTTTGGATGAAAGGAGTCAAAACTGAACCCCTAACTCCAAGACTGAAACAGAAGCAGGACTAAAAGTTCTGAGTGTGACTGAGGTGTCAGAATTCCAGTGAAGCAGAAATCCGAACTCAACCACATCAGAGCTGAAGCTCACCCAAAGTCAGATTCCAAGCTTGACTAGAATTTGACCCACATCCTAGAGCAAGGTGATAAAAAAGGTGTGCAATTGATGATTGCTATATGACCAAGTAAGAGATGCAGTTTAGGTTGAAGAATAAGTAATATGGCTTGGTATGTTTTGCAAAATGCAGAATTGTTCAAAGGAGGCAGCAAGTTCATGTAAACAACCAGTATCGTAAGGGTGAGAAATAGAGTGGGGAATAATAACTTCAATTTTGCACCAATATAAAAGAAAAGCTAGAGACTTCCAATGGCAAATGGTTGTTACAACCTCTGGAGAGACCCCAGAGAGAAAGAGTTCTGTGGCACCCCCAATGTGAAAGCTATGACCATTAACATCAACAGCAAGGCCTTGGGATCTCCAGATCTCCATGCACCTGCCCATGAAGGCAGGCTTTGCCATGGGCAGCCAAGCTCCTGAAGGGAGTTGGTATGAGAAGAGGTGGGTATCCAGAGGTGCAGAGGAATTAATATGGAGGTGGGTACACATAGCTGCAGCAGGGGAGAGAGAGGGGGACCTGAGATAACAAGAGAAGCACCAGCCTTCTTGGTGGTCTTTGTCCAAGGGATAAAGAAGTGGAGGGATTCTGTGGGGGCTGAAGCACAAGAAGGATGAGAATTATGTCCAAAGGTAATAGTAGCAGAATGAGAGGGGTGATGAAGGGGATTAAAGGAGTTTGAAGATTTTACAACAAGTTCACCAAGGCAGCAACAACTCCAAAAAGCACATAGAGCAACAGCATAGACAGCAATATCAAAGGAATCAGCAAGATTAAGTAGACAAGAGAGGGCCAGAATATGTTCAATGGTTACAGGAGAACAGGCAGAATGATGGGAAGAGGAAGGGGCTAGCTTGCTTGCACCTTGTTTCACATGTGAGACGAAGTCATTGTCCCCTTCCCAGGTAGCTCTGTTGAGAATGTGCCATGCATGCAGTGCAGAGAACCATCTGTTAATGGCTGAGATTGAGACAGAGCCTGCAGCATCAGCAGCAAAGGCCGCCAGAAGAAGATGAGAGGCTGGCATTCAGTCATGCTCTGGAATATCCTCACAGTCATAGAAGGAAGAGAAGTGAGCAAGGCCAGACCCATAGCTTGTGTGAGTTTGTTCTGACCATGAGAATAGGAGAACCTCATTTAGATGAGAGGTAGCTTGCAAGAAGAGTCCTTGTTGAATAGAGTGATGGTGAAGAAGAGAGAATGGTGAGGTCCAGCAGTGGAGACAGTCAGCAGCAGCAGCAACATGAGGGCAGTATTCATTATGGTTAACACTATGGCTGAGCTTTGAGTGGCAGGGCTTTATTATGCAGCCAAGAGAGGGTCAGAGGGTGATGACAGATTCAACTGAAGGAAGTATGGAAGATATGGATTGACTAGCAGGTAGGTGTGGTGGATGATGAAAGTGAATGGTGATTGGAGCCTGAGGAGGGATCAAGACAGCAGCAGACAGCTGGAGAGTGCTTTGGAAGCCATAGCCAGACACACGATCATCCCTACCAGTAGCCTTGACAGCAGTGGCTGCCAAAGGTTGAAGAAGATGCCTATACATGGGCAAGGAATGGGGTGAGCTCCTCTGGAAGGGAGATATCCAGTGAAAGGTGCTTCCTAGCTGAAGCAAGTATCCTGCACAAGATTGGGTCAGCAGGGTTGCTTTCTGATTCAATGTAGACAATATCAAGTGAGTTATTGCAGGCATAAAGACAAGTACCTGTCCAACAGATGGAGAGGTTCACTTGAAAGTTGTGGCTATGGCCTTTATCAAAGGCACCAATAATGCCTTGATTATCTGAATGAACATGGATGTGGGAGTCACAGATACCCTGAGCTTCAATGAGATAGATGATGAGTTTGACAGCAATTCCCTCCAGCTAGCTGATATCCCTGTATGGGCCACGCCAACCTGTGAGTGTCTTCCAGGCATTCCAATGATCATGCCAAGTAACACTGATCCTCCGATTTGTGGAGGCATCTACACTAATGTTCAAGTTTTGAAGTGGGGTTCATGGGGCCAGGTTTTGGAAAAGGTTGGGGATCTGTAGTTTATCCCACCACCATAGTAGGTTGGACAGGACAGAGGGTGGTAGAAATCACCTCTTGTAATGGCTGTCCTCAAAGGAAGAGATAAATGAGGAAAGTGAGGGTAAATGTGAGTGGCTGAGGGGGTATACAAATGAAATATGGCATAGTGACACTTGGATTCACATTGCCTCCTCAAGAGAGCATGGTGAGGCAGTGACAAGGGCAAGGAAGACACAAGTTCTAGCTAGAAACTTTTGGCACTTCAGCTCAGGCAGCAAGACAGTCTTGTTCATGAGGTTCCAGAGCATACCAACATAGATGAATGTGGGGCCAAAATCCTGCCCTTACTCAGGGTGCCAGGGAATCTGAAGAGGTGCAATCTGATGAAGTGCCTCATCATGGTCATATGGGAAAACCAGAGGGGAAGAAGCAGAGGCAAGAGGGTGGTGGGAGATAACCATGTCATCGCACCACTTGCATGTTGGGCCAACACCAAGTTTCTTCCAGATATCCACGGCTGTGTTGGCAATCTCTTCTGAGTTGCTCTCCAAGGGGCAGCAATATTGGATGTAAAAATCACCTCACCAAGCCTGCATTACAAACCATTGCTTATGTGCAGGAAGGATGGGTGTTTTGATGGTGGAATTTTGCAATATCAAGAGTTATTGCCTTTGTCCCTGAGTTGGCAAGAGCGACCTGATGAAAACCTGTAAGCACCAGGTAAACACCTGGACATGATGCAGAAAGATTATAAAAACTTTGCATAAGTATGCTGCACTTCTGACTGGGTGGACTGCCAAACAGCCTTTATAGGAAGTGGAAAGTAGATTGCACCCCCGGCCAGGGTGGACTGCCAAATGGCCTTTGCAAAAGGTGGAAAGTAAAAGTAACCTGTGCAGAAGCAAAAGTACATGCAGGGGAGAAGAGAGAACTTACGATTTCAGCAACTTGCAGGGCAGAGTCAAACTGAGTGGGGAAGTCCCTTTTGTCTGAGTAATCATTGGTTGCTAGATGGGATTTACACCACTTCGAAAGGTTTATACACAATTGAAGCTTGGGTTCACTGCATTCTTGGGGCTGGACATCAACTGTAAGAGGAGAACACTGAAAGGAAGCACTGAAAATGGCCTCTGTAACCATCTCTGAGAATGGGCCACTGAGATGGCCAGATAAAACCTCCTCTTCAAAATACAAGTCAATAAAGGCTTGATGCTCTGAGACAGAGTCCCCATTTTGTCAGATAACAGTGTGTTCAAGGTGTGGGAATGTCCCCATTGGAAAGCTGTGGCATAGTTTGTAGGTTAGGAGTGAATAGTGTTCAAGTAGAGAAGGATATTGTATGAAGAAGTTGTTGAAAGTGGTGGCATTACTATGCAGTTCAGAATGTCTAGGTTTGTAAGAGGGTGGGAGACTGGATAATCAGATCCGGATCTGACATGTGAATGAGAAGGCGTGATGGAAGGGGAAGAGGCAGAAGGAGCAGACATGGCAGGTATCTGGCTTATAATAGGAGTTGCAAAGCCTTCCTTCTCTTCCAGTGGCATTTCAGACAATGCAAATGGCCTTTCTTTGAGGGTTGACAAGTGAGGAGCCAACGAGCCTACATTTAGTGGGGGATCCATCTGAGAATGTAGCAAATGTACAACTACTGATTTTGTAACCTTATCACACACAGAGAAGGCAGACAGGGTCCAAGGCTGACTTCACCTCCCTTGATGAAAGGGCTGTTGCTAGTAACTAGGGGGCATAGATAAGAAAAGGAAGGAGCTTTCTCCCAGGTGAGAAGTGCCATGACTTTGTGCTGCAATCTGCATGCTCATAGCATTTAGTTGGGCCTGGACCTGACATTGTAGGCATTCATTGGAGAGTTTTGACAGCTGATCTCCATAATAGTCCTCATGAAAAAGAAACAGCTTCCTGTGATACTGCTGTCTAAAAAGAATGTTGAGCGCTAGAATGGTGGGGTAGTCAGTGCCTTTAGCAAGTTGAACTTTAAGCCAATTGAAGTGGTTCAAGAGGCAGGTGTGGAGATGGTCATCTGTTTTCGTGTCTCAGGCCCATTTGACCATCTCTTCACCTGCAAGGGTCCAGATCTCCTGTGGGAGTGTGTCCTCTTTTGGGAAGAGCTTGTGGTTAATGTCAATATACATGTTCTTCTTTTCACCAGGCTTCAGAGTGTTTTTTCCACTGGATGCGAACATCTGCAAGGTTGTCTGCAAGGACAAGCTGGCCCTGTCATGTGAAGAGGGTGAGAGGGGTATAGAACTTAGCAGCCTCCAGCTCCAAGAGTTCATCCTTGTAAGGCAAAACTAGGATCTGTCTGGGGGCAGGGTTGACTTTAGCAGATGAAGCCATCTTCAGGTGCTTGATACACTCTGTATGGGTCTCCTCCAGGTCAGCCCCACATTTTTGAAAGAAAGTTACAATAAGAGATCAGAATGATAGGGACTTTAGAGCAGTCCTGAGAATTTTATGTCACACTAAGTTGAGATAACAATTTAGTGCCCAAATGGTTGTGGACTACTACATTGAGTTGCACCTGGTTGTTTGTTGATTTTGGGATTGTTTGGAATAGAAATACTCTGAGAGAGAGTAAGGATAGGATGAGGTCAGATAATAGAAATAGTATGTCAATCAACAATACTACTCCTAATTTAATAGGGGTGTGGTGGTGTATTTACTTGTACAATAAGAACTATAGCAAGTATATACAGTAGTATAGGTCTAATTAATTATTAAACCTATGGGATGAACTAGATGTCTAAATAAAACTAAGGTCAGTTTGCCAGAATCCTACTTGTTTCAGATCTGGATTTGTATTGGGTTCCCTACTCATTTTGGGATAATCAAGCTGTCAATATTAGTGTTACTGACACCTACTCATTTTGGTGCAGGCTTAGCAAAAGAAAAATAGACCTTACTTACTTTTCAAGTCTCTAACAAACAAAAATGCTGGTATCCTACTCATTTCAGATACAGCTGAACTAAAGTACTAAAATGTGGATGATACCTTGTATCTGGGGAATAACTTGTATATTGAGACAGAGAGACCTGCTCCCTTTTATACCTACATGTTTGTTCCTAAGAACAATGGTATCCTAGTGAGGTAAATACAAATAAATAATAGAACAACGGAAGGTGTCTTGAACAATAAGTTCCATTGTGCACACAATTGTTGTTAAGGAAGACAATGGATGGTATAATAGTTCATTGAGTGTATCAATGACTACAATGGTTGTCAAGGAAAGACAATATAAATATGAACAATAGGTGGGTATAAAAGGACAATGAGGATGAGGGAGAACAATGAAACCTATTGTGAGCTGGTCTCCATGGCAATTTTCCATGGCAAAATGAAAACTATTGTGAGCTGGTCTCTACAGTGATTTTCCATGGTGAATGAAAGACAATAGAAGGTAGAAATAATAATGAATCTCCTAGGGGTTCAGGGGTAACATCCTATTTCCTAATGTCTTTATACCAAACCCATGTTCTGGTATGACAACAAATGAGCTGTTACCTGGGAAGCTGATGCTCTCAGACTTCTTTCATACCAACCCCAATCAAAACATTGTGTACAGTGTTTGCAAGAATTCATGATGGAGAGGCATGGCTCAGCTGGAACTCACTGCTGCTTCATCATTCCTCTCTATGGTGGTGATGTCAAGGCTCTCCTTCAATCTTATGACAATACCCTGTTACTCCTGCCGCTAGCAAAGCACATCATCCTCCACCTCCTTCATGGAATTGCCTCTGCCCATGGATGCCATGTTGTTCACACCAACCTCAAAGTGGACAATATTCTTTTCACAACAGCTGCTACTACTGAAGAGATTGACAGATGGATCAAGGAAGATCCACCCTGTAGAAAACTGCTGGAAATGTCAAGTGATGGCATAGTTCAGTTAGCTGTGTCTCAACCCTTGAAGCTTCTCTCCGAAAAGAAGGCTCTCCAGGCTACCTACATCCTCTCCAACTTCAGATATGGTGAGTTTTCTTGTTACCAAAATTTCTTGTAACTCAATTAATTTTCAGAACAACCTTCTAAACTCCATAGTGATCACACCATCACAACGATCCAGCTTTGAGCACCTGAAGTACTCCTCAGTGGGGAATGGGACAAACCAGTGGATATATGGTCTTTCAGTTACTCTGTGTGCCTTTTACTATTGTGCAACACCATTATTCAATCCAATAGCTATGTATACAAGCTAGTCACCTCTCACACTCTGTTCTTATATCAGACCAATGAGATCTATGGCCTGTCAGAGATGGAAAACCTTCTTTATCAAATGATTGTCAAAACTGGGGAATCATTTTGCATGGCTCAGCTCAAAACATGGCCTTTAGCAATCAAATACTTCCACCCAGAAAATTGTAAGTGATGTGCTGCTAACTACATTTAACCTGTCAATTAACAGCGCCTCATCAGGTTGTCTGCAGAGCAATCTGCTCATCTTTGATTATGGAATCAAGTACAACATTGACCAGCTTAAGATAATGTCTTGTGACAATAGCCTCTCTGTATCAGATTTTATTTGTTAATGCTTGCTTCTTAATCCCGATGATCGTGCTACTGCCAAGGACCTTCTGGAGGATGTGTGGCTTTGAGGCATTGAATGATCATGAAACTGTTGTTGATAGGCTGAATTTTGTTAATGAAATTGTAGCAATGGACCTAGTACATAGCATGTACTTTATGTTTATGATCTTCACTTCTCTCGATGGGCTGTGGAATATGGTGTTTTGCCGCAGCTTTTTCATGTGTCACCTTATTACCATCACTTCGACCAGACTAGATGGGCACATTGGAAATGGCAATGGACCCTGACATGTATTAGAACACCTTGACTGAGTCCAGGACAGCCTCTTATCTCAATTGCTTAAACAGTGTGTTTACTCACTGCACTAAAGTGTCAGTGTATATATATCCTGCTGCGACCTATAATGCTGTGATACTGAAGAAATAAAGAGTCATGAGTTACACTATCTTTGCTGTGACAGCCATAATATTATGTAAACAGTTCAGATACTTACAAAGTTCAGAAGAAATCAAGCTTTGCCATTGGCTCAGAGGTACCTGGCTTGGTATAAGCCATGTGTCAGACAGAAGTCTGCCTCAAGTTTTCAAACACAAGCTCCACTTACAAAGTGACACACCTCATGACCTAGTCCAAATGTTCAGCAGCAATGCAAGCACAAATCAACCACATATATGTTAGGACTAAATTTCATATTTTAATTGGCTACATTTTCTGATAGACACACTCATTGACATTCCACATGGCATCTCAGATTGCATCAAGCCAACTTGCTAATGCAAGATCACCTTACCTATGAGGACTGCCCATTCCCTGCCTGAGTAAGGGCAATTGTAGAGCAGTTGCACCACAGTGTGGTATGCAGTGAGGAAGAGGTGGTGTGGCAACAATGAAGATACAGGGCAGGAGTGGGCCTCAAGCATCCATAACATGTCTAAGGCAATATTTAGAGGGAGTAAAGGCAGGGTGCAGGGGAACAGAGGGTTGTTTCATATGAACTTCTTCGTACTTTCATTGTGATGGGTGAGCTGCTGCTGCACATCTTTTCAGGTGAATTGTATTTGATTCATTTCAGAAGTGATAGAGACAAGAATGGGCTATTCTCACATCCAATCTGGCACTACTAATCATTGTGTCCACTGAGGTGTGTTGGGAAGGAGTATTTCACTGAAACTTTTAGACATTCAGTCAAAGTCATTGATATATGGCTACTTGACCACCTGTGGATCAGGAGATCTACACTGTTTCAGCAACTTAGGATGTGCTTTTTTTTTTTTTTTGAAGTCTTTGTTTAACGTCTTTTGGGTATTACCATGCAGATGGTGTCATACCAGAACATGGGTTTGGTATAAAGACATTAGGAAATAGGAAGCTACCCCCGAACCTCTAGGAGATTAGCTATTATCCTGCCTTTTCATTGTTGTTCATTCACCATGGAAAATTGCTGTGGAAACCAGTTCATAATAGGATTCATTGTTCTTTCTTAGTCTTATTGTCCTTTAATTGCCATGGAAAATTGCCATGGAAACCAGTTCACAATAGGATTTATTGTTCTTCTTTAGTCTTATTGTTCTACCATATACCCAACTATTGTGCATACTTCTAATCTCTTTCCTTGACACACTGTGCGCTGATCAATAATCTTATGCTAGAACTGATGAAAGTATGGTAAATGTATTCAGATTACTTTCTCCAGTACTTTTCGGCTCAATATTGGAAAAGTATTGATCAGAAATTGCCTTATTTGGCAATTTTGGCTCAATACTTTCCTAATACCAAGCCCAAAAGTACTAGAGAAAGTAAACAGTTTACTTTCACCTTATTTTTAGCAATTCCAGCTTAAATGTATGGATCAGTGCATGGTGTGTGATGACCATTGTAGTCATTGATATAATCAATGAACTATTATACCTGCCCTTTGTTTTCCTTAACAACAATTGTGCACACAATGGAACTTATTGTTTAAGACACCTTCCATTATTCTATTATTTATTTGTATTTACCTCACTAGGATACCATTGTCCTTAGAAACAAACAGTGTAGGTATAAAAGGGAGCAGGTCTCTCTGTCTCAATATAATACAAGTTATTGCCCACATTCTAGTGCTTTAGTTTAGCTGTATCTGAAACAAGTAGGATACCAGCATTTCTGTTTGTAGAGGCCCGAAAAGTAAGTAAGGTCTATTTCTTTTGCTAAGTCTGCACCGAAATGAGTAGGTGACAGTAATGCACTGACAGCTAAGTCTGCACCGAAAATGAGTAGGTGTCAGTAAGGCTAATTTGACAGTTTGATTATTCCGAAACGAGTAGGGAACCCCTTACAAGTCCAGATCTGAAATGAGTAGGATTCTGGCATACTGACTTCAGTTTATTAGTGATCTAGTTCATCCCATAGGTTTATTACATAGACCTATATCCTGTATATACTTGCTACTTATTGTACAAGTAAATACACCACCAGACCCCTATCAACTTAGGAGTAGTACTGT
Organism: Pleurotus eryngii var. eryngii; assembly: GCA_029467805.1. Lineage (NCBI taxonomy): Eukaryota > Fungi > Basidiomycota > Agaricomycetes > Agaricales > Pleurotaceae > Pleurotus > Pleurotus eryngii. The sequence goes on along the minus strand of SZVJ01000030.1, from coordinate 1,343,211 downwards.
TGCTTGACATACTATTTCTAATAACTGACCTCACCCTATCCATACCCTTCTCAGAGTATTCGTCTAATTCCAATAATCCCAAAATCAACAAATGACCAGGTGCAACTTGATGCAGTAGTCCACAACCATCTGGGCACTATTTCATTAACCTGACTTAGTGTGACAATGGCTTTTTACTACATTGTGTTCATAGCTAAGGATAAGTCTACTAGTTGGCCTCCTGAGCCTCCCTTGTTAGGCGCCTGACTGTGCATGCAGTTGGCTGGTATTCCTCAATATTTAAACAGTGAGAAAGGTAAGGAGAAGTATGTAATCTACTAATCTACCTAATTACTACATAAGTGTAAACTCCTTGCCCTTTCCCCTAACTAGTGCCCACATGTGACTACAGTCACATGTGCATTATTTATCATCTCATGTTTCGAACATGAGATTTTTAACTACACTTTACACTTATCACACTCACTATGCAAGTATGTACTGCGAATATATATTGGTCAAATGTACCTTGCACTGCACGCGATAAGAAGTACTCAGTGAGTACTTACACTTTTTTACGTTTCCTTAAAAACACATTTCGTGAGTATGAGACACAGAGGCAGAGGCCAAAAGAGACTCATAGCTGAGAACACTGGAGAAGGGCCTGCTTCCATTCCCCATGTGGGAATGCCCCAGGTGCCTGACATGTCCCATGGGGAGAGAACCAGTGAGCTTGGTTTGAGATCTATACAATCTTGTCATTCTTCCCACCAGCTTGGAGATCAGGAGCGAAATGATGAAGGCCACACTGGCCCTCTTCCGTTCCTCACTGCAATGCCTTCCTAGTGTTGTTGCAGCTTCAAGCCTCATTTTTTTGTCTTGCTTATATCTCACCCAATACTTTGAGCTACTGGAAGCTTCTGGGCTCCAATTATAGATTAATAAATGTAGTTTTGTACTCCATAAATAAATTTGAACAAATATCCTCAGGAAGCTTAGAATTGGAGGCGAGCCATTTGTCAAGCCAATGGCTTGAAGCCTGAAGCCAAGTCAAAGTTAGAACCACACAGCAAGAACTAATGGAAGTCATAAAATGGCCTTTTGGAATATTAAACTATCATATTATATCTAGGTTTGACAAGAGGTATCATGAAAAAATCTACAAAATTGATGGTGCAGTATAGCTTACAAAGTTTGGACCCAAGTTGAAGCTGTGGCAACACTATGCCTTCCCCCCTCAGCTCACAACCACATCATGGATTTGATCTCTCCGGGCAGGGATATCCATCAGTAGGTGACCTCAAAGGATTGCACCCACAACCACTGCCCTCACAGAGCTGTCATGGGTTTCCTGACGAGACAATTCATCAAAATCCCACCCATATGGGTGGAACTGGTCTGCCAATGCCAGTGAGAGACCACAGTTCCACCCATTGCTCTCCCACTAGGAGCTCTCTTCATGACGATGAAGATAACCCTATCTGCCCAAAGCGAGAAGGCGATAGCTGTGCTAAATGAGGCACACTTCGCTCTTGAAGCTCTGCAGTGAGCATCATAAGCAACAATGCTCAACGAGCATGGCATGCAGCAAAGTGGCCATCCATGGATACTGGAGTGTCAGATGGACACCTAAGGGCCTGGTCCGCACGTCGAGTGCCACAAACGCGACGGTTAGGAGTGACGGAGTTCGAATATACAAACCGAGCGCCCATAGAGCGCTTATGTAGTCACAACCTGTCACAGTAGATAGTTATCGTTGAATCAGAGTTGCATCATTGATTCCTCTCTTGATAAGCATGGTTCGCACCTCATTTAGCCGCACAAAGACACTCAAGGAGTCTTTAAATACCCAGGCTCTCCATCGCTTGCGCACAGCAACCATCATTGCTGCTGTAGTAGGAGGGGCTGCTGCTATTCATATGGCACCCCATCTTATCAAAACTCCGATGTACACCTCATCACTGTCTGGGGAACTCTGGGTCAAGGAGCTTCTTGCAGGTCATGGCGAGCGCTTTCACAACACTATGGGAATGCAAAAGCAAGTGTTCCATGCTCTTGATCGTGAGCTCCGCATGTATTCTGGATTTCAAGATACAAAACATGTTAGCCGACATGAACAGCTTGCTATGTTCCTCTATATGTGCCGTTCAGGTGCCGTTTATAGAGAGGTGCGAGAGCGATTTCAGCGTAGCCCAGGCACTATATCTAGGTATGAAATAGTGACTATATTTCCTGATCTTGTTCTAACAAATTATTCAGAACATTTGAACAGGTTCTAGGCCTCCTCACAACACCTCATTTCTTCACACGATATCTGAAGCTTCCACTGCCAGACATTATCCCACCAGAGATACGAAACAACCCCAAGATGTACCCTTTTTTCAAAGATTGCCTCGGTGCAGTCGATGGCACACACATCAATGCTTTCATCCCTGATGAAGCTGAAATGGCACGAAATCGTAACCGAAAGGGTGGCCTCACGCAGAATGTATTTGCAGTGACAACATTTGATATGCGCTTCTCATATGTTCTTGCTGGTTGGGAAGGGAGTGCTGCTGACAGCTGTATCTTTGCTGATGCATGGTCAAAGGACTTCAAAGTTCCTCCAGGGAAATATTATCTTGCAGACGCTGGCTTTCCTGCTTGTGATTCACTGGTTGTTCCATACCGTGGTGTCCAGTACCATCTCAAAGAGTGGTCCCGCTCTTCTCCTGCGTATGATTTTCTTCAGTGATCAGATTTTTATCATCTCACATTGTTATCTTAGACCTCACAATGCGAAGGAATTGTTCAATCTGCGTCATGCCCAAGCCCGCAATGTTGTTGAGAGAATCTTTGATGTTGTTAAACGGCGCTTTCGGCTTATCACTGCTGCACCAGAATATGCACTGAAGAAACAAGCAAAAATGGTTTTTGCAATCTGTGTTTTACACAATTTCATCCGTGTCCATGATCCTGAGGACTTTGACGATAATCTTCTGGACGAGGAGAATTCCACAACACTCACACCATCTGATGGTCATGCGAGTTTTGTCTCAAACGAGGAGCGAAGATGTGCAAATACTCTACGTGATAAAATTGCCAACGACATGTGGGAGCAGTACCAAGAGTATCTACAAATGAATGAGTAATTATACTAATATTAGAAGCAATTGTGATATGTATGTCGTAGCGACAGTCAATCAAATGAAAGAATGCAAAGGAATGTAGTACTAAATGCAAGGTATTTACAAAGATGCAAGTTCAGCAAGAATATATGCATGGCGAAGACCATCATTTTTGATCTCCAAGTATGTATCGGCACTGAAAGGATCCATACGAAAAGAGAACAAGAGCTTTACCTTGATCCTCGATGGTCAGCTCAGGATCCTGAGATAGCGCCACAACAACATTGACAAGACGAGTACCTGAAAGGTGAGCTGCAGGCTGTCCACCTGCTAAGCTAGCATTTGCAACCTGTCCAACAGCACCAGCAAGGGCAAGGAGAGCATCAGGACCTGATGTACGGCCCTTCTTGGATTTCACCAGAGTGGGATCTGCTACATCATCAACTGATGCAGCACGTTTGCGGCGTTGAGATGAGGGCGGCGGTGGTGGAGGAGATGAAGAAGGGGAAGAAGTGAGCTCAGGAGCATGTTCATCCTAACATCAAAAAGTAAATAGTCAAACATATGTGAAAATGACTGCAAATACACACTGTAGTATCACAATCATCTTCCAAGATCAGGGATTGGGGGCTATCCACACTTGCCACGTCCGAGCCATCACCAATAGAGATGCTAATAGCATTCTCACCCGTCGCATGTCGACCATCGACGAGGCTGGCCATCAGCTGGTAGCACGGAAACGTCTTGGTGTGCCATTTTGATGCCTCAGCATGAGCCTGATACAATAATTTAGATTAGAATTGAACAGAAGGAAGCAACAAGCATACCTTGAGATAACGATCCCAAACGTCATCACTTGCTGTTACGAGATGCCTGGACTCATCCCATCCAAACCCAGAGAGCTCAAGAAGCCCCTTGACCGTGACATATGTATCCTTGAGCTAGAAACATATGAGAAATCACCCAGATTAACCCTAGGAAGTACTCACTGCTTTGAAACGGTCACGACAACTTGTCCAGGTCTTGGAGCCCCCTTTGCCACCACTATCCTTCAATGCCTCCTCTGCAGCAGTCCAAACGACCTTCTTCTACCTGTTATCACCTTGATTTCCGGCTGCTTGCTGCTCGAGAAGGCAATATAGAAGTGCCTTGTCATCTTCTGGGCTCCAGATAGCCTTCTTCTTTCCAGCAGGCTCCGATCCCTCTTTCGTAGGCTGGTTCTCCTTGACCGAACGAAGTGCGCGCCCAGATGTCATTGCTGCATGAAAGAATCGAAGGGGATAGAAGCGAGAGGTGGGAGATGGAAGACAAAGGAGCAAGTGAGGCGGCGCTAACACTGACACCATTGCGTGACAAACCTACCCCAACCCCACGAAATGCAGTGGACCAAACATCCGGTTTGATTACCGACTCCAAACCGGCGGGTTTTGATTTTGGTGGAGAGCGATCTCCAAACCCTACCCCAAGGGGCTGTGCGGACTGGGCCCTAAGCATCCCCAGCAATTCAGTATCGCAGTGGCTCCAGAGCAATCTACCTCTGATCACTGATGACATTGCAGTGATTGCTGCCTTGCAAATGGCCCACCTGCAGTTCCTCCACAGCCAGCTGCTGGATCCCGATACCATCTGGGATATCTTAATGCAGGTATGTGCTGAGCAGGCTGCCAAAATGCTTGTATACAACAAAGCCACTGCTTGACAGACTGCCCATCTGATCACGCCCACAGAGCCACTTCCCCCTCCTCCACATATTCCAGGAAGGGCTACCACATTTCGCAATAGAGTCATACTACAGAAGTGGCATAATGCTGCAATGACCACCCATGAACTCACCACCATCGTCAATCAAGGCATCGACTTCGATTCAGAAGGAAATCCATGGGAGCATGTTCCCAAGGAGCTCAAGCACGAACCGAAGCGAGCCCATGACAACTGCCATGGCAATACTGGTGACAACAACCACCATAACTCACAATGTGGGTCACGCCGTCAGCAATCTAACGATAGGGATGATGATGGGCATTACAAGCAGCACCAAACCCCGCAGGATAGACTGAATTCCCGCAGGCCTCCAGGGTACAAACATATGTACACTCCCCCTCCCGCTACTGGGAGGCACATCGCCAAAGATGATGACTTCCCCTTGAATGGATCGTCCACTGATGAAAACCCCAGATCCGACCAGGGACCACCTTGAGACTGTTGCAACTCATGAGAGTGACAGTACCCTAGCCTCCAGGACAACACAGAATGTCACCCACACAAGGAAAAGTGTGTAGAATTCAACTATGATCACATTCCTGAATGCAATGGAGCACAAGGGCCCCATATTTCTCATAGAGACATGGAAATAGCCAGTGCTCTAGATCAACCAGACATCTCTGGGTACTCCAGAACTATTCATCAGTGATATGCTGACATGATACACAAACGACTGGGTCAGCCTTTCGAGCCTCCCCCCAGGACCAAGCCACCCTCCCACACACAGAAACCAAACAGATGGTTTGGTGACGCCAATGTGGACAAATTCAACCAATGGCTCCACTTTCTCATGAGGTGGCTTCGCATTAACCAATATAGTGTTCCCACTCATGAAGAGGAATGCATCACAATGATCAGGATTCACCTCGATGGTGAGGCTGCTGTGTGGTTTGACAAAGAGGTTGAGGACACCAATGACAATCGGCATTGGACATTCCTGTGTGTCGTGATTGGGTTATATGATCGGTTTGTGCAGCCCACAGCTATTCAAGACGCTACAGAGGAGTTCCTCTCCATCAAATACTCAGCTACAACAGGGGTGCGTGGGTTCTTGGACACCCTAGAACGCACTGCGAAGCGTATGATACATCCTCCCGATGCATACATGTTCCAACAACAATTTGTCGTCAGCCTTCCTGCCTCTATTCGCGACAGGCTAGTAGATCGCAGCTACAATGCCAAACAACACCCCATCTCTGACCTGTACTTAATCACTCTCCAGGTGGAGGAAAGTTGAGTGATGGCAAAGCACTACACTTATGCAGCGGCTGCCAATTGTGCCAGGAACCATCCTGGAGCTTCAATGAACAGCGGTAAGATCAAGAAGCCAATGGTCACTGCCTATGTACCTCGTTCTGGTCAGAGATTTGGGCATAGCAAGCCCGTTCCTACAGGTACACCTAGACCAGAGACCATCAAACAGGGCGCCACCATGGGAACTCCCAATAATGGTGGCAGGCAAGTCGTAGCCAGACCATCATGTCCTGCCCAGAATATCACCTCTCGACTGACTACAAGAGTGCAACCCCACCGTGCTTCCAGCGGTGGCCACTTTAATGCCTCCAAGGCAAAGTGCTACACATGCAGGAACATCAGGCACATCTCCACTGACCCGAGATGCCCTAGATATGGACAACCACACCTGAATGCGGCCTGAGTCAACAACAAATCCAGCGGCACCATGCAAACCCCGAATGACTCAGCACCTGATACCATGAGCAATCGTGGAGGTGACGGTGATATCATCCAGCATGATGAAGACAGCCTGGAGGGGTCACAATATTCATCGCCAGACGATGAGCACAATGATTTCAATAGGTATTACGATATGAGCAATGACATCGTGCACATGGGCATGTGGAAGACACCCGGAGGTGACAACACTCAAGGGCAGGACTAGGTGAAAGAATCAAACATGGGGGTGTATTAGGGTAAGGACGGAAGTAACGGTACAAGAGGAAGTAAGTAGAATAAGTATGCGACTTCTGTATATAAGAAAATACCATAGTCACATGATCGTATCTAGAAGTCAGGGGATAGGGGAAGTGTAGTAAGATATGTAGAGATCTTACAGCATGATGGATACAGAGTGGCCTATACGATTGTGCAGCATGACGCCAGCTGAACCACCCATTGAGAGTGGATGCAGAGCAGTAAGATTGGCTGCCTTCCACCCTAAATACCAACCATCAGGCCATCCAGTGGATCGCCCAAAATGGGCAAACATTACCACGAAGTCGATAGTGCAATATGTGACTATCAACAGTGTACAAGCCTACACCCTCTTCGACTCAGGGTGCACGACCGATTGCATGAGTCCTGACTTCACTAGAGTAGCGGAGGTCAAATACAGATATCTCAAGGACGTCATCCCACTGCAGTTGGGAACGGTCGGGAGCAGTGCGAGCATACAGTTCGGCACATACACCCGCGCCGTATTTGGAACCATTGATTCCAGAGAATACTTCAATGTTGCTAACATTGACAGATACAACTTCATTCTGGGGACGCTGTGGATGCACAAGCACAGCGTATTGCTGGACTTTGCCAATCATGTGATCCATGTTGGAGATCAGGTGTACCCTTCCCTCACAGAGGGGGAGGAATCTGTTGAAATGGCATGATGACACACCATTCAGAAGAAGGAATGACTAGATTCCCAGTCAAAGCAGGCGCAGGCGCCCAGATCGAAATGGGGTGACATCATCAATGTCGATGTGACTGAGATGGCCATGTTGCCAGATCAACTAAACTTAGTTGAACAATCCATTCAGAAACAATTGATCCTGGAAGCACACCGTGCATGGATTTATATTTTCACACTGGAATGCATGAAAGTAACAAAGAAGTAAATGTATTATTTTCACCTTACTATTACCGGAAGTATTAAGCACTGCCACAATCAATACTGTGCCCAAGAGTAAAGATCACATAACCAATTAGAATTTGTAAATGATAATTCTTTTGCCCATATATAGTATCTCTTTCCTTTCTTAATATTTTAATGCAAAGTAATGAAACTCGGACAATCAGTTACTGTGTGTGAGAATAACAAAGTACTACAAGGGAAGTAACGTACAAACAAAGACTGTTTTGTTACTTCTTTTTCGAAGTAACAAAACAATAGTGGGTTAGTATAAGTCATAAAAAGTACATAGAAAGTACGGATCACCAAAAACAAGAATAAAATAACAACCTACAACAATAGTGATTTAGTATAAGTCTTTTGGTGATCCGTACTTTCTATGTACTTTTTATGACTTATACTAACCCACTATTGTTTTGTTACTTCGAAAAAGAAGTAACAAAACAGTCTTTGTTTGTACGTTACTTCCCTTGTAGTACTTTGTTATTCTCACACACAGTAACTGATTGTCCGAGTTTCATTACTTTGCATTAAAATATTAAGAAAGGAAAGAGATACTATATATGGGCAAAAAGAATTATCATTTACAAATTCTAATTGGTTATGTGATCTTTACTCTTGGGCACAGTATTGATTGTGGCAGTGCTTAATACTTCCGGTAATAGTAAGGTGAAAATAATACATTTACTTCTTTGTTACTTTCATGCATTCCAGTGTGAAAATATAAATCTGTGCATGGCGTGAAGCACGAAAATCACTGACGAAGTCAAGCAAGGCCTGACAATCTCGCATGGCTCGAGATGATGATGCAGGAGACAGTCCTGAATACCTGAGACAAATGGGCCCAGATTTTGAAGCTGTATTGTCTGGGGTAGAAGTATATATGGATGAGCACATACCTCATTTACGATTGAGATGGTTATTTCGATGTAAAGATATCATGGGAGGTTCACCCAACAAACTCCCCCCTCTTCGTGTCATTAATCACACGATCCCTCTTTATGATGAGGACAAGAAATATAATTATTATCTGCTGCACTGCCCTGATTCTCTGAAATCACACCTATCAGACAAGATTTCAAAATACCTCCAGTTGGGGTGATGGGAAACTTGTCAGACAGATCAAGCAGCCCCCATGCTGTGCGTCCTGAAGAAATCAGGAGGACTACATACTGTCGCAGACTGTAGAAAATGGAACAAGAACACTTATCCTGACATTACCCCATTCTCAGACCAGGATAATATCTGCCTGGATGTAGTGTGTGCAAAATATCGGTCTAAAATCGATTTTTCCGACACATACAAACAAATCTGTGTCACAACGCTCAGGGTTGCATATCTAAATGATACCTTAGACGAAGGTATATTCAAAGTATTCTAAATACTTTAACTATATCATAGTACAAAGTATAATTCAAAGTATGCAATGACTTAGCATAATACCTTTGTTAATGGTATTATTGACTTAGCAAACAAGTATTAAACCCCGGTGGCAACATACCTTCGAATGATACCTTGTCAATGTTTTTAAACAATGTATTAATCAAGTATTAAACTTAAATACCCATAGAATAGTCTCATTTAATGTATTAAACTGAGGATGTTGTTGTTGCATTTTCACTTAGCTCAAAACCAATGTATTAAGAAAGTATAATACCTATGATATGTTCAAAATAAAACAATCATATTTTTCGCAATGGTATTTAACTCTCATCCCTTTACTTGAGGGCCGGTGCGAAGTCACTGACGTTTTGAAGCTACCTTCACAGCTACCGGGTTGGTAGGTACAGAGTGCGGTTTCGCAGGTGTGGCTTTGCTGGTGTGGCTGGGGCTTTGTGCGTGTGGCTGCAGGTTCGCTGGTGTGAGTGCAGGTTCGCCAGTGCAGGTGCAGGTTCGTTTCAGCAGTTGCGGGTTCGCAGGTCTGGGTGAACGGTCATGAGTGCAGGTGTGTGTGTTCACAGCTATGTGTTGAACATAGGTTTGGTAGTGGTACAGAGGAACAAGGGAAATTCAATTAATACAGCAATTACAACATATGTTTGAGTCAATTCTGGCATTAATCCCGATTATGTCTCTCATACACCTCTTTTGTCACCCACCTAGGATGACCACGACCTGGGAAGATATGTAGGACATACTTGCAGCCATTCACCTCTCAGACTTCACCAATGCTGACTGATGACCACACTGAGCCAGACCAAAGCCAAAGTTGCGGCTCTCTGGCTGGCGAAATGACATGGTAGAATATGTCGTTAACTTCTCGAGTAATGTCAGGTGGAAATGTGGAAGGGGATGCAATGGCTCTTCCGCCCCGCGAGCAAAACCACACCGAGAAGAATTCACCGTTGATGACTTTTCTGCTGTGACAGGCAAAGGAATCTGTACAAGTTTTACTTGAAGGTTTCGTGCCTGGTGGTTTCGTGCTGCCCCCTGAAGGATTCGAGGGCGTCAAGGAGGCTGAACAGACCTAGAAACCATGAGACACGGAACAAGAAATTGCTGACAACGTACATCTTGTGTTTGCTTGGACTTTCCTGGTGCCGTCTTAGTTACCAGGGGGATCGAGGGAGTTGGACGAGCCTAATAGGAAGCCGTGAGATAGGAAAATGGTTAGACAAGCATGCATACATTCTGCGGTTGCTTCGGCTTGGCTTTTTCCTGCTTCGAAGTTGGGACGCTTTTTGGTTTCGGCCAACTACAAATATGTGTATTTGGGGTGAGCACTTGATGATGATCATGAATGCTGCTACTCACTTATCATGGGCTGGCCATGAAGGGGGCATGGAGCTGCAGTCATCTTCAATTTGCACTTGGTGTTCGCTAGTTTCGCAGTTTGGCATGGCTTGAGTATATGATTCTATATACGATTCGCTTCGCTTGAAAGGAGATACCGCCTTGAGCTTGGGGGGAAGTGCTGGTTCAAATTCTTCTGGTGGTGGTATTGTAGGCACCAGCAAAGCAGGATAAGGGAGGCGGAATTGGAATGGCTTGCCAACTTGGCTGCCGTTCAATCCAAGGACAAATTGGCGCTCACCGGGAACAAATGGAGGTGACTGCATTGATATCTGCTAGGAGTATTGTGTAGAGGGGAGACATCTTTGAGTGGCTACTTGTACACATTGAACAAAGGGACTGTGAGCGCTTGTCGGAGTGCTTCAAGCTTGAGGTTCATGCAGGTTCTTCCAATCATCACATGATCATTCCATAGGGGTTATCTTCACATTAATTAATTTACACTTTGACAGGCTACGACGTATGGCATTTACACGAAGGGCTAGAATATTATGTTTGTTAATTCGCTGTTCCTGTTCCATTGCCCAATGAGCTCCCGCGAAGTCCTTGGATCGACGGATGATCTCTAGATAATGGACGATCTTTCTGTGTCCTAACATTCTTGAAGCGTTCAACGATACTAAGTGAGGTTAATCATTAGTGACAAAGGGCAAGTGGTTAGCGGCTTACTATTGGACTCGAGGTGAGAAGGATAGATCAAAGTCTGCTTGAGGATTCAATGATTCAAGCTCGTATTTGTTCAGGCCACGAAGGAAACCAGGATCATAGAAATTCCTGGGTAAACCTGGTACCGGTGGGGACTTTTCAGAAACACGGGCAGAGTCCACTCAGACGTGTGGAAACCTTCCTGGCCCGGCACGATCATCCAAGGTGAACCAGGTGGCCATATGAAGAGCGTCGAAGGTCCTAAACCACTGCTTGACTTCTGCAGAACGCCAAGGGTGATTTGTGATCATGTAACGCTCCTGTAGAGTCTTGCGATAGAGGTTTCTGTTGGATGAGGCGCCATGATCTGTCTCATCACCACTAACTACTTCGGGGTGGCATGGTTTCCCAGAGGGGGAGACATCGCCGCATACTCGCATCACACTCAGCTAGTTGTTCACACATGTCTCTTCGACGATGTCTGAGCTATAAATGTTCGCCTGTTAGTATACTTGAGCTAGCATCCTTGAAACTTACCGAGTGTTGTCGGAATTCTCAAGCCTTCGCAACTTTCTTGTGGTGCTTCCGAGCTTCATAAGCCTTGGTCTTTGGCGCATTCAGATCCTGAAACCTTTTTTGAAGGTGGTAGAGATGATGCGAGAAGGTGAAGGCCACTGCATGCTTGTCCTTGCAGGAGTATTCAGTGGAAGAGACAAACTCCTTGGCAAACAACTCCCCAAGTCGTTTGTTCCACAGTGAAAAGATGCTGCCCTCTAAATCGGGGCAAAAGTTTTTGATAGACAGCTGATGAGGACCGTGAGGGGAGGAAGCATATGCCTTGACCGAATCAGGATCAGCTGAATTGATAAATCCTCGGTCCTTAATTTTCAGGAGGACAGAATCACAGAGTTGGCGAACGTCTGCCTATACAAAGATTAGTTGAGCCGCTTGTAAAATTCGGTGTTACTTACCTTAAGTTGAGTAACATCGGCCTCATTGTGGACTACATTGTAACTCCGCTTGCGCCTTTTCCCCCTGTTCTTCAACTGTTCAGATGGACGAGGCTGTTGGCCGTGGGAGGAGTGATGACACCTGGGAGTGCCCCGATTAGGACCATTATTTCGAGGTTGAGAAGGTGAGGGATTGTGCACGGCCCAGTAATCCTCTGGGGAATTCTCGGGATTGTCATCGCTATAATCGCTGCCACTATCACCTCTGCCCCCCCTGTCTTCATTGTCTCCATGCATGGCTTCCTCCACTGATTCCGGGTCAATATTGATGTTCCTTCGCCGGTGTGGTGAAGAAGACCCATTCGCAGGCGAGTCTTCGTAATCGTTGTCATCATTGTCATCGTCAATGGTAATGTTCCTTTGCTGGTGCGGCTTGGACAACGAAGGCCTACTTGGAGCCGAGTCTTCTTCCTCATCGATACTACCGTTCCTTTGCGGAGTCCCCTGCCAAGACGACTTGTTCGGCGTCAAGTAACCCTCCTCCTCCTCCTCCTCCTCCTTCTCCTCCTCCTCCTCCTCTTCAATGCTAGCGTTCGGTCGCCTAGGACACTGCGGGGAAGAAGGTAGTTCGTCTGTGCTAGACTGCTGTTTTGAATACTGCCGTGGTGCGCACGGCAGTTTGTCTATGTCCATGGACTCCTCGTCCTCTTGACGTATAAGACCAACTTTCTCTTGAAGGAGTGGTCGCCCATATTGCATTGACGTTGGTGACGGAGGCGCAGTGTTCTGTTGGTGTGGTGGTTCACCGCCTTCGCCTAGAGCTATAGATCCTGCCTTTAATTCCTCTTGGAGCACATCCATTCGTCGAGTCGGCGGACGGTTGAGGGCCGCCTTGGGTAAGTCCCTGACATCGACGAGATGGGTATTCCTCCAGTATTCATGAAGAGCACTAATGGCCTCGTTAGCAGGCAATGTAATGGATTCTCATGTTACGTTATTTGGGTCCAAGATCGTAGCGGAAAGGGATCTAGAGATCGGTGACCTTGTAGTCAAAGGTCTCTGGGTGGAGGCTGAAAGGAAAGGATCCCTCAGGTTTTGAGTGTTCCAATCTACTGTTGAGTCATCAGGGGCATATGGGACAGTCATTGTGGGTATACATGTTGCTGCTGCTGCTCCAGTATTAGCGACAGCAGTAGTCCGAAGATAAAGGACTTACAAAGTGAATGTTCTATAGTGAGAACCGGGTTCTGGTGCAAAGGTAGCTTGCCACAGCAAGTGTCCCTGGCAGAGGTCGGAACACCATGTTCATAACATGGATCGGGAAGGTTTGTAGATAGGAGACAGTCCCAAGGGACTATGGCATCATGTGGTGTACGAGAAACCGGAGGCTTCACGCCCGCAGGAACCGGTGGGTTCATCCCCCCATGGAGTGCAACCCCAAAGGCAGGCAGCGCTGAGATAGCAGGACGCCAGATTGTGGGTTGAGGAAAAGCTGGCGGGCTTATATCGTGGTCGTCGATTGCAGGTAACGGTTGCTCGTCGAGCTGGCCCACGTTTGCAGGCGCTGCAGAGATGACAGGCTGCCAGTTCGAGTCACGCAGAGAACCCGGCGCGCTCATATCATCGTTGATGGCAGGTAACGGTTGCTTGTCGACTTTGACCCCAGGCACAGCAGAGATGACAAGCTGCCAACTCGAGTCTCGCGGAGAACCTGGTGCGCTCATATTGTCGTCGACTTCGACCCCAGCCACTGCAGAGATGAGTGGCTGCCAGGTCGAGTCTGGCAGAGAACCTGGAGCGCTCATATCGTCGTCGATGGCAGGTAATGGTTGCTCCTCGAGTTCGACTCCAGGCGCTGCAGAGATGAGTGGCTGCCAGCTTGTGTCTCGCGGAGAACCTGGAGCGCTCATATCGTCATCGATGGCAGGTAACAGTTGTTCCTCGACTTCGACCCCAGGCGCTGCAGAGATGACAGGCTGCCAACTTGAGTCTTGCGGAGAACCTGGTGCGCTCAGATTGTCAACGACTGCAGATGATGCTTGCTTGTCGAATTCAGCCCTGCTTGCAGGCGCAGCAGAGATAGCAGGAGTCCAACACATCGATTTCTGCTCGCTGACTCTACCCTCACTTGCAATTCTTGTGGAGATGGCAGGTTTCCTTAGAGTGTATACTGGTGGGGTCATCACATGACCGCTCAAAATGATGGGGTACCATCGCGTCCTGCTCTGCTCCCCAACAAGTTCAGCATCGCGTGCAGGCAAAGCAGAAATGGCAGGATGCCATTGCGTGTCTCCGAGTGCCTGGCCTCTGATAGATATTGCAGAGTTACACGCGGCCGACGTTGCTGTGGAGGTGACGGGGTCCACTTGTGACATCTCCCTGTTATCGCTTGCAGGCACAATGGTATTTAGTTCTTCGTCTTCAAGAACTCAGTCAATTCGTGCATCCCTTTGACAATGAAATTGCGACACACACCATCCATAAGGAATGATTCATCGCAATCGGAATTGTCAGATTGCATATCAATATCAGTAATGTCAACACCACGGCTCCCCAAGCCATCCTCCCCCTGATCTGCAGAGGAGCTCCGTGTCAACAGTCAGATTTAGCAAATGGGAAGGCCACCGACCATTGACATAGGAAGGGCCTGTAGCAAGCTTCTGTCGAGTAGACTTGATGGTACCAATGAATTTGTTAGCTTTCGTCCGTTCGGATTTGGTGGCATGGTCAGATTTGGCGGCATAGCTGACACAGATAGGGTGTTGTCTTGAAGAGCTTCTGAAGTGCCAGGCTTCAGACAAAGATTTCAATTTCCGTTTCGAAGGTTTGCTTTTCATCATTTCTGTCAGTGTAGAACTTGGGCACAGGAAGAGTGCGAAAGATGGGAGGAGTGGTGAACGAAGCCAGCAGATAGCCACATCCTTTTCGACAACGAATGGGTCCAAACGTGGTTGATGAATGGGGGGTCCAAATGTAGGAGGACAAAGCAAATCCAAGCAAATCCGGAGATTTCATCATGAAATGCAGATATATCCAGAAATTGGTTTAGCCAGCGAAGTAGACAAGGAAGGCACGTCGACATCAGCCTCATGTTCTGATGAGTGCATTCAGTGGAAGATGATGATCATGTGATTCATTAAATTAGAAGGCCTTAGGAGAACATATACATCACGGCTACATATAATCCTCTAGTGGGAGGGCATGAATACATCGGCCTGGTATCCCTGGGAGTTCCATGGCAGTGCATGCGAAATGGCAAACAATATTCAAAAGGGTTATAAGCTGTTCTTCGCTGAAGTTGTCCTAGAATAGTTGTCCTCCACTGGGAAGAGAGCGGAAGGGATCCTTATGGCAGAACATATTCTGTAATGGTTCAAATGGGTGGACTTGGACAAAAGTCTCAATCTCCAACACTCCATCAACTGATCTTCTCTGGTGTACGAAAATCATGCCAATCCTCCCAGCCGTGCGTCCGTCTGCCCCATTGAATATGATGTGACTATTGCCTAATGTTCTGCTTTGAAATGACTTGCCCAGGTGTTGGACACTCTTACGTTTCCAAACCTTGTTTGGAATATATCTGTTGAGCATTGCCAGGTCTTCGGACTGGATATGCTGTTGTAGAAGTGAAAACAGGTGAGGCAGGAGGGACTTTGCTGGTGACTTGGGCGATGGCGCCGGATCAAAATCCTCATTGAATTCGAGGTTATCCTGCATGAACGTCGACCTTATATTTGCACTATGCTGAACAGACAGCTGGTCCACAAAACCTTGAACTGGCGGAGAAAGTGTCAAGTCGCCAAACAGTGCCCAGAGCTTCTGGCCTTGGCAAAATTTCGTGAAAATGGTTTTCTCCAGTTCACCTAGGTCACAAAGGAATCATGAGAGATGTAACTACAAAATAGACACACATAAGCGTACCAAACTTTGAATTTGTCTGAATACTTTGCATGAGGCCATTGAATCGCTCGAACGCAAAACAACGCCAAGAGTGGGTCAGCCCCCACCGTCGAAGATGCTCACCAAAGTGAAGCGATAAGTGCTGATAAGGAGCTATAGATGTTCCAGGGTATAGTTCGAGTAGCTTGTGTAGATATTGATGAGTGTAGTGTTCGTACTGCTTCACTTGAGCCAGAGTGATAGTTCTCAGAGAGCTCAATCTGATGGCTTGCACCAAGTCCATGAAGTTATTCAGGACCTGACATGTACAACTATCGTGACCTGCAGCACCCCAAATCCTGATCAACGTGATAGGAAGGTGAATCATGCAGAAGGACTTCCATTCATCTGCCTTCAGTCGACCTTGCTTAGTGGTCCCGGGGTGCTTGGGTCCACGGCTCACCCAGCTCGGCAGCATTGTACATTCCATGTCCTGCCTCACTTCGCTCAAAGTGACTTGTCCGAGCACCCGGGATTGTCGTCCGGCGTATCAGCTTGGTGTCTTTTTCCCTTTCAAAAGGCGCTCCTGCTCATCGATGATGCCGACCTCCTTTCGCTGACAGGAATATTAATATTCAGATATGCAGAATCATCCAGGAGTGACATACCGCTTTCTGTATTGCATCGGTCATACTCTCAAGGGAAGACTTAGCTGGCAAGCAAAGTCCGAGTATCACATTACATATGGTTCTTGCCTGTACAAGGCTAAGGTTCTTCCGCATGAATTCCTTAGTCCCAGATTCATATAGCTGACAGGCAATGTCTGCTGTTATATCAGCCCAAGGTCGAATTATGCCGTTGGTGTCTAGAGGATCTCCCTTGCCATTGAACCAATGCTGCGCGACATGCTGTCAGGCTGTTAGACAGTACTTCACTTGGCTGGGGCATGAGTCACTCACATGATCAATCAACTGCTGGACAAGCTGATCTTTAACAAGCTTCTTGGCATATTGAAGTCCTTCTTCGTGCGATAACTGCCATAAAACATCTACCGGGCATGTATTCAGGTTCATGTCACTCCCTTCATGAAGAATGTTTCTAGCAGCAGCAAGCTGTGAATCGTTTGGGCCTTCGCTGGTGTTATCAAAAGTGATCCCATCCCCATCATCAATATCGGCGTTCATCCCCCAAACCTCACGACAGTGGCGTTGAAGCATTCCCAAGTAAAATCCATGCATTGAATCGATCACGACGTGTTTGGTGGGGTCCCAGTACGGCAGGCGAAGGAGTTTGCTCCAACGGATGTGACACAAGTCAAAATGCCTTTTACACGCCTCCTCAGTAAGTTTGTTCAACCATTCTTTTGCTAGTGCATGATGCTCTTCATTGCTACGCCGTGGCCAGCTCTCATAGTCCAAGTTTTCCATTTGCAACCGCTGAAGTTTACATTCGTGACACTGGTCATCACAGGCTGCGTGAGCGAACCCAGATATTTGTCGGGCGGTGGGCAAATCACAGACAAGTGGAACGAGGGCACAGCAAACAAGTAGCCTGTGAGGGTGGGTGGGGGTATGCATGAGGAATAGTCCATTGTACCATAGATCAAGCAAGTCATTGATGAGCAGTTGAAGGTAGTGGTTAATTTCGCTGTAGGAGAGTGTGTCTGGGCCAGGAATGATGCCAACAAGATAGATGTTTTCGACAAGGAAGTGAAGCGGGCGGGGAAGGTTCAAGCAGGCCATATACATGCCACTGATCTTGACGGCCTTCCCCGCTACGCAGTTTCCATATGGATTCAGCGAATCGAAATTGAAGCTAAAAACGAGGCGCCTTTCGTTCGGCAACTTGACCACAAACCTGCCGTCGCCATCAGGTCCTTGAAAATCTTGGAGGATCGACCTGTCCCATATGTCCCCCATGGTCCCCCCCTCATTGCATCCTTCATAGGGATCCCAGTCCAATGCATTTGCTATGTTGGGCTGGCAAAACATCCATGCGATCCAGTGCTTGAAGTCATGATATAGGAATTCACAACAAGCTTGTATCTGCTTGCTCGGTGTCTCTCAGCATATACGAGCACCACATTTTGGGCCCATGTAAGTGGTACGGGCAGTGCAGGTGGTTGGGATGGAACTAGGGACGGCTGGGTCAAAGCCATGCAACACCCAGCATTTGGGACAGGAGGCAAATGAGCGATATTTGGGCGAAAGGGATGGTAGGGCATTGAATATAGTTTGCGCATCATTGGGAATATTCTTTGACATCTCGAAGGTAGTTTGGGCATCACTAGGAATGTTCCTTGCCATATTGCCTACTGATGGCATGGCAGACTCACTTGCAGAGAGGTCAAGAATGCTTTGTATTCCTTTCAAGACATCGCTAACTGCTTTCAATGATAAATGGGATAGTATGTTGAGTGATGCGACGAGCAAGAATGTCGTTAGAATGATAGGATTGAAGTGAAGATAAGGACAGTCCATGACATCAGCTGCTGGTTGTTTAGTAGCAGTCCCTCTCTGTAGATAATTCACATACTGGTATTGAGTAGGTTACCATTGTATCGACGATGATTGACAGCTGCCACCCGAAGAACTTCCCACTGTTCTTTCTTCAGGCATTTGACTTGGGCCACAGCGTCATCCAATGAGCCCATCACTATCTCCTCCAAGAGACGAAGCTTGGATGTTGCACGCCTCTTGGGATGTGTTTGGATGTAGGATCTAGTAAGGGCAAGCCACACTTCAAATTGTATTATCTCTGTGTTTGCTGCAGCGATCAGATCCAGCGAGAGGAGAGCGTCACTATCCGCCAGATTCTTCGAGATTATTGGAGAATCAGCAGTAGGAGGGCTTGCGAAGACAAGGGGACCAGATGTGCACAAACTCGAATTCGAAATGGATCCCAAGCGGACCTGAATGGACTTGAGTTGGGTGTGAAGCTGATTGATGGATTCCAGAGGAGGAGACGGTGGTTCCTTTGATGTTCCGCAGTGGATATCATCCATTGGCTGCAGCGCGTTCCAAGCTTTGTGTGGCTCACCAGAGTGCATCTCAGTGAGAGGTAGATCATCAAGGTGAGCTTGTGAAAGCGATGCGTCCCAGTAAGTTCCAACTCCTGACTGGCGAGACTTTGCTCTGTGTGCCTTGTACTCAGAAGGTCCAAGGAGCTGCACTTTGATGATGTTCAGTTGTCCGTCAGGAGAACTGATGACGGTGATGGAACAGCAGCATTCCCAGCATTCACATAGATAGTGTTTCTGTGACGTGGGTTTAGTACTTCTACCAACAACTTGACCACGACGGAGGAAGGGGGGCATGTAGATGTAATAGATCAAACAATGATCGTGATGAACATGTACACCATGATGCATTGATCATTGAAAGATCTCATGTGATCGTGTCACATCTGCTTGCAATGATCATTTCGTGTCACGACCAAGTGGCAAGATAATGTCAACTACCGGTACCATGAGGGATATAGACAAGCTCAGGCTCAGATTGGACCTGTCGGCAAGGATCGCGCGAGAATCTTTGAAGTCGACAGTGAGTATTTGTATTGATTCTTTTTGACTAACTTACGCTGATCTCGACACTGATCTCGTGCAGGACATCCATTTAACAAACCTCAAACAAGAACAGGGAAGGGTGCAACAAATCAGGCATCTTAAAAGACAACTAACCCACTTATTGGAATATCCAAGTGAGTATATTCAACTTTTCAACCATTTACCATGACATTCCTTCTATGTGGTTTTGCAGGATGAACACCTTGCGCTATTGATGAATGGCCCTGACACAATCACGCTCGAGCTCTCCCACTATCTAGTGGATCTGTAGAGATCAATCACGAGATCGGGGCTTTGGGAAAAGCTCATAGGTCGCATTTATGTTCAACACCATCTCCTAGCCTACCACCAACACCTATGACACCCTCGACACCTGAATTTGATATGGCACAACTGGAGCTTGATTTGCCTTCCCCTATCTCCGACTCAGATCCTTTCTGGGATCTGAATTCGATTGCTAGCACTGATTGGGATGAGGATGAATCAACAGCCGCCAATGAAACGACTCCTCCCCTTGAACATCCTCTGGGGCGCGAAAACATCTGCATACTGACTAGTTGCATCTCCAATATTAGCAATATCAAACACTCCGGATTGGACCCCATACGCAAGCTTGCCGTCTCATCCCCCATATCCGACTTGCACCGACTTCGGCCTCCAAGCTCTATGTCCGGCGTGGCTCAGCAAGTCGAGCATCAATATTTTGACCGACGTTACAAACGCAAAGCCTACAAGTATGATACACCACTCCCCACAGTGTAAGGGCAACCTCAAGATGGCTGCACAGCGCAGGCCTAGCAGAGGGAGAATCCAAAGAGATGAATAAGTCTAACTACAATACATGAGAGAGCTGCTCACCTAGCAGAGGGAGAATCCAAAGAGAACAGGATAGGGATTCTCCATGCTAGGAAGCGAAGTATATACTGTAGTAGCGTGGGAGGAATGAAGGATAACTGTACAGTACACCAGCCACAAGTCCGAACGAATATCACAAGGTACGAGGGGGCATGTGATAATGAAGTGGGAGGGGAATGAACAGGAGTCGTGCCAGCGACCTGGAGAAGTAAGAGCAAAGAGTAATGAAGTGGGGAAAGAGGATAGGGGTAGCCCGGACGAGCCCCGAAGTGTATATACTAGTCTGAGCAAGTCCGAAGCAAGTCCGAAGTGCGGGAAGACTCCGGAGTCACCAGACGTGACTCGGATGCGAAAGGAGTGGACGGAAAGGAAGTGGAAAGGAAAGGGGACGAAAGGGAATGAAGGGGATGTAGGTAAGAGTCTGTGGGATGAAGGAAAGGAGAAAGGAACAAGGAGGAAGGGAGAGGGACAGGGGAATAGGAGAAAATAGGAGTGTCCCCTTACACACGGCTAACTCCGTTCTGGAATTGACAGCCCCGACATTCCTCAAACAGAACAAAAGCTATAATATGTTGATGCCTAATTCATCCAACAACCATCGGGCACTTCTACAGCTTGTCTTTTGTCGCTGTATTTATCTATTTTGCTTTCTATTCATGCTTCTACTACTCTATCTTATTGCGGCATTCACACTTAGTGATGTTCTGTCCCCAGAAGAATTTCCTCCAGATATTCTTGATGTAATATGTCGTGCACATAAATATTGACGTGAGCATGAAATATATACAGGAATTTCGTTCGATCCGAACCACAAATGTCTGCTGAAAAGCTTGCATTGTTCAAGATGGGCGTTTCGTGGTTTCGTATCATGACCTGTGAAATAGACGCCTATACTGAGCAGTGGCCAGATCTTATCTTGATTCTTATCTTCCTTTGTTTCAACGACTAATATATAGTTTGTGTATCTTCGAGCTGTGGCGATTGTTGTTCGCCATGGCTCACCCGCTAATTATGTGAGTGACACTCAAGTAAAGTCATTCTGAACGTAGCACATGTTATTAATTACATTGTCAATAATCAAGAAGTATGGTTGCTATACTTAAGCTTGCGTAAGTAATAGGCATAAGAGGCAAAAAGGACAAAAAGGATGGCGAAACATAGCCAGAAAGGGTGACAACTCCGCTGGGTGGCTGATTTGACCTTCGAGTTCTCTGCGGGGGAAATGGTAATGAGATCGATATCCAAGGTCAATTTGTGTGACGTACTCAGATTTACTCAGTGATTTACTTGGTGAGATTTCCAGATATTTATTTGGCCACTGGTTGAGCTTCCTGCAATGAGAAAAACGGTTAGTCAACCCATCACATTCTCCTGCAAGTTGAAGAATCTGGCCCACTGATAATGTGGCCATTTAGCAACGAGCAGAATAAATGATCACAAGGGATCCACCTACAAGGAACTGAAAGCAGTGCATGGAAGCTGAGAAGAGTTGTGATATCCCACAGGAATACTTTTCGATCAGAAGCTCCCACAAGGGCGGTGCCACCATGTATGAAGGCAGCAGGGTGATGGGATGGGGAGTCACCAGAGTCAATCTCTGGTTGAAATGAATGAAGGAAGACGCCCGTATTGATATCGTAGATGTGAAAAGTGTTGGTCTTGTTCGAGGCTACAAAGTGGCGACCGTCTGGGGCGACAAGTCCTCTGGGACTGATGCAAGTCATGAGATAGTAAACACCACAGTCGGTTGTCTCACCATTGATTTCGCACTGGCAATTCCGATTGTGGGCGAAGGGAAATGTTCGGCCCAGTTGCCTCAGCATTTATACACCAGATCCTGCAAGTCGATATCAACGAAGCGGAAAGAAAGAGTGCTGGATTCAAGGCAACACACAAGATTCCATTGTTGAGATAAGAAATGACAATGGTGTCGTTGTCGACCCAACCGATAGAGGTCACTTGGACTTTGTGGTTACCATGAGAATGAGTGGCAGGAGGCGGAGGAATAGTCATGACATGTTGAAGGTCTGCATGCGACTCTAGTAGCCATGCCGTCCAGGGTCAGCCAGGAGGAAATTTACTGGATAGCGGCTGTGACAACAGTACATACCATTAGGCTTCCATATGTATTTGCACGATATCATTATGTACTACCAAGTGTGATTGAGGAGTGGGAGTGATGAAGCGCGATAAATTCAATTGGAGAGTTCAAGGGGTCGAAGCCTGTCAACGTCTAATGTAGTGTCAGTCAGCGGTCAGTCAGCAGCACTGCGCAGGTCTTGGGTCTTACATGGCTGGGGTCCTGTGTGACATCAATGGTAGCTGTTAGCAACATGCCATCAGAAAATCCACCAAGAAATTGCTGTCGATGCATCCAGGCTACAGACAGTGCCTTCGCGTTATCCCATGGCATCTCAAATTCTTTCTCTCCTGTGTCACAGTTCCACACACAAACAGAAGACCTGATGGCAGCAGAAATATATTGACCCCCAGGAGAGAAGGCAATCGATTTAGATGTGTGGATAGCACCTTCATAAGTGCAATGAATGGTACGCTTGTGCTTGTACTGGAGGACCATCTTTGAGGTGGTTAGAGAGGATAATTAGAAGCTTGCCACCACCGCGATGATGCCATGAGTCACGTACATCACATGCATGGAGGACCCGTATGCATCACATGGCCAAGGGGTCATTGAACTCAACCGCTTTGCTTGCCATGGTCAACACATTACATCCTCTTCAATTGCCTCTGATCATCATCTGCCACCATGAATGAACACTTCATGGTGGATCCGACTGTACAACGGCCAACGTCTCACTGCCAACGACTACAGATACCTTGTCTCCCAATCAGTCTGCACCCACACTGACCACGATACCCTTCCTACAGCTGGATCGTGATTTGCGCTATTCTCTGCATTGGAGCCTCAATGACATTCTTCTGCTGGTGTAAACATCGCGACATTGTTCCTTTGGGGATATATGGCTTAACATCCACCAAAATCGATGTAGCAGATTTCTGGCCCCAATCTCATTGTGCCCCTCCCTCCATGAACCACGCCCTACTATCGAGTGGTGCAAGGATTGTCCATCATCTCACTTCTCCGTCCTATGATCCCCAATGGGGGGATTTCCATCGCCAGCTCTTTGCCCCCATCTATGCCTTGAGAGATAAGTGGCTGGGCTTCAAACTATTGGAACTCCACTTGAGCATACCACAGGATGCTATTAGCGATGCACCCTACAATCAGTGCTGGGAATTTGCTGGACATCATGGTCAGATCACTGTCACCCTTCGGAGCCCAGTTTTCCTCACTCACGTTAGTATGGGTACTCCCCTGGCAGTGGGATCACTGGAAGTACCGAAATCTGTTCACATTTGGGCACTAGTCAATAAATCCTTGATATCATTCTCTGGCTCTGTTGCACCTCACTTCTTTGCTTGCACTGGGGCAATACCTCAAGAGATCGCTACACATCGCTTCATTAGGCTTGCTGATTTTCAGCTAGACCAAAATCATGACTTTCATCCGGTTACAATGGCTTACGCCGTTGACACTGTCGTCTTTGAAGTCCTCAGTAATCATGGAGGAAACTCTGCCTGTCTCTACCATCTGGGTGTCTATGGCTCTCCTTCGCAAGCTTAGGCGTGCGCTTAGGTGGTCGTGGAAATATACTTCCATATATATTATACTTGAATCTTTATTTAACGCGCTGGAACCACAAAGGGCTCAGTACTCATCACTTGTTCCTCACCACCACACTTGCCACTCAACGCCACTCCAACTATCCTCTGAAGCTTTGAATATGACGCTTTGGTGAGCCTCCAATCTCCATATATATATTATGTCGCTCAATCAGCATGCTGCTCATGATTAGGGTGTTAACTATCCCGTCGAACTCCCGCTCCAACGCTACTACCCTCAGCCAGCCTGTGCACTTAATGAACTTGGCATTCACTGCTATCGTAGGCAAAGAACACTGTAACATTGAGCTCCATCTAAGTCAAGGCCCAATCGAAGACCCAGTTGTCTGTCATCTGGGATCGTTAACTCCTGGAAAGGTGTGTTCGACTTTGTCTATAGTGCTAACGTCCGTCGCTCAATTATCCTTTGTACTTTAGGTGGAGCACTATGCCCTCGACTTAATTCTCAATGTTGAGCACAAGATCATCTTTGTCAATAAAGGTGATAGGTGAGAATATCATCACACATCACAGTATATACCGCACTTCTCATCCCCTTTCTCAGTGCTATCTGCCTCTCTGGCTACTACCTTGGACCCGAGGTGCTCACGAATACCGGCCTGGATGAAGGTACCGAACATCTTTCACGTTCGAACAGTATGGACTCTGTGGCAGCAATGTTGCTACCTGTGACAGGTCTATCGCGATCAGATTCTGTGGGGTCTGTTGCGACAACCTTGCAGCCTCGATTGAAGAACTCAGCCACCCTCGGCCGCCACAATAGCAGCTTGTTGACCATCAGTACTACCTTTCACACACTCGAAGCCAAAGCTGTTAGGAAAGGACACAAACACAAGGCGGAGGCCATCTCCACTGCGATGGCTAACACCCCTGCCGCGAATTTCAAGGCAAAGGGGGGCTCCCCCAGCGTTACCAATAAGCGAAAGCTTGACCCTACCGCTGACACCGCCCCGCCACCTGCAAGCACTACCCCACCTGCACCCAACGACATGTCTGCTGCACCCAATGACGTGTCTGCTGCACCCAACAGCGCATCTGCTTCATCCAACGGCGCGTCTGCTGCATCCAACGGCGCGTTGCCTCCTGTGCTCTCTGGCATTATATACTCTGACAAGCACAAGGGTGACGCTAATGGCGACGTTGCCATCTGGGATGCCGACGTCGAGATTTACTTTGTTCTCTCAGTTGGGAAAGTCGATGTGTGCTGGCATCTCCCCCCCACCACAGTAAGTAACCTCATCTAGGTTGTTAATCTCATACTCAGCTCTTTTTCTCAGTTCAAGTTCACCATGGGCGACCCGGATGTGATCAAAGGTGTGTAGGCATACCCCAGCATCACGAATTTCATTGACAGTCCCCTTTCTAGGTTTAAGCCTTGGTGTTTTGGGCATGCACCCTGATGGTGAACGCCATCTCACTATCCCTGCACATTTGGCTTTTGGAAAGCAGGGTCTTGCTGAAAAGACTCTCCTCTATTCTGCTTACGGCACAGGAGCTGTACCTCCTGATTCCGCTGTCAACATGAGTACATTCCCATCCCAATGTCTTTTGCATTTTCTTATATTGTCTTGCAGGAGTGAAGATGCACAAAGTCTGCCTTCTGGACCATCTCTATTGATCAAGATGCCCATTTTCAAAGCCATATACAGAAATACTACTTTGTTGTACCTCTTCCCAATGTGTCCTCTGTTAAGCCTCTGTCTCTCTTTCTTACTAGAATGTATTAATCGTTGGCAACCGAATATATCTCCTATTTACTCCTATATGGTCACCTGATATTAAATCCTGAAACTCCTAGCGCTTAAGATAAGATTAGCACCATTCTCTCGACTTTCACCTCGAAAATGTCGATCTGTTGACAGTATATGGCCGCTCCCGTGTCAGTACTAGTAGTGCACAACCAAGGATGAGTTTCGATCTTACCATTACTAGCCCCAATGTTCCACAAGTCCCTGATTGGAGACAGACTCGGAGTTGGGAGTCTGCTTTGAACACGGAATGAGGTGAGCCTTTGTTCGTACTTTCCCCAATTTAAAGCTCATCCCCACCATTCTCCTCTCTCTTCCTCCCGCCTTCGTTCACCAAACACTTTTAGTCCTGCACCATCATGGTCTCTGCTCTATTTCGAACGATTACACCAACATCTGCGAATGTGAGCCCACCAGTTGCCTCTCAACACGGTTACGATTGATCTTAGTCGCGTAGGACAAGTTCTCTTTTGTCAGTGTCTGCCATTATTGCTCTACCTCGCGTCTTCCAGTTATCCGACAAATACCTCTCTGAAACGAACACCCTTGTCTTGACGGATTGTTTATAGATGACATGGCCCAACCTCGCCGCCATGATGTCATCGTTACAGTCTCACTCAGGACAAAGACACAGTCATTCCACATATTCTTCAAGGCAGGGAGAACGTTACCTTTGAACAACTCTCTGCGAGATCTGCAAAGTCGCTGTGCATGGCCACACCAGTCGCATGGTGACGTGGTAGTGATACGAAGAGGGCAGCGCAAGAACTTCATCAATATTCGCGGGGCAGACGGGAAAATGGAAATCGCAGGCATGAAAAGGTGTGTTGACAAACCCTCCATATGCTCATTCTATTGATTCATTCAATATTGCCAGTCTTCTCCGACGCCTCAAACACAAAGGGATTCACAGTATTCCGCACAAATTCTACTGTCGCATGCGTTGACATTACCTTGCACCCAAATCTTCATATATATAACCATTTGCCTGTTCATAACCAACAGGAGATTAATTCTTGTAACTTTTACAATTTGTAAATAAAAGTGTGTCAGCAGTGTCTTTAGAATGTTAGAATGTCACAATGAACCCTCACTCGTGACTGTTCACCCGGACCTGTGAACCTGCAACTGCTGAAACGAACTCGGACCTGCACTGGCGAACCCGCACTCGCACCAGCGAACCCACACCAGCACCAGCGAACCTGCACTTGCACCAACAGACCTGCACCTGCACCAACGGACCCGCACCCACAGCCACAAAGGCTATACCCACACCTGCGAACCTGCACTCCAACTCACAGCAACAAACCCACACTAGCAAACCCGCAGCCACACTCACAAAGCTGCAGCCACACCCACAAACCTGCACCCGCACCAGTGAACCTGCAGCCACACCCACAAAGCCCCAGCCACACCAGCAAAGCCACACCTGCGAAACCGCACTCTGTACCTACCAACCCAGTAGCTGTGAAGGTAGCTTCAAAACGTCAGTGACTTCGCACCAGCCCTCAAGTAAAGGGATGAGAGTTAAATACCATTGCGAAAAATATGATTGTTTTATTTTGAACATATCATAGGTATTATACTTTCTTAATACATTGGTTTTGAGCTAAGTGAAAATGCAACAACAACATCCTCAGTTTAATACATTAAATGAGACTATTCTATGGGTATTTAAGTTTAATACTTGATTAATACATTGTTTAAAAACATTGACAAGGTATCGTTCGAAGGTATGTTGCCACCGGGGTTTAATACTTGTTTGCTAAGTCAATAATACCATTAACAAAGGTATTATGCTAAGTCATTGCATACTTTGAATTATACTTTGTACTATGATATAGTTAAAGTATTTAGAATACTTTGAATATACCTTCGTCTAAGGTATCATTTAGGTATGCAACCCCGAGTGTTGTGTGTAGAACTGCAGGATGTGTGGAAGACTGTGTTCACCACTATATATGGCACCCTTTTAAGCAATGTCATGCAACAGGGTGACTGTAATGCTCTGTCAACATTCCAGTGGATAATAAACCTGGTATTCTGAGAATACATTGGGAGGTTCATTCACATCTACTTAGATGATGTATTCATATACAGTAATACAATCGAGGAACACAAAGAGCATCTTCATCTGGCCTTTGCCAAAATTCGAGAATTTGAATTCTACCTTAAACCCAAGAAGTGCAATCTGTACGCTGACCGTGTAGATTGCCTCAGACACATCATCGACAATGATGGGCTACACCCTGACAGAGATAAAATCACCCGCTGTCATACTTCAAATTGGAATTTGTAGTAAGTGACATGAATTATAGTGTTTTACACCTATTCTATTCATTGCTATAAAACCATGGCTTCCTGGCACAATTTGAATCAAGTCAATCGGACTTTATGTTAGAACTATAGACCTCTTTTACTTTACTTTACTATTTCCCCTAAATCCCCTGTCTACTCCTGGGACCCCTAATCAATATCCTTACATCCCAACCACTCAACAAGTTTACAAGCCATGTTGAAATGCAGTTGTGAAGTTAGTAGAAATGTCATGGAACTTCAAAGAATGTTACAGAACCTTCTAGCACCTTGCAACTACTAAACAAAATGCCATCTAAGCCTGTCCTCAGGAAGACCAAAATAAATTAGATGACATCAGATGACATCATATGACATCATATGACATCATTGTGGAGTATTGTGGAGTATTGTGGAGCATTGTGGAGCATTATGGAGCTCCACATGCAAAGGATTAACTGCTTTACTAAGCCATTGGCAGAATCATTATCAATCATTGGCTTGGCATACTTGAAACATGTTTCATGTAGTGTTTCAGCTCCACTTTCAGCCCCTTGTGGAGTACACAGCCCCACTTTCTGTAGAGTACATAAACCCCCCAAAAATGTAGTAGATAGAACATGTCAAATGTCAAATGTCAATGTCAATGAATGTCAATTTCATACATCTGATTCAGTTGAAGACACTTTTACTTAGTAGATCTCCATTCTAGAACTCAGTTCCACTTGACCTCACCCATCCCTTCTGTAGTACCACTTCATAGTAAGTAGTATAGTACTATTAGATTACATAGATAAAGAATTTACTTGATTCATTGATAATTAAGTACTCTGAAACTGTGAAGCCCTTGCTGAATAAAAGATTAAGTGTCTAGTGTACATTTATCTTGTTACTCAAAGTTACAAACTCCCATCTATCTTAGGTACAGAGTATACCATTACTGGCTAGGCATTAGACTGTAGATACAATTCTATGGGTGTCTAGTAATATATTAGAGGTGATATCACACTATAGCTTAAGTGTGCATCCGGTATCATTTATATCTAAAAAGGAAGTGATCTAGCATCTGACTAGAGCTTCTGACCAGTAGCGTTACAGAGTAGTCATTATATTTCGGAGTTAGTCAGTAGTATATTCATCCAGGAATATTCCCACGATTAGTATTTGTTTTATATTCAATCAGTTACGACTTATCAAGTGCCTATTGTGCTATTCATTTGTTGAGTAGTTTAGTATTACCTGCTGTGAAGTTTATTCAAATAAACTTCTGACCCCTTTTTCATCCTCTTACCTTCTACCCCTTATTCTGTACTACATTGTAGTATAAACACTCATAACAATCTAGTAACAACACCTCAGCCTGCAACAACTTGGGTGACTGTCCGATCTATCTTGACTGATCCGACTACATCCAAAACATTTTAGTGAAAACATCACTAGGTGTGACACCGCATATGCGAGTGGAGAACACCATGGTTGTACAACAACATTCAATGATTTCTGGAGCTGGTGCAGTATCTTGCACACTTCGTCCCTAACCTGTCTGCCTACTGTCAGAGTCCGATCCTCACCCCCTTAGGGGTCCCCCCTTACGCCCCTTTCGGATACTCGGACCTTCGGAATCCCTTGGGCTCTGCCCTCAAGGCTTATGCATGGTGTGCAGTACTATGATTACTTTGTTACATGTTTCATGTACATGTGTACTTACATACTAGCCTCACTACATACATGTGTTAGTTAGTATTTATAGTAGCCCTAGTACAACATGTATTCTCCACTTTGAATCTTAGTTCCTTTTCGACACTTGCTCCACTCTTGTCTTTGCTGCAGGCTCCTCCGTGAAGCCTGCCTCTCCCCATGCTCTCTCCGAAATCGGGACACCGCAGGGCTAGGAGGGCGCAGCATCAAAGCTGAAGCCAAGTCCCGTACGCTCCTCTCGTCCGCGCTCCCACGCTCCTTAAACAGACGAGCCAGGAGGCCCCTCAATACAGTCCTTAACACCTACACAGGCCCATTGCAGTCCATGGAGAAAAATGGCCAGACCTTTGTCTGGAGACCAGTTCACAACAAGTGCTTCACCATGATCAAAGAGCTATGCGCTCAACATCCCATACTCAAGCCGATTGACCCCCTTAAATTGGATATGGTTTGGGTGATATGTGATGCCTCCACATCGGGACTTGGAGCAATGTATGGACAGGGACCTGAATGGATGATCTGTCGCCCAGTGGGCTTCATGTCCAAAAAGTTCACCCCAGCTCAACACAATTATCGTGTCTACAAACATGAAGCGTTGGCCATTCTCAATGGGAGGATAAACTGCTGGGGTACAAGTTCACAGTGGTCACGGATCACTGTGCCCTCAAATTCTTCAGCCAACTGAAGAAGTTATCACCATGACAGTTGCAGTGGATGGAGTATCTCTCTCAATTTCGATTCGAGATCAAGTACATGAAGGGTGTACTCAACAAGGTAGCTGACTGCCTTTCACATTACTACTTGGAGGACACGCCTCAGGACATCCATCCTAAATCTGAGTATGTGAACACTGACATGCGGATAGATCCTGACCATGACCTCCTGTCATGGGAACATATCCATGAACTTTGCCCACAGGGAGTGAGCTTGTTAGCTCAATGCCCAGTTGACAGGATCGAGGAGTGGGATGTTAAGGTGAACCACCTCGGCCCTGCCCTGGAAGGAGAAATTTCCCTGACTGGAGAAGACGACCTCACCATTCTAGAATCACACTCCAAAGGCACGCATCTGCATAACTTACTTCATCAACGGGATGAATTCACTGCCTCGGTGAAAGAATTATACCTGCGGGACCCACTGCTATCGAAGGTGTTGGCTAAACCTATGGATTATTCATCTTTCTTTGTGAAGGACCACCTCATTTGGACCCGAAACCTCAGGTGAGAGGTGGTATTGTGCATATCACAAGGCACATTGAAGGATAATACTCTGACGGGTATCATTATCAAGCAAGCGCACTCAATCATAGGACATTTCAGTAGCCAGAAGATGTCGGAGTACATCCAGCAATGGTACTGGTGGCCAAAAATGACGAAGATGATCACAACCTTTTGTGACTCCTGCATGCCCTGCAAGCGAGCCAAGGGGAACTACCAGCCTCCCACTGGCAAGCTACACTCGCTACCAGTCCCCACAGCACCACAGGACAGCATCGGCATGGACTTTATCAGTCCATTTTCCGAGGTTGATCATTTTAACTACCTGTGGGTAGTAATATGTCAAATAACCTCCATGGTACATTTGATTCTGGTCACCACCCGCACCACCACCACGGAACTCTTGTGGATATATTTAAAAGAGATTTGTTGTCTACACGGGCTGCCATCCAGTATCGTGTCTGACCAGGACTCAAAATTCACCTCCAAATGGTGAACTGAACTCCATCGATTGCTAGGTGTTAAATTGAGGATGTCTACCTTGTTCCACCTGCAGACAGATGGACAGACTGAACATGTTAATCAGTTAATAGCTTAGATACTTTGATCAGTGGTTACCACTGATCAGTCCAACTGGGTGGCTAAGCTTCTCATGGTGGAGTTCACTCTCAACTCCAGTACTAGCTCCACTACTGGATTTGCCCCGTTTGAGGCGAATTATGGATTTTTACCATCTATGTTGAACGTCCATAGGCACAATACCAATTGCACTCCCAGCATGGCAGCCTTCGCTGAAAAGGCATGGCAGAACCTATCAGATGTGTACAACACGATCATAGAACACTGCATATTTCAAACATATCATGCTAACACCAAATGTCGTGACAAGCCCAGTATTAATGCTGGAGACATGGTCTACTTATCTACAAGTAACCTAGCGCTCCCTAAAGGAAGGGACAGCAAACTACTCCCCAAGTACATAGAGCCATACAAGGTGCTACAGGCCTCCCCTGGGACCTTCAACTACTTGTTGGAATTGCCTGCGTCTTTAAAGACACGGAACCTGCACCCCAGGTTTTATGTATTGAAACTTCAGCCCCACATGCTGAATGATGCACTACTATTTCCTAATTGCACCCCAGTTGACCCATACGATTGGGGCACTCCAGATGATGTGGAATGGGTGGTTGATGAAATCACTGCCCATAAGTGGAATGGTAAGCAATTACTACTGCAGGTACAGTGAAACTTGGGCAACACCACCTGGGAATCCCATTCCCATTGTGAAGAACTCAAGGCTCTCAAGAGGTATCTCGAGCTAATGAATGTCCAGTGATGTGAGGACCTGCTGCAACGGACCAACAATAAGATTGGTGCTTAGAGACACTGGTAGTACTGCAGCTGGCTCGTCAGGTAGTAAGCACATGGTGCCTACACTGCAAATGTGATGTCAGGGATTGAACCGGAAAAGACAAATCAATCGTTGACCCAACCCACCACCACATCACGTCAACAACTACCCAATTCATGGCTTCTACAGGTGGTCAGCCACCTCCAGACCACCCCATGGGTGGTTCCAACCCACCTGAGAACTCAGGTGGAAGGAAATCTCCAGCACACCTCACCACATGCCAAAAAGGAAAACAGTGTGCAGATCACACATTCTGTGACAAGCTCATGGACGATGAGGTCTGTCAATTTTCATCCTTTCCCTTCCCACCCCCAGTGGATGGGACTTCCGAGGCACCCAGCAACTGGGTAGCACACCTGGGGTATCAATGTGTCGTATGCACCAACCCCTCCTGCACTACATGCTTGGCTTACAGCCAGCACTGCATGCAAGAGTACATGGACCCTCAGATGGGGTCCATCAATCACAGAATGGCTGCCATTCTGCACCCCAAACTACCTCAGTATGTGGAACGAATGTACAATTTGTGGTGCGTTATCAAGGAGATTTCGAGGGAGGTTAGAAGATGATCTGAGATACTATCAAGATCAGCTCGATGATGCTCATGACGAAATTCATGACCTATGATGACAAATTAATGAGTTAGACAACCAACACAATGTATGTCGGAAGATAAGAGACCCCTTCACTGGGGGAACATCCATGACAAAGATCGTGGAAATGAAAGATGACTACTATGACTTGGGAGAGGACTAGGGTGACGAAGAACCAGCCGAAGACCTGTATCCACCGTTGCACAGTGTGGCCACAGCTGCAACATCATACCACAGTCTCATAAATCTATGAGAATCACAATCCCAGTTTGACAAAGCTGGAATCCCCATAACCCAGAGTGCTTGGGAACACGCCAATCGGCTTGCCCACATTCTGGGGAACCGTGATGCAGTAAATGCATGCAAGGTGGTGGCCAACGCTGCCAATCGCGCTCACAACGAGTGGCAGCCTTTGACCACCACCCAGCAAATTGCCCTCAGGAATTGGTGTGTTCCCCCATGGACGAAGGACAACATACGCCCCCACCCAATGAGACCAGGCAGGGACCGTTCCCAGCCCCCAGCAGGGCTCTCGACCCATCCAGCTCTGGCAGCTGCACGTGCCAACCTGCACGTACCTATCCTGATCAACAGCACCCCACTGCTAGCTGCAGTGGAAACATTGTTTAACATTTGCCATCCAGGCATGGCCCCCCCACAATCGGACGATCTGCCCCAATGATGGGTGGCATATTATCACTATGAATGCTGTGTTCATAGACCACCACCTGGTATCCAGGACCCTCTCAACCTCTGCCAGGTGCGGGGATGGCGTGCCATGCGCATACTCAGTCTTACTGAACAATCGGCAGGCGCCTCCTTCAGGCAGCAGTGAACGCTGTTCAATCAGTGATTTTGTAAATTACTGGCCGTTCCCAGCCAGTACAGCAGTATCATCGCGAATGTCAGCAACTTCCAACCATTGGGTGGGTCTATCAACAACCTGACTGTCAGTGCGGTCACTTGGCACCTCGCCAATTGTGGTTTCTCATATGCCTGGACTGACAATTGCTGGGACTCGCCCAGGCCTGGGTCATGGATGACTACAACAATGGTTGGGATCTGACAGCCACTCATCAGTTATTGGGGTCGGTTTCAGATACCAACCAACCCCCATCCTTCCCCCATGAACCTGTAAGGCTTGCGGATTTCATGGCTCTCCAGCCACCTGGCTGTCCTCCATCCCCAGTGGTGGGACGACCATTGTGACGTGAATCGGGTCTCAGGGCCACCCATGCCCACCCCACTTATTCCAGAGAGATGTCCTCTGCTGCTTCCAGCAGTGGACTATCTGCAATCGCACCCTCCTCAGGCTGATCTCGTACCTCTCCACAACCCCTTGTCATGGCTTCCACTTTCACAGGAATAGCTAATCCCATTCCTCCCTTCACCATGAACCTCCCAGTGGCTACTGCCAGAAGTTTCAATGTCGAGGCATCCCTCAAACTGCCTCTTATTCTGGGTGGCCCACCCATGTCCCTGGGCAGGCTCATCACTGTACCAGCCTATTTCCCTTGTGGCCCCGCCTCCTCCCTTGGCAGTGATGCCATGGGTTCCAGCATAGCCCTGTCGGAAGTCTCATTATCCAGTACCTCTTCCATAATCATGGAAGACGTCAATGACGACATGGACTAATGTCCTCCTGCCCCACTACCTCATAGTAGTGGATTGCCTACCTTCATATCCCACTGCCCCACAGCAGCAGACTCATTATTTCACTTTGATCCTATCTGTCTTGTATCCCAAGATTACCACTCTCATTGTATTCTTTCTTTTTCTTTGTAGATCACACAATGCAATCTAAGGGAGGCGGGTGTAAACCCCTTGCCCTTTCCCCTAACTAGTGCCCACATGTGCATTATTTATCATCTCATGTTTCGAACATGAGATTTTGAACTACACTTTACACTTATCACACTCACTATGCAAGTATGTACTGTGAATATATGTTGGTCAAACATACCTTGCACCACGCACAATAAGAAGTACCCAGTGAGTACTTACAATAAGACAAATCAATTGAGAACCTCATTTTCTTCCACCCTCCCTGCTGGACAAGACTGACAGGGCAGACAGACACTGTCCTGCCTTCCCAAGGTGGACTTCTTCAGACCCTTTCCAATCCTTCCCATGCACCATGAGACTGACCACATGCTCAGAAACCTCAGTGCAGCACTCATCTTCTTTTTTCAGCTGCACTTTTCCCAGGCTAGGAATGTGCCTTCTCTTTCACTTTGTTGTTGTTTTTTCAGCTGACACGTGGGTACCCAATTCTTGTGCCATATTCCGTCACGTGATCTGATGAGGTTAATAGGGGGGCAGGTAATGCTAGATAGCTTATTGCATTATGTGCTAGGTGATGCTGATAAGATAAGATGGAATGTAGTAGGGGAAGTTCCACAGTGGTTTTAAAGCCTGGCAGTGGGAAAATGGCAGTGTGAAAGAAAGATGTGTTGGTTATAGGTGCTGATAAAATGCAAGTGAGGGATTCAAATGAGCAATCTTGGATTTGTCGGAAAAGCCATGTGACCAAGTGCTTGCTGGGGTGCTATGACAAGCTAGGATGTGCTTAAGTCGATCACCAGCTAATGCATTCTCAATCTAGTCCCCTATAGGTTCTTTCCCTAGGCTTGAACATATACATTTCGCTTTTTGTTCAAGCTGGATCTGAGGCAATGACATTTCTAAACACTCATGGGGAAGGTCTCAAGGAACTGAAATTATCAGCTGTCAGGGCAATACCCTTCAGCATTGCAGTCCTCCAGCTCCCCATGTTACACAAACTCTATGCATTTGGTAACAGTGTATGTTCACTATTGGCTACTGGGCAATGATGCAATAATGGCCTATACCTGTTGTAAACAGTTTATTGTCAAAATACAACCAAGTCGCTTGTCAGGTCAACTTCAGCTACTTCGGCAATGGTTGGGCCATGTGCTATGCCAAATAAGGAAACCTGCTGCTTTGTCCCAAATCGGGACAGTTCCAAGGTGTTAGACCTTGCTTTTCAAGCAAGGTAATTTGCAGCCGTTCCACGTGGATCCTCTCACCATCGAAGAACTTCTTGAATGCATATTTCAATACAGTGAACAACACGACAATTTCTCCAATGCGCTTTTGTCGAAGGAATGGTCCGCAGAAACTCTGAGCACTCTCCGGAAACATCTCGACTCAATACATCCCATGTTGAGCCCCTTGGCTCCATTGGTGAAGGAGGAAGAGGGCTCAGTATATGTGAGTACCCAGCTGGTGGCTTTGATTTTGATTGCGATCGAGTCCGATATCCAAATACGACAGGCATTCGAGCACCTTCTTTGGTCCCCCAATTGGACCATCTTTCGAAAATACTCCCGGCGTGTGTACAACATATCCTTATGTACTCCCACTCCGTTTTCACCGAGATTGCATTGACCAAACCTCAGGGTGACCTTATCCCCAATTTACGCAACCTCGCTTGCAGCCCTTATAGCCTATGTGATTTCATACCGTCAGGCGTAGAGCCTGTTCTCATGTATCATATACTCTGATGAGAACACAAGAGTGATGCATGAACACCAGTGATTAGAGTAGTAGTGACTGTGATGTATCACACTGATCTATGATACATCACCCCGTCAATAGCACATGCAGATCATGTGATACCACCCCCTCTCTTGCTCGCTGGCTCCATCGGTGTGTCGGTATGTCAGCTACGCTTGCTTGTTTAGGATGACAGGGTGGCGCTCCTGGATCTGGCGATGTGTGGCCCTTCTCTATGGGTGTAAATGGATCTCCAGCGCCATGTGGACACTGGAGCGTCCTTTTGTTGCCCTTCTTGGTAATTCTTCGGCGATGCGATCTACTTTCCACCTCCGCGCCACGTGCTGGAAGAAGTATGTTTTAGGATATGTCAGAGCGAGCACTCCCTCGGCAGTAGCAATAGGGTCAGTCCCAAAATATAGGTACAGACTCCTTCTGAAGTTAGCAGCATGCATAGACATTCCTGATCCATTTCCTCAATAGTTTCTGTATGTTATTTACAGAAATTAGTATTTTCTGCTTGCGGGATTGCAATAAAAACATGTGGTAGACAACCTGTTCAGTTTTATAATAGCTACAGTGATATTTGATATTCAGAGGCGAGACGAAGGGTTCTACACTGAACTGGCGCAGAATTCGACATATTCTCTGGGCTATGAATTGGGCACTTAGCACTTGCTGCTTGTAGCTCTGCAAATTGGACTTAGGCTCTACAAACCTGCCTTCCCTACGCTTTTCTATACATGTATCCACTTGTCGGTGTGATGTAGCAAATTGGCGTGATGTATTGACTTATCGACGTGATGTATCGACTCACTGAACATGATGTATCAACTCACTGAACATGATGTATTGACATACCAGATGTGATGTATTGATGTATCGACCTACCAGATGTGATGTATTGATGTTCCTGTGTAATGTATCAATCCATGACTCAACTCAGCTTATTGTGGATGGGTGATGCATTAACAGCAATATATAAGTACTAGTAAGTAATACAGGGTATGCAAAGTGGGTGAGTCAATCATTTGGGCTTAGGGGAACTGTAATGATACATTAATGTACACGAAAGACAATAGTAGAAGACTAACTCACTTGTTTTCTTTTTCCACAGCGCCTTTGTGAGTAAGTGCCTCAATTTCAGTTCAAACCTGCTGTCTTCAAACACATTTGCCCTCTACGATGAACTTGGGGTCGATCTCGTCACTCCTGTGCTTGTGAGGAATGCGGGTAGACGGCTCGGGTACAGCGCTAGCATCTCGCGCGTTGTTGGTGTTTGATACAACTCCATCATTGTCGCCGCCGTTTGGGGTGTCGTTGGTGTTCAATACAGCTCGATTGTTGATGTTCAATGTGACTCCCTCGCTGACGCCAGTGTTTGTCGCGTTGTTGGTGTTCAATGTGACTCCCTCGTTTGATACATCGGCATTTGGTGCGTCATTGGTGTTCAATCTGGCTGCATCATTCAATAGGACCCCCTCATTGACGCCGGTGTTTGGTGCATTGTCGGTTGCATTGTCGGTGTGAGAAACAAACCCATCGTTGACATTGAAGCTGGTGTTCGGCGCGTCGTTGGTGTTGTATACGAACCCACCGTTGACGCTGGCATTTGGGCCGACAGATAGTGTTGCATGGGGATATGGAAGGGGTGGTGCTGTAGGCATCATGCCGGCGGTCGTGGGGTACATGGCTCCAGCCGTCAGATGGTATGGGTTGATCTGAGCAGCTGCGCCCAACAAGTTGGTAGGCAGTAGGTCTCCGAGCTCATCCAGTAAGGACATGTAAGTGCCGAGAGGGGAAACGACAAATGTGCTGGGAATGGTCGTTGACATGGGAACATTCAACACAATAGGGAAGGCATCGGGGAAGTTGGCCAGGTCGTTCAGGTAGTTGAGGTCAGGAGGAAGCAGGGGGAATGGTAATGACTCCCAGGTGACTCCCTGGTCGGACGTGAGTGTCGTGTCAGCGACAGAGGGCAGAGTGGCTATCACTACTTGTTCGGAAGTGGGAATCATGGTAGTGGCAACAGTAGTGGTGTTGGCATCAGGGAGTGTTGGTTCGGCAGAGAGCTTGCTGGCCCTCGCTTGGGTGGAGGCCTTGGAGGCCTTGGTGGTTTTGGTGGCCTTGCCTTTGGCAGCCTTGGGGGGAACAGTGGCTTCGGGGGGAGCAGTGATGTCAGGAAGAGGTGAAAGGGCTTCTAACAGGGTCGATGCAGACGGGGAACCATTCATGACGGATGGGGCAGTATCTGATGGACGATTGAGGGCGCGAATCAAGCACTGCTCCGGACCTGAGGTTGTCATTAGTATACATTGCATGGTAGATGAACTCATTACTTACTGTAGCAGGTCTGCAAAAAGTTTGCGTAGGAAGGTAGAAACTTCTCTTTGAAATCAGGTTCGTGTTGACTGAATATGAGCCCAAACACGTTCTCCCCATAATGGAAGCTTTGAGTGTCATCAGCAGCAGCTCGCATGAACGTGCCATGCGGAAGAACTCACGACACAGTCTTGACTCATCCTGCATTCATTGGATCTGGCCCGCCAGCAATAAGAGTGAGCGACCACCCACTATCTAGCCTCACACGCTCAGTGAAGGCCTGAAAATTAGGTTCGATGCCTTTAATTCCACTGGCTTGAATGAGTACAAGGGAACGTAACACAAGGTGAACATTGAACATTGAACACTTATGCTGTGTAGCACTCAGAAGTAGGCTCTACCTTCTGCTTCTGAGCCAGCTTTTGCTCTCCTCGTACATGCAGAGCCTCTTTGTGTGTGGTTGAGATTTCGTCCTTAATTTCGGGGGTTTCATTGTCAAGCGTATTCTGGGTTATTTTGCGGCGCACTTTCAGGAGTTCCTTGGTTGTTGGCTCGGGTTTCCCTACAAAAGCGTTGTCGACAAGATGAGCCACCCGTGTGGAATAGTACTTCTTCGAGTAGATCTCGACCTCTTGAAGGCATCGGGTCGCTTTTGGGAGCTTTGTCATGTTAAGTTCTTGGGCAACATGTGATGTTCGGGTTTTCGGTGCGGTATGATTTCGAAACCACGTTTTGAGATACTGAATAAGGTATGTCAGGGTCACCAGTTCAAACGTTCACTTCGACACTCACATTCTCTTGCGCCTTGATAGCGAGTCCACATGCCTCCTGTCGTTCTTGCTCATCCTTGATACCCATATCGACTTCCACTGGCCATAGCTTAAACCAGGCTAGAAATAACCGCGCCCAGAACTTGGTCAAGTCCCCATGTTTCTTAACCTCGAGATAGTCATCTATTAATGCCAAAAGGTAAGTCTTTTGTTCAGTAGTAACCTTTTCCTTTGGGGCCATCGTGTGTGAGGGTAGAGGTTGAGTTAGAATGCAAGGGATGTATCACCGATACTTACCCTTTTTTTAAGCTTTGCCAGCCCCCATTAATGCATCCTACCGCCTCTCAATACATCACTGACCAATGATATAAGGTGTGACAGTTTACTATGCTTCCTTACAGTGAGTACTCGGTCTCCTAATCCAACGCAGATAATGGTCAACACCAAAGCCACCGCCGACGTCGACGTCACAGAGCTCATGTGTCAGTTCGCGCTGATGTTCCCTGCCTTCGCTGCTGCTGCCACCTCTGCACCTCCTGCAGCTCCTACTGCTACCACCCCCGTTGTTGCTGCTACTGCTACTGCCCCTGTTGTTGCTGCCCCTGTTGCCGCTCCTACTGCACTTCTGTCATCCCAAGAAGCCGAAAGCCAAATTATTGACATCTCAGCAGGTGGTAAGTGCCAATAATATGGTTATATACATTGGCTCATCCACATGCAGCTGTTTTTCGTTGCCCTTCATGCAACGCAGTGCACTACCTCATTCCCTCCCAAAGTGGTCCCTCCGACACTAACGATGGTGGGGCAAGCAGTGTCTCCGCAGTTGCCAGTGGTTCCACTGCAGTTTCCCCCTCTAATGTCCTCAGAACTGGGCATTTCAGTGCCACCACTGGGAGTGCAGGCGATTGTTGGTATG
Organism: Pleurotus eryngii var. eryngii; assembly: GCA_029467805.1. Lineage (NCBI taxonomy): Eukaryota > Fungi > Basidiomycota > Agaricomycetes > Agaricales > Pleurotaceae > Pleurotus > Pleurotus eryngii. The sequence continues at coordinate 1,302,617 of SZVJ01000030.1, read as the reverse complement.
GGGTTGTTGTAGGACGTCAAGTTGGAGTCTTTCAGAACTGGTAAGTATGTCTCCCCAACGAGGTTTACCCTCTCACACGGCTCGTGCAGGCAGGATCTTGTTGAGGATCTTGTCACAGGTGTCCCGGGTTGCAAGTACAAGGGTTTCTCGTCCTTCGCCACTGCTGAGCGGTTCTTCCTCGATCATCTCCACATAGCCCGCATCCACCCACACCCCCACTGAGCCTTCCATGTGTTGTCGTGGACATAGATAGAGGTAGTTCCTTGTATGCGCCTTACTGCTTTTCAATATGACCTTGTTGCCATTCATTTGCCCAATTGCGTGTGCTCAAGCATGATATATTATGAGAACATAGCTAGTAATCAAGTTTCTGGTACATCATCTCATGGTTTTCGTAAGCATCGAGGAGCTCCCCCTTGCCAATCGAGGCATAGAACTCCACCTCATCGACACAGTTAAGGCCCTTGCAGACTGCTTTCCCTAGCTTCTCAGCGATTCTAAACTCCTTTGACACCCTGACAAGCTGTAATAGAGACTGTTCGCACCGCTGCATTGTTTGATCAAGTGCTCGTAGCTCGATAAGCACATCGGAGAAGGTATCCAATCGGTGGTTGTTAGTGGTATACTGGTTGTACAGTGAGTCGATGAAGCATCTTGTAGACCCTTTAGTCAGGGCATGGAATTTGGTTTGTGAGTGGGTAACTAGTTGTAGCCAACCAGGAGTATCGACAGGGTCAGTGCTGATGGGATCTGGTCAGATGTTCATGGTCAATGAGTTTGGGCAAGGGGCATACTTTGGGAGTGCTGCAGCATCCGGATGCGCGCCATCAAGAGGCTTAGCCCTGGAAATTATGAGACTGAGTTGGAGTAGAAGGACAAATACTACTTACTTTGATGTATCTGCATGATATCGGCGGTGGCGACTAGTATTGATTGCGTATTTCCATCTGCAGGGATAATCAACCATGGCAAAGAGAATAAAATATATACCTACTTGTGATAGCTCCGCATGCTCTTGGCTCGATTGGCAGCAGCATTATCCTCCAGGGTTTTGTACAGGCGTGGTCGACCGCGACCCATGACGATGTGGTTTGAGTTTAAGCGTGAGATGGAAATCTTGGATCACTGCATTCTGACCTTTATTCATTTGTCTGACCTTTATTCTCCCTGGGTCATCACATATGGTAAACATTCAAACTAATGTAAGAATAATCAATGGAACATCATTCTTGGAATATTTGCCACTAAATATAAACATAACTAAGGTGATACAAGTGGCTACGACCAGTTCATCAGTTTCTCCCCTATCTGCTTCTACATCACGTGGTCGGTTCATGCACCATATGGGCGACAAAGCGACCCTTGTTCCGACCCTTTCCCTGCACCGGTGAGTTAACATACACCCTTGGGAGCTCAGCTGATGTTCTTTTAGATTGCCGTCACAATTACATCACTCGATTGCCCCAATATGCATGTTGCTGGTGCACCAAGGAGGCAACACCAATGGCATCCACAGGAAGATACATTTGCCGACTCCCTCATTTCCTATTACCTTCAAGCAAAGGAGCTCAACGACGAAGAGGCTTTCTTCCGTGCAGCGAACCAGCTGTTATTAGATAGATTCCCCCCGGCTAAAACAAACGGAGTTAGCAAAGCTTCTGGTTTCAACAAGATGAAAAGGGTGTGTCTCTATACCTATTTATCTTATCTTTTCTTTTACGGTAATGCACAGAGCTTGGCCTTGAGGATCAAGGTATCTTCACTCCTCTGAGGAAGAATAACGAAGGAATTTCCAGTACAAGGCTACTGGAAAGACCACATGTCTATTGCAGCGGATCGTGAATGCCGGGTGAGCCTACAGGTGTATTTATTAAATAGAGCTTGTGCTAACTCTTAATCTTTTACTCTAGCGTAAAGATTGGCTTAGCGTAGGTGGTGTGCCTCGCCACCATCAGTACATGGTGGCTTTCGCAGGGCGCTCGTTCTGGCCCTCAACAACTTGATCACACAGAGGATTTGTTACTGTGGGAATAGGCACTATTGACTGTGGGAATTCCAAGTCGCGGTGGCCACCTGCTTATCCTCATCCTACGTACCTCTTGTACCGTGTCTGTGCCTGTGTTTGAGGATAATTATCCGATGACTTCTTGCTTCATTCATGAAGTCAGGTCTCTATTAAAGAGTGGCAGACTCTGCCTAGGTGAGCTCACTAATGCGCACCAAAAGAACTAGAGTTCAGGCAGACTGCTTTACAGATTCGGAGACAGCAGAAAACCCTCCCTCCACTACTACTCACCACCACACAGACTACAGTGTTGGCGCCAGTGTGGTCAAAGCGAAGCGCTTCGTTTACCATGCGAAACCAGCACCCCACCCTAGGAACATGCCTTCTGAAGACAATACTCCCATCACGCCAGTCATAGGGTTCCCCCAGCCCTTCAATCCCTCGGATTCTCACCATCTTGTGCTGGACGTGCTAGAACTTGAGAAAACCCGACGGCGCACAGCTGGAGTATGTCTCTTTGAGTCCCCCACCATACATACTCACGTCAAACAGGATCTACCTTTCTTGACATGGCTTCCCGAACGCGACGCATTCATCAAAGAGTTTCTATGGCACGAGGCTGCCGCCGACGATACAGCTGAGTGCCCTGGTTGCATGGAGGCCGTGGCTGGCTCCTACCATTGCCGACAGTGCTTCGACAAGCACCTTTACTGTGAAGAGTGTATGGTCAATCAGCATCAAGCACTCCCATTCCACGAACTGGAGGTACATAAAATAGACTTTCTTTCATACTACTTCACTCACGACTGATTTAGAAGTGGAACTCCTGCTTCTTCGAGCGTTGTTCGCTTCAGTCCCTTGGACTTCATCTTCAACTCAGCCACCCTATCGACAGGAGATGTGTCCGGCCGATGCCTTCTTTTGGTGATGTTTTCACAGTTATAACGTCACACAGCCTCATTCCTGTCAGTGTCGACTACTGCGGTTGCACAACTGCAACGTCACGGGATCTACAGCTCCTTCGATATGGCTTATTCCCAGCAACAACAACAGATCCACGGACGGCCGCAACGTTTGAAGTGCTCCACCTCTTCCAGATCCTCACTTTTGGGTCAAAAGTGTCTGGATACAAGTTCTACCAAGCGCTGATGAGACTCACCAACAACTTAGATGGCCCCGTTCCGGTAAGTAACCGCTTTCAATCTCTGAGCGTCAATCTAATTCCACCCTCAAGGATCGGTACAGCACGTTCATGCGGATTGTTCAAGAGTGGCGCCATATTCGGCTCATGAAATGGATGGGCCGGGGCCACAAGTCATCTGGCGTATCAGGAACAAACGAAGGGGAATGTGCCGTCCTCTGCCCTGCTTGCCCTCAGCCCGAGAAGAATCTGCCTTCAAGTTGGAAAGAAGCGAATGAATCGCAACAGTTAGTCATTTGAATTCTTCTTATTGTGACATTGTTAAGAATGTTTTAGATGGATTTACGCTCTCTTTCTTGCCATTGACGCGAATTTTCGACTCAAGCGTTTGTCAGCATCCAATGATGCTCGTGATCCCAGCCTTAATCGCGGCTGCGCGTACTTTGTAGAAGAAGCTCAATATAAAGATTTCTTGCAGGAACGTGCCAATACGAACATAGACGAAACTAATACATGCAATAATTACGACGCTGTCAAATTAGCTAGCATTCGAGGCGGCAAGGGAACAACCGCTAGCGGTGTTGGTATGATTGAATGCAGCCGGCACGATATGAAGCGTCCTGTCTCAGTTGGAGACTTACAACAGGGAGAACAGTAAGCACATACAAATAAACATGACATATATCCTCAACGCTAACATATTCACAGGTATATAAACATGGACTATCTCTATTTTTCAAGTATCAAGAATCACTCGCCGTTCACATTGGTTGTTTCCTACGACATCGCATGTCAGTGGTCACAGAACCTGTTGCTTCATTCAACGACCTACCCCTCAGAACTTGTGGGCACACAGGCAACCGATCTCTGCCTCACCTTCCTCGTTCCCAAGTTTCACCTTTACGCGCATCGAACCGAATGCCAAATTAACTACTTGTTTAATCTCACCCCTGGTGTTGGTCACACAGACGGAGAATCCCCTGAGCGGGGTTGGGCAGCCATGAACCTGGTTGCCAGCAGTACGAAGGAGATAGGACCTGGCTCTCGACGTGATACCCTGGACAACCACTTCGGCAATTACAATTGGCGGAAGGTGACTTCGTTATGTGAGTTGAAGCTTATCTACATGTTCAGTGATATATCAATGTATCATGGTTGGTGTCGCGAGTGAACGTGATACATCACGACTCTAACGGATTCCAAATGATATATGACATTGCTCTAACGCGCTTTGGATTGACAGATGCTGCACTTCTTCGCAAGAAGCAAGAAGCTGTCGAGATGCGCGCAGAACGCATTGGGAATTTCCTTGATTTCAGCGACTCCCTACTGGCTACAATTGTGCAACAGTTTTTACGGACTTGTCTTGCAATGGGAATCGGGGTCATCTGAGCAGAACCCATACGAGGCCAAGGTTGAAGGTATATCCCTCCTGAGAGACTAAGGGAGAGTATTGCCTGACATCAAATTTTAGCTATTTCGGCGAAGAGGATTAGGCTAGAGTTAGCTCAAGAAGAAGCTTTGGCGGTCGAGCGGGACAAAGAGCTTCTCATGCACGACACAGTCAGCCCAAGCATCCTGATTACTCAAGGCCTCGAACTGCAAGATCAGCAGGCCCGTCTGAAAATAGACGATCAAGCTGTCGGTGCTCATCCAACCGAAATCCAGCGTACTCACATTCTGGAGCGTCGCAACCATCTCATGCACCGAATCTCATTGTGGCAATCCATTCAAGAACTCTACATTCCAGGCATTGAACTCCACCAACATAGCGCGGAGACCAGGGGAAGCACCGATGGCACCTTCAACGTGGAGGAAATCAACCTTTTCCTTCCGTCTAACCTTGTACCTAGGTTTCATGTGGACACTAAATTAGCAGAATGTGAGTGGTGCCTACGATATGTGATCGCTCATGACCTTCTTTCTGAGCTTCGTCAACAGCTACTCATTCTTGGTACCATGTACCAATCCAAGGACCGCTATGTTCGTGGGCAAGAACATAACACATGCAGCATAACTCTCATTAAGAACGTTCAATCTCGGATCAACTACGCTGCCACTCGATACCGATCAAACCGCGACGCGCTCCTCTCGCTGAGCACCTTCCTCAACAAGTCTGGGTGGGAAACCACTTTATGAGTCCTTGCGGACACAGACCTTCGTGGTTTGAAGGAAGGGGAGGATGCCAGTGGTTCAGAAGGTCGCCAGACGCTCTCCTGGATCTGGATGACGCAACGCGAGAACAAAACTGAAATGACTGAGTCCATGAGCGAAGGTGATTATCGTTACCACTTATCATAATAGCACGCTGAAAATGGCAACAGCTTTGCAAATCAAATGGTGCAAGTCCTGAGCAAGGGCTTATAGATGGCAAGAGGAATGCATCCTTCTCAAAGAAGAGATGTGTAGGGTAATTCAATTTCACGTGTGGCAGGCAGGGATTTGGGAGGCATGAGCAACAAAGGCGGAAACCAATGGTGGGCGTGCATATGCCTGGCGACAAAGCTGGACCCAGAAGCGATTGGCGTCTACCTGTGCAACATCCTGGGCAAATGTTGAGGGCTATCTGGGCATGGGCCGGGGTGCGGTGGCTGCTGGCGAGCCATTGGCAGAGGCGGCGTGCTGTAGTCATATTAATAGCACCTGATGTTTTTTTGTAAACCGTATTAACTATATTAACCGTATATTAACCGATCAGGGCACGAGTGCTGAGAGTGGAATCAAGCCACATTTACTATTAACAAAACGGTTAGCTACCCGATAATATCCATATGAAGGCAGTAGCGCGACTGTCCCCATCTAGGCAACGGGGCGGCATCGTCCCCAACGATGAGGACAGAGGTGACAGAGGGGTGGGAGCGGAAGTCAAGCCACATGATCAACACATGATCTGATATATCAAATTGCTGTAAGGTAACGCTCCTACTATTCCTCTAATCAGTGGGTTTTATGTATCACTCTCGTGTTCTCATTAGAGTATATGATATATGATCCCCCCATCTACAGGTGATACCGTTTACTTCTCAACCAACATCTCGTCGATCTGACTATTGGAGTTTCGCTGGGACGATCCTCCCAAAAGTAAAATCGCTTCTGTCTTATCTCCCCTACAGATGCCCAATGCTCAGTCGCCTCGAGCTTCAGATCTTTGAATATGAATATACAGAGAGAAGTTTAGATGTGCTTCTTAGTCCCCTCTCTTCCTTGACCGAGCTCGAAATCGCACCCGCGACACTCACCTCATGCGTCATGCACGCTCTTGCATGCCTACCGGACCTGGAGCACATCCGATCCACCCATCGGTGGCCTACCCGCACCACAAACCAACTCCCGCATCCGCCCGTTGACACCAGCGAACGGTTTACGTCGCTCAGGGTGCTCGAAACATCTGCAAACTCAACAACTTACGCAAACTCGTGCTCGAGCCAGATGCCCAGCAGACCCGAGAACCTGCGCTTTTCCGAGATCATAAGCTCGTGCTACCCACAGCTCGGGGCGCTGCACCTGGGAATCGCAGCAGCAGTTATGGACGCCCCTCGAAGATACTGCTGGCCACATGGGATTCATTTGCGCCGCTCCGCCGCCTCAGTCGTTTAACGGATCTCTCCCTCATTGATTTACCCGTGACCACCTCGGCCTTGCTCTACGTCGCCGAGAACCTTCCTCTTTGACGTGGCCCGATCTTCGGCGGCGGACCACTAGTGACGGCACCCCCGCCTTCCTATCTCTGTCTTACCGCAGCTATCTGTGATACGCCCGCAGTTGGTATATGTGTGCCTCCGTTTGGATATATTCCTCCCTGCGTCGGCGGTGACCTTGTATTCCGTCGCGAAGTACCATTAACGCCGCTGCACCTCCGTTTGCCCGGGAGTTTTGTCCACCTTGCATGAAGCAAATACGGGGGCCGGAGGCTCGAGGCCACGAGACCCGTGTATGAGCACATCTTAACATGGTTCGTGCGCCAGAGGCGCCCCGTGTTTTCAGCCCATAACCTCGAGGCGAGGACCACAATAACTCAAACGACACAGTCTCCCAGCCTCTCGTAGAATGTCACGGATGTCAGATTCCTTTCCCTTAGCTTGTTTGGCATACCTCATACGGCCTCTTGTCGAACAGATACATCTAGCCACCCCTCTCTTACGAGGACGGCCACAATGTGCTGCACAGCTAGGGCAAATCGACCCTCGCAGGAGGCTGGATTCCGTTTCTAAGGAAACGGCATGCTTGCCGAGCTTACCATCCGCACTTCCCGGGGCGCACCTACCGTGCCGATGCTACAGCTGTACAGTCTCAGCCCCACCTATACAACTCTCGTTAGATGTCAACGCGCTAAGCAGTGATAGCTAACACCCAGAGTATGCGGTCATCCATTTTTAAGACCCCGGTTCGTCATAGACAACCAACCCTCGGCAGACTCTTGTGGGATGCTCTACTTTTGGCTTTTCGGGGGGAGGTCATGCCCGGTCATGCTTGGGCATCTTGTGTCAGTCTCTGGTGCTTGTAACATCCCTTTAGTACGTATCTCTCACCCCATTATTAGTCTGTCGTTAATCATCCATTAGCCGGCCTCTTCTTCGGCCCCCTTGTGTATGTATCTCTTCCATCTCACTCCGCACATTCGATTCTGATTCTAGTGGGCTTCGTTCCAGCAGCAGTCGTATGGTCTCCTTCTTTCTTATATCCTACATTCTCACTTCGCATGTTATTTATACCAACCTCTCGGCTTCCGCCGTTAAACGTTTCCGTGAAGCTCTTCGCGGGAGATCCCCGGACCCTTGACCTGCATGCTTGAGAGCTCTCGGCAACGCGTCGATGCATCATCTATCGAATACACTCATCATCCTGCATCACAAATAGATAGAATGCTCTATGATATAATCAACGGTCCGATATGACGCCAAACGTCAACTTTGCATATTGGGTTGGATGCACGGGCGGAGAGGCGAGGTCTCAGTCTCCGTGACTTCTTTTCTTGCTGTGATGAATCCTTCATTTCGTCTTGTGTTGCACATCCATTCCAAATAACAAACCTCATCCCTTTGAGTGGCTGCGACCGGAGTTCAGGGCCACGGTGGCCTATCTCCCCACTCCAATAAGTCGATAGGACACCTTATAATTAGCGGTAAGAGCACCAACTTAGGGGAGCTAGATCAACGACATGTTCCGCGAGAGGATGGCAAAAATGGAATGCTATTTTATTGCTATCGGAGCTGCAACGACCTGATACCCCAATCATATCGTTCCAATGCTTTCCTTGATAGCTGTCGAATCATTTACTGTAAAGTTTCTTGTATCACACTGCCTCTATCACAAGTGCTCAGGCTAAACTCCCTTCGCCCCGATGCATTTGCCCGTCGGATCGCTAATGCTTGCCTAAAAAAGAACATCTCAGAGCCAGTTCTACCTCTATCGCACTTGTCTTTCAGATATTCAAACATTCCCAGCGATCTATTTCGGTGCGGCAGATCACAATCACAATCGGACATAACGTAACTCCATGTCGCTTAGGTGATGGCGCTGACACACAGAACCTCAGGCGCAATATTCATCGTAGTTCCCGCGGATTTAAATGGGCTTCCACGCATGGCATCACGGCTCACGACATAAGGTGCACATTGCACGCACCCACACTGCCTCCCTTCTTTCCTTCTTTAATCTCAGGTTCCTTTCTTGATGCACCCCTTCTCTACAGAGCCTCGTTCGAGCGTGTCCACCGATCGACTTGCCAGTGAGACCCTTCAAGGAAGTAGCACCCCTGAACGATACAGCGGTACGCATAGAGAAACTCCGAGCTGAAGCATATGCAGGCTCTGAGTACCGTGGATGCGATGGGGAAGGAGAGGGATTCAGCGAGGAAGCCGGAGACAGGGGACAGGACAGGGGGGAGATTTACTGGAAAAGATCAACCATTCCACGGTATGTGGCTTCGGAGTCAAATATTCATCCACAACCTTGACGAAGTCGACGTTGTTAGTATTAGGATGCTGACAGCAAGTTTCCAGCTAACTACAAAATCGTAGACACTCCCCAAGAAATTAGTGAAAGTTCGTCGGCATACCAAATACCGAAATTTTGTGATGGCCGATCTATCCGTGCGGGACTCTCCAAGGCGAATCAGTTCTCGACGTCCATAGCATCTGGCCAACCTCCCACCTATGACCGGCTTTGTACTCGCAATCATCGAACCTTGCAGTCGGGCGAACACCTGGCGAACGCACAACGTGTCGACACCGCTGTGGAACACCGAGTCTGTGTGCGGCAAGGCGGCCATATCACGAAACTACTATTTTGAGTATGCTGACTCATACATCTTGCGTACATCTCTTTTTTTTCCCAGGGAGTGTCTACGATTTTGCAGTTAGCTGTCATAACGATAGGCGTACCCAAGTATCCATTATTTGGTCCTGGGGCGACCATTTTACTGCTGCCGGGATGCTGCCGTCCCTTGCCGTCCTTGATGCGGCCAATCGTCGTCAAGAATTCTAACTCGGCCTTGGCAATGTTCAGCTTCTGGCATAAACAAATGAAAACGGCGGACGCCTATTGTTGTGAAACTTGCTGGAAAGGTTCGAATGTCATTATCTCCATAGGATTCTTTAGCGGATCCAAAGACCTTTGGCGAAAAGTCCAAAAAGGCTCCGAAAAACTCTCAAGCACTCCAACTATTTCCTGTGCTCTCTCTTCCCTTCCATCGTGTTTTCTCGTTGGCAACAATACCTAACGCTCCTCATGATCTCATGATAAGGCCGTTTTAACAGTATTTTCCCAGTCGTCAGTCGGTAAGAATGGCCCCAGACCAACTAGTCGATATTAGCTCACGGTCTCCAAGTTCTACGCAGGCGTTTTGAGCTCACTTTTAAATCGAAGACAATCGGACGAAGCACGCACTTTGCGACTAGTGGGAAACCTTCCAGGACCCCGGCTGCGTGAATGACATCGAGTCTCATGCGTCTGGGCAATCGACTTTCGTTGTCCGCGAAGTATAAGTCCTTGAAGAATCAGCGAGATATGTAATACGAAGGTATGTTCCTCCGAGGTGGGCGCGGCGAAGGAGTGCGGATGATCATCTTCGAGAGGAGAAAGGGAAGATGTGGGTAAGGTGAAAGGACGACTGCCAGCGGTAGGTGCGAAGTCTTTGTCAATCATCAATATGTAGTACAAGTGAAACTGGTGTGCAGGTAGGTAAGACAATGAATCCAGAAGGGCGAGACAGTAATGTGATGTGCTTTTGCTCTACTTGGGAATTGAAATGGTGCGTGGGGAAGTAATTGCGAGGATAACCTGAGCGGTTTCGTTTGTTCGTAACTTGTATCATAAAGACGTACGTACGTATATCATCCTACGAGGAATAATAGATAGGGCGTTGAAGATGGGCATATCTATATCATGAGGCCAAGTGGAGGTAGCGGGGCGCGGAAGCAAAAGGGGACAACGCAGACAAGGATAAATATACAAATAGGGCGGCGGGGTATGCGCGCGAAAGAGGCAGAAGGCACACACGATGATGATCACGACGCAAGGTTTTCAAATCAACCCCGGCAAAAACCACCACGGCACGTTCGCAGCGTACTCCTCCCATTCTGTCTGGAACAACTTCTTCATTTGTTTATCCTCCGCATCGGCACGGCTGATGCCGACTGCGAGAGTCCAGATCCACCATGCAGCCCAGACGACGATTGCACTTCCTGGCGCGTAAAGGGGGCCGCATTCGGTCAGCCAGCTGCCTCGAGAGAGGTGGGAGCAGGCGAGGCCGGCAACGAGTAGCATGGAACCAGTGTAGGCTGGGTGGCGTACATGGGCGTAGAACCGGGTTGTGACGAGGCGGTGCTGGGGGAGTACCGTAAGATCGAAAGTGAAGAGTTCGCCAAGTGCTTTGAAACAATCAAGGCGAACGTAGGTTCCCAGCACGGAGGCCATGACACCGATTACGAAAAGGGGAGTGACCTTGAGGTTGCATTGCGAGGGACAGACGAGGGAGTTTATGAAGGAGGTGGGCGACGACACAGGAAGCAGCGTTCCCAGATAAAATAACACCTCGAATGTGGTGCATAACCATATAATTGCCTGGTGCACCTTCATCTCTGATGTTAAAAGCGAGACAACATGTTCGGGGAGGCAAACGTACCTTGAAAATCAATGGCGCTATCTGCAAAATATACAGCTCGTCGGTATGGTATCTGGCTTTCGGAGGTGTGGGGTTCGGAGGTGTGCATGCCCACTGGTTGGAAACGGCCTGGATGAGGACGAGGACGACGCGGGCGAGGGACATGGAAGTGGATGTGAATACGGAGGGTTAAGGGACGCGGAGGACTTATATATCAATGAAAGCTGGATCTGCAGATGGCACAGACGTACTGCTGGATCTATGCGAAAAGAGCACGTGCTACCAGATGGTACATAAGTAGGTCCCCTGTTGTACGTGTCTATAGGCTAAGCCTTGAAGTGAAGCCTGAATCAGGGCCCTAAATAGCTGTCGTGGGAATGCAGAGGTAATCTTGCACGGTGAGAGAACCCGCGGAGATGGCACCTCCTGAGCTGTCGCTGCCGATATGCATGCACCCAATCAGAAAACCAAGAATGCGAGCTCCAGTCGCTCACCGGCCGAGTTAAAAGTGTGGGTTTCAAGGACCAACCGACCTGAACCGCAAAGAAAAGGTGGGTCGTCGTGCGTCCCTCTCCCATCGATTAGCCCAAAGACGGGCGCAGACAAGGGGGCCATCATACCTACATGGATAAAGCGAGGCTACTCCGTCGCCTTAATTATTGATATGCTTTTGCCTTTTAATATTACCTTTCACCTCACCGTCTGCCGAGGGCTTTTGCGACGAGGGCACAACCGCGACTCCGGATTCCGCCCACCGGGCGACTGCATTTCATCTGGATGAGTCAACCCTACGACACAGGGGGCAAGCCTAACGTCTTTCACCGCACAAATAGGCTCGCCATGACTTTCTTCCAAGCGGGGGAAGCCCGATGGAAGCCATGGAATGCTTCATATATCAGCTCGCAGTCAGCTGGATGCTGATGTACCATGGTACAAACGAAAAGTGCCCAACGATGCGGAGGAAGGATCAACCTAAGTTCACATCGCGAGCTTTGGAGACGTAGGCATCGAGGAGAAGCTCCGGGACACCGAGGAACGTACCTCATCAAAGGTCATTCTTCTAACTTCGGCCTTCTGGCCTAGGGAAGGTCATATCCGCAGTGGCTTCAAGAACGGCGGTAAAGAACCCCGTTATTACGCTCATCGAACCGCGTGAATCCCGTCCGAGAGTTCTCCACACAGAGGGGGGGATGTCTAGAAATGAGGACGTCTATCAGTAGATGGTTGCTAATGATCGACCGTATACTTGCCGTTGTCATTGGCGATACAGTTCTATGTCTAGCACATAACGTCAAACCTTATTATACAAATCATGATGGAAAGTCCTGGCGTAAACTACAATTGACATAACAGAAACAGAACAGAAAGCAGCGAAGACTGCAAACTACAGATACCTAATAGTAACGGCATATGGCTGAACCCAATTTCAAATATGCGAATGCGAAATTGGCGCGAAAGGCGTGGCGAAAAAGAGATACAGTCAGTGCGACTCATCAGGAGAGATCGAAGCCCGCATTAGAGGTGATGGACTTCAGGAGTTTCTCTCGAAGCACGGCTTCATTTTGATACAATGGTAGCTACGAAAACGACATGACATTAGACGTCAAACCAGCCGAGGTGGAAAGCAGGGCACACCTTCAGAAGATTGACGCATGTGCTGGCAGTTGGAAGGCGTGTCTGATCTGAACCAGCGTCCCGAATAGAGAAATTCGGCACCAATTCCTTGAAACCGCTACATAGTTCAAGCCAGGTGAACGATCAAAAAGTCAGTTACCTCATAGCAAAGCGGATCGGAACGCCGCTTACAGCAGGGGTGGACGACTACAACTTGATACAAATCTCAACAGCGCTCGTCGCTGCTCATGATCAAATGACTCCACCACCTACACGTGTACGTTAGTAAAGCGCTTGAGGGAACAGGCTAAAAGAATAATTGACATACGTTCCAAAACGCCATGATAGTAGGATGCTTTTCATCGTACAAGCCGCCGTACACGGTGTGAGCACGCAAGTCCTCTATATCAATGGCAGAGTTAACGCCTCCGAGGAGGATTTGAAACTCTTGCTGGTTGAACATGCTGCAAAAGCCCAAAGGAACGAGGTTAGTTAAAAGTGTGCCAAAACAGCATGATTCACGAAAACACATGAAAGCTCAACGCGCACAACGTACCGAAGCCATTTAGGGTCTATCATATCCGAAAGGCCTTCAAAAAATGCCTCGCTCTGGAGCTTGATCTGCTTGCTGAGGCGGTAATGAGAAATTAGGTATATGTATTGGAGGCGGTTCTCCCTCGTCACAGGCGTGTTGCTTCCATTTGGTATAAGATCGATTGATTTGGTTGTGCCAAATTCTACGGCGAATGAATTAACCGACGTGCGACGCAGCGGGAGAGGTACACACCTTCAATGGCGACCGTGAAGTTCAGCGATAGATCCTCCGGATTCCCTTCGTAATGTTTGAGGAACGTCAACCCGTTGTAAAGATCTGGGTCCAGAGATGCCAGATCGTCGAGATAGCTTTGCTTTCCGAGCCACTAATTGCACGAACGTAACATCAACTGTCAACACTCCGCACGTATCCCATTTACTCCACCACAAAAAAGGGATCCATACCTTGGCCAGGAAGAACCCCGCAAAGCCAACATCCACGAGTATACCCTGGTACAGCGCCTTCCCCAATATCCGCCCAACAAATCGATACCAGTTGAGACTATGGGCTAGTGGCGCGCACGATAAATATTAGACTTCGAACGTTCTTCGTTTTGAAACCGCCACTTACGTTCGGTAGCGTAAGCGTGGGGATTTGGGTACAACTCATTCTTTTTAGTCGCCAGCCACAGCCCACGATCCGTATCGAAAACTTCTTTACAGAGGCTCGTGAAGAACTCTTTGAACACTCCACCCCCATCGATTCCAGCCCTGTGTGTATACAATGACACGGTCAGTACATGCGTGTGAAGACATGGGCAAGGCGGCGGGGATTAGCAATAGATTCCTCGGGGACTTACTCTTCCTGGCCGAACTGATCTACGAAGGTAATCTCTATCGGGCCCTTCAGATCCACAGCGGCCAATTTGTCAAATCCGTCCTGCGCGACGCTCGAACGGCGAATATGCACCCTCGTCCGATGACTCATTCCCTGGAAAGAATACCTATCAGGTGTCCCCCGCGCAATCGCGTCGTTCAGAATGAATCTACGGAAGATAGACACTCGGATAGGGAAGGGGATTGCGAAGGGGATGTTGTTGAGGATCCCCAGCCGTGGCGAGAGATACGCTAGCTGGCGTGCAGACAGACTGTGCGTCGGACGAACCCTCGTCCCAGATACCACGACTTCGGCGTTACTGTCCGACGTGAGTTCCTTCTCCTCAAATATCGCCGCTTCCACGAACGACTGCACGTCGAAATTCGACGTCACCAACCAATGGCCCTGGGGAGTAAACGGTTTGCGGGAACTACGCGTGCAAATGAAAGTCAGCAGCAGTAACGTGTAAACAAATTACAGTACTTACTCTCGTGCATGAATAGCGACCAAGCACTTCGTTATAACCTCTCTGACGCCCTCCCAGTTCAACCGGATACCTGCACGCGCCAGGACAGGGCCGCTGGACAATTCATCAGGCGTGCGCCAATATAGCGTAAATGCAATATTCATCAGCTGCCTGCTAAATGTGGTTAGATCATCTAGAGAGAGCGGATTGCGTTCGATAGAGCGTTCTGTCGACGAAGCCGCGGCAGTCGAAAAAAACTCGTCGTCACCCATCGTAGTCAGCGCCTGGTTGTACAGATATGTCAGGAACAGTAAGTATGTCCACGAAGGGTCGTTCGCCGTGTCTGGGGCAAGCTGTCATTAGCAGCATAGGTAGGGAGAACACAGCCACTATTACCTGTGAGCGTATTCATCTCGGTATCTTTCCCAAGTGTCGAACTCCTCACATAAACCCGGTATATCTCCCGCACCAGCCCTCCGCCACTGTTAACTTGAACTGCGCGTAGCACATCATCTTTGCGTGCCGGAGATATAGTAGCGAGTGATAGCAGGAACTTGACCAGTGTCGTGCGCGACTGCAATGCCGACGTCAAGGATTGGATGTGCGCGGTCGAAAATAGCACGTCGAGGCGTTTGGTCGTACGAGGGTCCAGCGGCGGAAGAATCACAGCGTCGCCTTCCGCGTGTGCCTCCATATCAGAGTCATACTCCTCGACTCCAGCGTGCCGTGCCTCTAGAGTGTTGACGGGAAGCGCGTTAAGGAGCGCAGTGACCAGCCCAACATACGCCTCCAGCGCTACCTTCGGGAGCTTCGAGTAGCGCGGGGACGTGAACGTGACCAGGTTCGCAACGAGGTGCACCCGGTCTTCCTGCGCTACCTCCGGTAAGCGGTCTTCGACGACGTTCAGAGTGGAGAACGGCAAGTGGCCCGCGAGATGGGTGAGGGATGCAATGGGGATTCGGTTCGGAAGCAGTGGGATGACAAGGATGCGCGCCAGAAGCGCTTCGAGTGCGAAGGAGTAAGCGGGATCGGAGGTGGCCAGGATCGAAAACGGTTGCGTAGCGAGCACGACTAGAGATGGGAGAGACTGCGATGTCTTGGCCTCGGGTATCGGCTAGTAGAGTGGGTCGGTCAGTATGGCTACGTTGTGGGATCGAGCAGCACTCACGATAGCAAATATTGCCTGCGAAATCAAGGAATAGTAACCGTGATCTAGGGTGTATCGCGTTATGGCCGCGCACGCGTCTATGGCTTCGCTGCCGAACGTGGGGCGGTGCCAGCTCGGGGAGAAGATGGAGGTAAGGACTCGGAGATGCACAGCTGAGCGACCGAGTCTGCGCGGTTCACAGTAAGAGCCACGGATAACCGGCAAGCTGTCGAGCTACGCACCGAGGTGAATTTGCGACCGATTTAAGGAGGAGCAGCGTTATCTGCCGCATCAAGATTAGCCAGCTCGTTTGATGAGGTGCCGCCGCGGATCGAAATGCAAGGCCTGCGTCTGAGAGCTAGTCAGGTTGATATGGGATACAGAACGTAGTGGCACGCACCCTGACTGACTGCAGTCGACCAAGACTCCAGCGCTGTCTCATCGCGGGTCAAAGCCAGACACCGCAAGCCCGTGATGGAGAACATATCCTGCGCGAATATCTCCTGCATCCTCGCCCTCACGAGCCTGGCTTCTCTCTGGCCGCGCCACCATGCTTGAATACGAGTCGCCTGCTCTTGTTTCCGCCGAAGCGCTTCGCGTTCTAATCTTCGAGCTTTGGCCTGATCCAGGATGATGGCATGGCTCTGCGCGCTCGATGCACCGCCCAGATTGATCTTTCTGCGTCGTTCATCAGCGAACATGGTGGAAGGAGGGCAAGTTGTCGAAATCAAGTATAGGAATGCGTAATACTGCCGATTTGCCACACTTGGCGACCCATTCACACGATCACAATCGATTTCCACTTTGAGACCCTCCTGTTTCCCCTGACAGAACAGACAGAGAAAGGGGGAAAGCCAAAGAAGAAAGGGAATAAATGAAGGGTTACGGCAGCGAAGAAAGAAGAAGTGCCGGTGTGAATGAGTGGGTAGGTGTGGGGGACGGACAAAGTGATTTGTTAGAGGTACATTTTACCAGCTTTAACCCATTGACCACCGCCATGGCTCACACCCTTTCGACGCATACATGCCAACTGCGTGCGCATGAGGTTTTCCGGCTCCTCAGGGATACTATCTGGCGGTTAAATGATCCTGCAGTAAATGAGGACTCACGTCTACGGTTTGACGTCGAGAGATAGACGAAATTCCCGATGGCATATGGAATCTCCTTGCTATGAAGATGGTCACTGCTGATTGATTAGCAGCTAGAAAAGAATCCTTAGCGATATTCGTATATTCTTCTATCCTTTCTAGCATAGCCTCGGCGTCAGTAGGTATCAAGTCACCAAGAGTTCGACAGGGGCACAGTACGTGGCGAACAGCCCAGTCGCAGTTGGAAAGGTGAGAAACCGGTCGAAGCGTTGACCGTATTCATAGAGCAGAAATGAACGTAAGGTAACGCTGCGACCCAACCTTTCTGATTTCTGTCAACGAAGTAGCGCAGAGATCTTATGACGGTTTTGTTTGTTCGTTCAGAGGAACCGTCGGTCTGCAGGTGGAAAGCGCTAGAAAGTTTGAGCTTGATGCTAGTTAGTTTACGAAGTACGCTCCAAAATTGTGATACGAAGAGCTTATCACAGTCTGATATTATTTCCAGGGGAAGTCCATTTTTGCAGTACTAGTACTCGAAGAAAAGCGCGGCGGCGCGGTCAGCGGGAAGGTCGGTTTTGCAAGGTATCAACCGCACATCCGCACCTAAACGATCAGTAATCGTGAGCAAATAGTTGAAGCCAGAGTCCCCGTAGGGGACCGACGAAATCCAGGGCTACAGCTTCGAATCGACCATCTGGTACATGTAAGGAATGGAGCGGTCCAACAGGCTTCTTTGTAGATGACTTGTTCTTCTGGCAATCAACGCATCCGGGGATGTATGACTCTTCGAGGTTGTGTCGCATATTTGGCCAATAGAAAGAGTCGCGCGGGGCACCTTACGATTTCGAGGCGCCATAGTGTCCTAAAGAGTCATGGGCGAGCGCGAAAAGAGCTTCTCGAACATCAGGAACAGCCATTACAATGCTTCCAAATACCACCGTAGCCGTCGCTGAACGAGGAAGAGTTGACCTTAGTATGATGGTGGTACGGGAAAAAGGAGGGAAAGGGCTGGAAAGGGGTGCGTGACAGAGCTAACGTTCGATCATGATCGGTTTGTGACCGATACCGTAACGCATAGGAGATATTTTCACTCGATTTGACAATTTCAGCTAAGTTTGCGATCCCAAATGTCCGAAAGTCCCCCAAATCAACGACCCGTGCGCATGAAGCGGGGAGAACGCCTCTCTTCTTTCCAATTGAGCCTTCATAGCCGATTTCGTGTCCCATGTTGTCGAAATGCCAGAACCCGAACCTCTAGCGGGACTCATGCTTGGAAGTTCAAAGGCTCAAGAAGCTCAAGAAGCTCAAGTTCGACCCAAATGAACAGAAATTTAGACGGGAGATTACGTGGACACTAAAAGAAACCTCTCAGGTACGCAATCGTTTTAGCTCCATTCACTCCATCACTTTTGCATACTAGAATCCACTAGTCTTTTACAGGAGAGTACCACACCTCAAGCACACATCCAATGACTACGGGCGTGCAAATACCTTCCATCGTTGAAGTCCATAATTATGCTTCCTACCGCGCCACCCGAGGATTCGTTAACCGAGCGCGCGCACGCAAGACGGTCACCCCATGACCGATTTCGATGCTATTCTCCCTTAGCGCAAGGTTCTAGTCCAATACCAGCTGTCTTTAAATCCCCCGAGCCCCATCGTGTTGTACTAGCGGGTACTTTGGATATGGGACGATGATTGGGGTTTTGACGGCCTCTCTCTCTATGCCATTCATACTGACGTTGCTGTGCATCTTCGCACTGAGCGCGTTCATACCTCATGCACTCGCTGCGTCGACGCTCAAGCACAAGGGCAAGAAGTTCCTCCTAATCGTCCTCGGCATCGTCGCTGGTGAGTTCTGGATCCCCGGCGTACTGTATGGATAGGCTTATCGAACGTTTGAATAGGAGCGATAGCTGCTTTGTGCCTGTTATGTGTTTGCTGCTGTCTTTGGTGCAGTAGACGGATGAAGAAATCAGAGGAGGAGAACGAGAATCCTCCACCGCCAACGACAGTACCAGCCAACTGGGCTTAACACTGCCGTACTCATGATAAATATATGGATCACCGTGTTGCCTTATATCCATCGCACTCTTTATCCCTCGCGCAAACAAAGAATACTTAATTTTCATTCACATTTTCAAAGTCCAATACCCGGTATCACATTTCACTCGTTTATGGCTTCTATCCGTTTCCTATTCCGGACAATGTCGGACAATGGACTTATGCTCCAAATCGCAAACATTATAGCCTTTTCCCTTTTATAATGAGTGTCGAGCGGCTATTGTTGGGGTTGGGCGATAAGGACAGACCCAGATCACCAAATCCCCCTACTTTACTCCCTCACTCTTGAGCTTGAAGGTCATGCGCTGTACATCAGGCGTAGTCACCGGCGTAGTCACTTGGGCTCGCCGGCGCTAGGGTCGTTTCCTTAATTGTCACTCAGAATGCGCATCGTGGGAATCCCCACCGTCGTCTCAATTCACCTTTAATCGCACTTACCTACCAGATGACAGCAGGATTCCTGGCCGTTTTGTCTGAGCCTGGGTCCCAAGTCTCCCTGGACGAATTCCACGGTTCGTACTTTCGTATCGAGAACATGAAGCTGTCTACTTCCACCCCACGTAGATTGGTATAATAATGAACACATCCCTCTTCGGCTCAATAATCTGCCCTCCTTCCTTACTGGCGCGCGATATCGTGCATCGGATGCCCTCACGCCGTCATGGATCGCCCTCTACGACATCGACAGCACATCTACATTCAGCGACGAGTCGTACACGCGTCTTCGATCGAATCGCAGTCCAAGGGAAACAGATTTGATCCAGCGGCTGGAGTTACTGGACCGTAGAACCCTCGTTGCGTACTTGGATTCGGGGGAGAACTCTGAGAAGACGGCGTCGCTGCGATGGAGCAATCCGACACCGATCCTGATCACCCATGGACTTGATTTCAATGTTGCTAGTGACGAGAAGAACGCAGTGGACTCATGGTGGAAGGGGCTTCTCGATATTGTGATGACGACGGATGGATGGGTGCGATCACGAGTCTTCGAGTGTATTGACAGCGGGAAGGTGGGGACACGGATCAATGAGTGTCGGGAAAGTCAGGACGTTCCCCGTTATTTCGTGGTGCACGGTGAGTCCCGAAATAATTTCCTCGAGTTGTCATACTGAGCATCATAACCCTCGCATGGTAGAATACACTGGAATAGCCACCTTTATGAATCCTCCATATCCGAGTCTCAAGGTCGTGGAACAACGCAAGTGGGAGTTATATCGCGCATATCCTTGCATTGCCCAAGGAAATATATCCTAAGATTTGGAAAAACAGTAGACAAATCCTCCACTATGCCTACATTGACTCCTATCGACTCTGCGACCAAGAAGTCCCGTTCGCGTGCCAGACAATGGCGACCGTGGCGACCTAATTAGAGGCTGAAACTTCGTTTCCATTCTTGAGACCTCGAGTATCTCGCCTTATGGTGAGTATTGCCGCCGCAACGAAGACATAGCAGAAGCCCACAAATCCGGTAATCTGAAGTGACCTGAATAGCAACATGCGGTATTGTGTTAGTCACGCCGAAATTTATTCGACAGCTAAAGGAGACGGGGAAGGTCCAATTAGGTAGAAGTCCTTGGTTATTTGTCGCCATTCACGCGTGAAGGCGGGTGTTGGTCCGAGGAGAGACGCGGCACCGATCCGATACATTCTCGATATAAGGCTCGAACCCATCTTTTCAGTTATTTACGTTGCACTGGATAGATTGCCCATCAACCACGTGAATTATCAAATTGAATTTGAGTTGGCCACGGCGGTTTCTTGACGATTTTTCTAACTCCGGCTACATTCTTTGGCGCCAAACTTCCTTCTAAGATGACAAAAAGTGTTAGGCAAACGCTCGCATTATACAAAACTACACAAATTGAGAACAAGAGTTCAAAAAACATGTACACACGTAAATACTAAAAGAGGCAGCTTCTTCTCAGCACCCCTATTTTCTTGGTGCTTTCCCGCCCTTCCTCCCTCTCTTCCTAAGTACATAATGGTGAGTATAGTTGGTATATCAAGGCTCCATGAAGGATTACTTACGACTCGAACTCGTCCAATGTAATTCTACTGTAGTCATCTTCAATCTCCCACAGTTTCTTATTCATCTCAATCCTTTCAGGAATATGAAGACGATCCCAATATGTATCATCAGACTTGCGACGGAAGTACATTTGGTTGTTGTTTTCATCCCAGAATTTGACTGTCACGCGACTCCAAGTGTCGACGCCTGTCCCCTCGTGGTATCCACCGCTGAATGGATCCATGGGTCAGCTTAATATGCGAGTTGGTAGATTAAATACCCATACGCGGCTTCTGCAGTAACTGCCCCAGCCTTGTCAGCACCGCAAGAGGCAGAATATTCGGTGATATCAGTTAAAGCTTGCTGGCGGACTTTTGGTTGCTTCTTGTAGGTGTTTTGATCAGCCCACCTGGCAGTGGAAATTGGAGCCTCTTGGATGAGCCTCATTGTCAGGGTCTTGAGTACCGCATCGACACTTCGAAGGGTGATATTGCGCAAGTTGTTGAGAAGAAGAGGCATGGTGTTGAGATTGATGTGACGGAGGAGTTATCTGGCTCTGTGTCTGTTGTTGCTGGTACGCAGTCTGCGAGGCAGAAGCTTTATAGCAGCATTTCTGCGCCTCATAAGAATCCATTGATATATTGGCCTCACTTTACATGGTGAACCGCTCATGAGGCCACTTGAGTGCCTCTGGCGAGGCGCACAACTGAGCCATCTGACTGTACGCCGTACTCTGCATAAAGTCGATCAGTATCTTACTAGGTGCTTGACACTCACATCTGCAGAGCTCAGTACCGGTCTCTGAGATATATACTCGCCTCGCACTTAAGTGACCCTCTGGGTCTCTCGTCAATCCTGTCCTTGTCAGGCAAGGGGCGTCAGGGGTTGAACGGGAACGCCCGTGTTATCGTCAGTAGCGGCACGCGTTGGCCATAATCAAGTCAGACGCAACTGCTCTGTGGGGCTAAGATATCCAGAGCCATACAATATTTCTGGACTCTACACATAAGGCATAAGGCGTCAATGTCGACTCGAAGACACCCGTAAGACCCAACGCCACGCTTGCGCCACACTACTAGCACGCGAGGCAAAGTACGCCACACTTTACTCACGTGGTCGCTTCCTGTTAATTAACCTTCACTACCGAAAAGTTAAAACACCGTTGAAAGCTGCACTAATGAGATCCCCCATCCTATTCACAGCACGCTTTTGGACAACATCTCTGCGACCTCCGAAACTTCGAGCGATGTCAACGATATCGACCCCAGGGAACCCGGAACCTACGAATCAGCATTTCTCAGTTGATGCAGATGGGAAGGAGGTTGTTGACCTCTCATTCAAATCAGAAGCTCTTGGACTTCCAGCCAAAAAGGGGTATGGCTGGCCCCAACTGGAATTTGGGGAAACAATTGGGGGTGACCAACGCTATACAATTGCACGGAAGCTAGGTTGGGGGATGCACTCAAGCACTTGGCTCGCCAGAGATAAAGTGTACGCCCCAAGATCATTGATTATATCCAACATCTCATCAATCATATTAAAGACTCAACAAATTTGTTGCCATCAAGGTCCTGACGGGCTACACTACCGAAATATATGAGCGGGGCGTTACATGGGAAGCGGACGCTCTGAGACTTCTCTCATATACACCACAGTCCGAACACTGCGTGGAGCTTCTAGATGAGTTCACGATGCTAGGTCGTGGCTCTGCGGGTTCCCACCTCTGTTTTGTGATGCCCTTCTACGGCGGCGACACCAGGGCTCTTCTTAAATCCCGCAACTCTCCGTTTCCCCTTCCTCTAGCAAAGCGCATCATTCTTCATCTCCTTCGCGGGATCGCCTTTGCGCATGAGCGCAGAATAGTCCACACCGATATTAAACTCGACAACATCTTGTTCACAACGTCCGCTACAAACGAAGACATCGAGGAATGGATAGAAAATGATCCGCCTCGTAGAAATCCGCCCGAAATGTCTCCAGATGGCGCGTTACAATCCGCTGCATCTCAACCGATGAAAGCCCCCTCGGAACAAGAGGCTTTACAAGCTACTTATGTTCTTTCTGACTTTGGTTGCGGTCAGCTAGTACTTTATCCGTGTCGTCAGAAAGCTCAGTCTACATTTAGCTCAACCTTCCAAACTACACAACGATCGCCAAATCACGTCCCTATTGCTACGACCACCCGAAGCACTCCTTGGCGGCGAATGGGACACACCAGCCGACATCTGGACGTTTGGCTGTTTGGTACGTCGCTTACGAGCGTACAATGCCTCTTCTTACCGATGCTTCAGGTATATGAGATAGTCACTGCTGAGCCGTTCTTTCGCTATAAACGTAATCAAGTCTACGACTTCTCTGAAATGGCAAATCTTCTATACCAAATGATGCTGAAGACCGGCGAGGTTTTTCGAGCGAAGCAGCTCAGCGTATGGCCCTTAGCAATTGAATATTTTCAACCGGAAAATTGTGAGTATAATTCCCGCCGAAAGAGCTGCGCTCGATTGACGAATTTGCCTTAGGTTGTCTGAAGAAGGAGCCGAAGATCTTCTATTTCACGGCTGAGTCCAACATTGGCCAACACAACCTTGTACCTGTTGATGAACTCACGCCTATGTCCGACTTCCTTCGCCGCTGCTTATGCCTGAATCCAGAGGAACGAGTTACGGCCAAAGATCTTCTTCATGACAAGTGGCTTCGGGGCGTAGACTAAGCTTCATGTCAAAATTGTACTTGTACTACTTAATCACTACTCACTCCCCTAGGCCTCGCTCTAATATAAAGTCCGTTATTTTCATTCCCGACTCGGAGGCCCCGTTCGACGACCGGGTAGGTAACTTAGGGTGATCCATAAATATTATGTAAACAAATTTCGATCGGGCTGTCAAGCTTCAGGATCGAAGCAATGCATGCTCTCGCAATCAAGGAGCTTCTGCGCCTCATATTTCAGTGCTGCGACCAACACGACAATTCTCAAAATGCACTTGTGTCGAAGAAGTGGTCTCAAGAAGCCTTGAGTGTTCTCTGGAAACGTCTCGACACGATGCATCCCTTGTTGAGCCTCTTGGCTCCGGCTGCTGGAGAAAGATAGTGTATACGTTGGTACCCCATCAATTTCTTCGTGATACTCTAACCCCTCGAAACGCAACAGGCATTTGAGCGTCCCCTTTGGACCCACGATTGGGCCATCTTTCGAAAATACTCCTGTCGAATGGACAGAATATCCTTTCCCTTCATCGGCACCAAACTATACCCCCACTCCGTTTTCACTGAAATCGCATAAACCAAACCCCAGGGCGACCTTATCCCCAATTTGCGGAACCTCGTTTGCTCGCCCTATAGCATGTGCGATTTAATATCGCTGCTTCTCAATCGGCGTCTCGTCGATCTGACTATTGGTGGTATCAATGGGACTAGTCTCCCAAAAGTAAATTCACTGCTATCTTACCTCCCCGACAGATGCCCAATGCTCAGGCGCCTCGAGCTGCGGGTTTCCAACTACGACTATACAGAGATAGGATAAGATGTCGTACTGGCTCCCCTCTCTTCTTTGGCCAAGCTCGAGATCGTACCCACGACGCTCACCCCACGCGTCATGCACGCTCTTGCATGTCTCCCGAGCCTAGAACACATCAGATCTACCCATCGATGGTCGACTAAAAGTCAAAAACCAACTCCCACGTCCACCCGTTGATACCAGTGAGCGGTTTACGTCGCTCGGGTTGCTGGAAATATCTCCGGACAATGTCCCACCCTTTCTAGAAATGTTCGGACTCAATAACCTACGCAAACACGTACTCGAGCCAGACACCCAGCAGACCCGAGAACAGCACCTGCGCTTTTTCGAGCTCATAAGCTCGGGCTGCCCAAAGCTAAAGATCTTGTATGTGCTGAAGTGGAATCGGTATTATTAACGCCCCTCGAAGCTGCCGCTGGCCACACCGGAGTCATTCGAGCCGTGTCATCTGGTTCACGTGAAAATTTGATTTAGCAATTCCTGTAGGCGCTTGTGGGCGTAAAACATACGGCGAACACTGAGAATGTCAGTTCAACGAAATGCTGCGCTATCGACACGATGTCCCGGCCAATATCCAGCCTTTCCATGAGGTCCACATTTTTCCTGAAGTCGTGCCTTGTCTCTCAACCCTTTCGACTGCGCGTATTTCGCTCCATGTCTACCACACTCCCCGCAGCAGAAGAGCCCATTGTCACGACGAACCAGCATTTCTCGCTTGATGCCAACGGCAAGGAGGTCGTCGACCTCTCCTTTCAATCAGAAGGGATAGGCTTGCCCGCTGAGATGGGTTACGGCTGGGCGCAACTCGAGTTTGGCGAAAAGATTGGGCGTGACCAACGATACACGATCGCTCGCAAGCTAGGTTGGGGAAAGAACTCTAGCACTTGGCTTGCGTGGAACGAAATGTGAGCTATACCCAAACAATTCCTCTATTTTCACGCATATTGAAACAAGTAATAGACTCAACAAATATGTGGCCGTCAAGGTGCTGACTGGCCATGCGACAGACCTGCACGAGCGCAAGATGGCATGGGAGGAAGAGGCACTCAAACGGCTCACATTCCCCTCGGAATCAGAGAATTGTGCTCACATATTGGAATACTTCACGATGAAAGGACGCGGCTCAGCAGGTTCTCACCTCTGCTTCACGATGCCTCTCTACGGGGGTGACGTCAGATCTCTCATTCAGTCTCGGACCTCCCCCTCCCCTCTTCCGCTGGTTAAACGTATCCTCTTACACCTTCTCCGTGGAATCGCTTTCGCACACGAATGTAGGCGCGAAATAGTATTCGCTGTGTGAATGCGAGGACTGGGAAGGGTGTGTTCCCACCAAAAGACGAAGTAAGAAAGAACGAATGAGCGCAATCCGAACGCCACGTGACGAACGGAACGGAGACGGAACGCGAACCAGACAGCGCCGCGTGCGACTGCTGGACTCGACTTCGCAACGCAACTGAGGGGGAAATAAGCTTCTTGTTATTATAGGTAGGTGCTAGGTACTATATATACTTGTAGTAGATGTAACTAAGCATGCAGAGTGTGCATGTGCGAGTAAGTAATATAATACCTAAGAAAGAATGCAGCCGCAGCTGATAACGGACCAAAACAAGAAGTAAACGAAACGAATGTATACGTACAATAAACCAAGAATCCGAGTTCGAACACAATGCAATCCCTACATCTCCGGGGGACTTTTAAAAGTTGACCCTCCGTGGTCAACATCAAATCAGACTGCAACAGATCCTGTACGAGGCGTTCGCAGCGACGATGCTTGCGCGGAACCGAGCGTGGTGATGAGCGTATCGAGTTCGCCTGATTTGTCTACCCATTGGTATGCCCGTTGCGATCACTTGGTGATGCGGCGCGAGATCGTGATGATGTCGTCGATGGTGCGCAATGGTGAGTGATTAAGGGGTGGGACGGGGTGGGAGACGATGGTGGAGTGACCTTGGGCGTATACCGTAGCTGCGTCTACATTTTTCGACGGCGGTGGTACGTGGTGGTGTCCTAGTAGGTGGTCGTACGGCGGTAAGGGGCTCGATAGGAGTGGTTCGCGGGTGGTCATTGTCGAGGGTAATGGATGGCGCGGCGATGGTGAGACGAAGACTGGTGTGGTCGACGAATAAGGAGGGGGACGGGCGTGTTCGATGTCGATGCTTGAGCCAGAATGGCTTGCTTCGAACGAGTGATGCTCCGTGTCCTTGAAAGTCACGCTTGACCATAGTTTCGGATGGACCGGCGTTGTCGGCGTGCTCGCGTACAGGTCTTGATGCGTCATTGAGAGAGATGTGGCGCGCGGAGGTAGTGGGGAATGCGGGGATAGGAACTGTAACATACGAAAGAAACGAGACGAGAATTAAAGGAACTTGATCTAGTACGAACGAAATGGAATAGAACGAAAACTATATCTAATGTACGTAGAATATGATGTTTTTGTTGCTTTTATTTCGTGGGTAGTGAGGAGTGGTTGATGCGAACGAAAACGAGACGGGGATTCGGAAATAACTAGGTACTACGAAGCGAAACGAAGGGGAATGAGGCGGTGCGGTTTGGGGAATGATGGATTGCGTGGTGGAGTGGGTGGAAACGAAAGGAGGTGCGTATGTACTTGGTAATTTACTGACGTCGTGGTCGTTTATCGTTATGCTTCAGCCGTACTGCAATCATGGTCTTCTTATCTATTCTTGCGTACGTAGAGTCGCTGGATCATTGGCAGATGGCGTGTACGTATTTGTAGATCGTCGTTTCGAGATGGCGGGGGTAGTGCTAACGATGGGGAAGTGGAAGCGAATGTGGGGGAGTGGAAGGTGGTGGTGGCGTCGAGGGAGTGTCGTGAGGCAAGTTTCCGTTAACCTGTTGCGATTTGAGTGGCGTGGGTGGCGGCGAGTCGTTAGCTGTCGTCGTTGTGCGTTGAATGAGTTCGTTCGGGAGGACGCCGCTTGCGTAGCCTTTGCCGTCGTCTTGAATACCGTACAGTGCGTGCTTGACAATATGGAGGTGACTGTAGACTTGAATACCGATGGTGCTGCCGTTCGTATCCTTGCGCAACGCTTGGGCTGAGTTCTTCGATCTGAATGCCGATTCCTTCACTGTGGCATCGCCGATGGACTTCGTGCCGTATCTCTAACGTTTCGATTTGCCGTGTGATTTCCGTGGCGTGGTGAAGCGAGGTGGCGATTCGAGATGGCGGTGGTTCTTCGCCGTCAACTTTGTATGTCGCGTCGATAGTTGCTTCGTAGTTGGCGTCATCGTCGTTTGGAGGTGTCGGCGGTTCTTCATCATCCATCTGGTAGAGTGCCTTAACGGCCGCTTCATAGTCGTAGTCGTCGTCGTCGTCATCATCATCATCATCTGGAGGTACCTGGGGTGGCGGCGGTTCGTGATAAGTCGTGGGTCCGCGTTCTGAGGTCGCTTCGTTGGGTACTGGCTTCGCTTGTAGTCGTTCGCATAGCTCCTTGCGTACATCTGGTGAAATGCTGATTAGTTCCTTTACCGTTAACTGAATCGGCGGTTGCTGAGGGCGGTTGTCGACAATCTCAGGGTGTTCGCTACTGGACTGATGCTGGAGGTCTTCTTGCGTAATTGCCGTACTTCGTGTCCGAGTCGATATGTCGTTACCTAAGAGTCGTGTCGCGTTAGCCAAATGATCGTTTAAACCTGAGTCGTTCTTCGGCTGGGGCGTTGCTGATTTCGCCGTCAAGACTGGGCCGATCGTGCTAGAAACTGGTGGAACGGGTGCCGTGTGGGGCGCTGGTGCGACTGACGCGTTCGCCGTTTGCTGACTGAGCTGCGACATAAACTCTGCCATTGCTTCCTGAACTGCTGCGCGTATCTTTATACCGGCGTCGGATTCGGATTCGACTGCGGGAGCTCGTGTCGTGCTTCGTAAACCATTACCTTTTGAGAGTGTCGATCTGCCTTCGTAGAGATGTAAAATCGCGCGATAAACGTTGTCGAGCGTGTATACTTCGCGCTGCGGCTTCTTCGGTTCCCAAGCGAGGAGAATAAAGTCGATCTTGCTGTGCGTGTCGTCGGGGAAGATGCTGAGGAAATACTTGATTGCTTCTCGTTCCGTAAGGATGTCGGCTTCCTGTAGTATTTCGAATATATCAGTAAATCTGCGGCGATACTTTCCGAGCTGCGCTATAGTCGTGATCTGGTTCCTATACTCTTCGACGATTTCTTCGAGCTGAGATAAATCCCCAAACTCGCTAGGGCGCGATCCTGGATATTCGTCGTATACCGTGTTCTTGAATGCCGTCCAATCGTTCGGGTGAATCTTCGCGAGTCGAGACCATGTCCTATACTCGGTGTCAGTGACGTATCGTCGAGCGTATACTACTTTTGCTGCGTCGTCAATACTCGCTCGGACCGCATAACGTTCAACCTCGTCGAAAAACCGTTCGAGGGATTCGGGGTCGCCGCTAAAGGATGGGGCGTGGCGCTGACCTGGATCTGGCATCTTGAAGTCTGACATGCTGAGATCGTGAGGCGCGTAAGCGCGAGAACGTAAACGCTAGTCGTGATGCTGGATAGAAATGTGATCGGTCGACGTGGTGGGGTAATTCCGGGGATAATAAACTGATCGAGGATGGGGCGAGGATTATCTTCGCGTGGTGCTGAGTTCCGAGTGAGGACGATGATGCGACGCTTGTACGTGTTCGTGACGGATCCTTGGGTAATCTGAGCGGCTGGTTGGAGTCGTAGCGCGTGTCGCCGGGTCGTGACGCAAAATGAACTAAAGACGACCTAATGAAAACAAACGAAAAGCTTCAGCTTTTGGGACCCTCGCGGTGGGCTCCAAAATTGTAGGCGCGAAATAGTATTCGCTGTGTGAATGCGAGGACTGGGAAGGGTGTGTTCCCACCAAAAGACGAAGTAAGAAAGAACGAATGAGCGCAATCCGAACGCCACGTGACGAACGGAACGGAGACGGAACGCGAACCAGACAGCGCCGCGTGCGACTGCTGGACTCGACTTCGCAACGCAACTGAGGGGGAAATAAGCTTCTTGTTATTATAGGTAGGTGCTAGGTACTATATATACTTGTAGTAGATGTAACTAAGCATGCAGAGTGTGCATGTGCGAGTAAGTAATATAATACCTAAGAAAGAATGCAGCCGCAGCTGATAACGGACCAAAACAAGAAGTAAACGAAACGAATGTATACGTACAATAAACCAAGAATCCGAGTTCGAACACAATGCAATCCCTACACGAACGTGACATCGTCCATACGGACCTCAAATTCGACAATGTCTTATTTACAACACCTGCCACGACCGGCGATATCGAGAAATGGATCCAGGAAAACCCGCCGCGGAGAAATCCTCCAGAGCTTTCAAGTGACGGCGTAGTCCGATCTGCGGTATCCCAGCCGATGAAACTACCCTCTGAGGAGGAGGCGCTGCGCGCTACCTACGTCCTTGCAGATTTTGGTTGCGGTGAGCCACTACGCACTCCTTCGTATTCTCATGAGACTGATCCCACGTTGAGCCCTCCCTTCTAAACATCACGCCAATTGTACCATTACTCCCATCCTTCTAAGAGCACCGGAAGTCCTCCTCGGCGGGGAATGGGACACACCAGCCGACATATGGTCGTTTGGTTGTCTGGTAGCTGCCATCTTATTGTCCAATGAAACATGCTAAACCTTGCCTTAGGCTTACGAGCTCATCACCAACGAAGTTCTATTTCGGTACAGAACCCTCGACGTATTTGACTTAACGGAGAACGAGAATTTGTTGTATCAAATGATGATCTTTGCGTGCGAGGTATTTCACTCGACTCAACTTAATGTCTGTCCTCTAGCGGGCGAGTACTTCAACCCCGATTGTAGGTGTAACTTGCTATACTCTATCTGAACGTCACCTAACCTCCGTGTATGTGTAGGTCAGCCGAAGAAGGCGCCACCTCCGGGGATACAGCCCATCCATGACTTGATCTCCAAACACAAGCTTATGCCAGATGACGAATGTCGTGCTGCCGGGACCTTCATTCAACGCTGTCTATGCCTGAAACCCGAGGATCGCGTTACTGCCAAGGACCTCCTTCAGGACGAGTGGCTTCGAGGCGTGGAGTAAACAGGGCGTGGGTCGGTATAAATCTCAGACTGCTTCACTGCCGTCACTCAAGGATAGCGCCGCGGCGCCACTAACACCAGTCAGTACTCGTGTACAACAAAATTACAAAATTGCTCTAATCCATCGTTGTGTGGGATGCGCTGCGCGACTAAATGTTGAGAATTCATGAAGGCATTCTCCTATTTCCGAAGTATCGTGTTCTACTCCTATCTTTTGTGCCTTCGAGATCCCAATCCGAAATAACTCCCATCACAAGGAACCATCACCATGCTCACCTCATGTGGAACACGAAGTTTATGGCAGCGCATGAAACCTCGCACATCTCGCTTTATGGCGACTGTGGTGGCCAATTGGAAGCACCATGAGAGC
The DNA here is from genome assembly GCA_029467805.1 of Pleurotus eryngii var. eryngii. Lineage (NCBI taxonomy): Eukaryota > Fungi > Basidiomycota > Agaricomycetes > Agaricales > Pleurotaceae > Pleurotus > Pleurotus eryngii. The sequence continues at coordinate 1,271,603 of SZVJ01000030.1, read as the reverse complement.
GATACCGATGGCAAGCAAATCGGCGGCTTCTCATCAAGAGAACAATGGTCGTGGTTTCCTGCTGAAAAGGACCACGGCTTGGCCCGGCTCGAGTTCGGCGAACATATTGGCTACGACCAACGATACACGATCGTTCGTATGCTCAATGCGGGAGCATGCTCTAGCACCTGGCTTGCGTGGAACAGTGTGTGAGTCAGGGGCAAATTCCTCCGTTTGCGCACACCTTGACTCGAAAATTAGACTTAACAAATATGTGGCCGTTAAGGTCCTGAGCAGCTACTCGACTAAACTGCATGAGCGTCGGCTTCTATGGGAGGAAGAGGCCCTCAAACGCCTTACATTCCCCTCGACATCAGAGAATTGTGTCCACCTTTTGGAGTACTTCACGATGAAAGGACGTGGTTCCGCAGGTCCTCACCTCTGCTTTGCAATGCCTCTCTACGGCGGCGACGTCAGGTCTCTTGTTGTCTTTCGTACCTCCCCTTTGCCCCTTCCGCTAGTGAAGCGTATCCTTCTCCATTTTCTCCGTGGAATCGTTTTTGCCCACGACCGTAAAATCGTTCACACAGACCTCAAATTCGATAATGTTCTGTTTACAACACCCGCAAACGACCGAAGATATCAAAAAATGGGTCGAAGAAGACCCGCCACGAAGAGGCCAAGTTGCCGTCTCACAGCCGATGAAATTACCCTCCGACGAGGAGGTGCTGCGCGCAACCTATGTCCTTTCCGATTTTGGCCATGGTGAGCTATCTGCGCACGTCTATATCCTCATGAGGCTGAGCCAGAGTTCAGCCCTTCCTGCCAGTCCACGCGCTAATTGTACAATCAGCCCTGTTCTTCTAAGGGCCCCGGAAGTCGTCCTCGGCGGGGAATGGGATACGTCTGCTGATATGTGGTCGTTTGGCTGTTTGGTAGTTCCTCGTTTCCTTCGCGAAGGTTGGAGACAGCATACTTATCCTCCCGTCAAATAGGCCTATGAGCTAATTGCCGGGGACTTTCTTTTCGAATATAGAGCCCCGAAAGTATTTGGTTTGACCGAGACCGAAAATCTGCTGTATCAAATGATGATTTACGCATGCGAACCATTTCGAGCTGCTCAGCTCAACATTTGTCCTCAAGCGAGCGAGTACTTCAATCCCGATTGTGGGTGTAGCTTTCGGTGCTCTGTACACGCAAGATACTATACTCATGCACATTCATCTATGCAGGTCAATTGAAGAAGAATCCGACGCTCGGGGAGCAGCCTATCTGCTCACTCCTCTACGACTTGAATTTTCTGTCTGACGCTGAATGTCTCGCCGCCGGCGCCTTCGTCCAACGGTGCTTACGCCTGAACCCCGAGGATCGTGTTACGGCTAAGGACCTCCTCGAGGACGTGTGGCTTCAAGGGGTTGAGTAGACTCGCTGACTCGTGGCGAACTTATATATCGATCCTACTAATGTATAGCAAAATCACGAATCAATGTACAATCCCCACTCTTTGAATCAATGTTTCCAGATGTCTGAAGGACTAACATCCTATAGATGCCTAGTACGGAGAACACATCTGTCACTCACTCATACCCATACTACAGCACCGTCCTATCATACGAAGTTGTCCCTCAGAGTCGCCGTGGGTGTGATCCCCACCGTCCACGACAAACGCCTCCCACCACGCAGTGCCGAAAGGTCCGCAAGGATATCACCCCTGCATTGAGCCGCTCTCTTCGAGGCATCCAACCCGCATGCCGGGCTTGAAGCCATTCTCTGTACTAGGAGCCTACACTCCCATCACTCTCTCGCAAGAGAGTCGATATCAAGAGTGAATTCGAGGTGAAGGGGTTCGAGGCGTTTGAGGTTGGCCTTCATCGTGGCCAATTTGGGACCCGTGCGTTGAAAGCGAGCGAGCAAACACTTTGACATGCAACCGATGTTCTTGATGCTACTGTTTGGCGAAATTCGGCGGTTATTATTGACTACGGGGAGGAGAGGAGAGGCGAGCTTGAACAGGATGTCGGTGGCGCGCTATGAGTATTTCAGGGAGGGAATTAAAGTTTAGAGACGGACGCTGGAATTCTGGCCACCGTGGCGTAGTGATGCCATCGGCCGCGTCTGATATGTGCATGCGAAGGCCCACGAGCAACAATCCATCTAGAAACCCCCTCTCCCTTTGTCCCAACACTGGTGCACTGGTCCTGAATCCCAGACTCAGCCGCCCTTTCCCCTCGTCTTGCGAATCCCCGCTTAATTGCCATGCAAATTCGTTGGTAGAGGGGGGGAAACTACGTGAATACGCTGGAGATTGTCTGCGACGAAATGCCGCATTCGATGAGATATTCGAGGGTTATGCCCCAGCCCAAATCCAGAACAAGTGATTTTGCGAGTTCGAGTTCCGTGGGGGTGACTGCGTTGCCGAAGGAACCGTTTGAAGTAAAATGGAGCATAGGGAATAGTGTTGTTCAAAACCCGTGATTTGATTGTACTCTCAGGGGTATTGTTGACGATATAATACCATCAGAGTTGGTTTGGGTTCGCGATGAGGATCGCATGGCCTATACGACCAAAGTTGTTGTTCTAGTGGTGAGGTAGTCAACGCACGATCGTGCATCCTACCTGCATTAGAGTAGTCTGGTGTTTCATGAACTGAACTTGAACCAAAGAGCTCGACCGAGGGGGCGATGGCGAGTTAGCGCAGCGCTCGCTAGTATCCATGATTTCTCTATCTTTGATGGACGGCTGTGGCGGCTCATTATGGATGATATGTAATTCGGCGGGGACGATGTCCAACGTCAAACACAATGGACGAATTGCGTCGTGCTCACACTGGTTTCACGCAAGCCAAGTGCTAGAGCTCTTCCCCAGCCTAGCCTGCGAGCGATCGTGTATCGTTGGCCATGTCCGATCTTTCCGCCAACTCGAGTTACGCCCAGCCGTAACCCTTCTCAGCGGGTAAGCCTATCCCTTCTGATTCAAAGGAGAGGTCAACAACCTCCTTGCCCTAGCGAGAGATGCTGGTTCGTCGTGACGATGTGCTCTTCTACTGCGGGGAGTGTGGTGGACATGGAGAGAAATACGCGGGCTCGAAGGGATTGAGAGGCATGGCGCGACTTCAAGGAATATACGGACCTCATGGAAAGGCTGGATGTTAGCCGGGGCATCGCGTCGATAGGGCAGCATTTCATGGAGCTGGCATTCTCGTATGTTTTACGCCCACAGGCATCAACAGGAATCGCCACACGTTAACACATGACATGCCCTCCAAGGTTGCGCCGACAAACACAAACGGTCAACAAACGACATTTTCTTCGTCATACACATTCTACATTAGTTGCGCTCTATTAGCGGCTGGCGTGAGGCTTACTCCACTCCTTGAAGCCACTTATCCTGAAGAAGGTGTTTGGCCGTAACTCGTTCTTCTGGATTAAGGCGCAAGCAGCGGCGAAGGAAGTCCGATGCAGGTCTTAACTCGTCGTCAGGCAATAGTTTGTGTTGGGCGATATTGTCTTCCATCGTGAAATAGAAAATCTTTGGTTCCTTCTTCAGATAACCTAAATGGAAACCGTCATTTGGGCACTCGGACGACGAAAGCGACACCAACAATTCTCCGGCTGGAAGTATTCAATCGCCAAGGGCCATACGCTGAGTTGTTCTGCGCGAAATACGTCGCCGGTCTTTAACATCATTTGGTACAGAAGATTCGCCATCTCAGAGAAGTCATAGACTTGATTGCGTTTATAACGAAAGAAGGGTCGCGCTGTGATTATCTCGTATACCTTAGGTACTCAGACCACTGGTCAGAAGGGGTGGCGCACGTCCAAGGAACACTCACCAGACACCCAAACGTCCAAATATCGGCTGGTGTGTCCCATTTCCCACCGAGGAGGACCTCGGGTGCACGTAGCAATAGTGACGTGATCCTGCGATCATCGTGGAGTTCAGAAGGTTGGGCTAAACGTGGGTTGAGCGTTATGAGAATGTGAACGTGGTGCAGGGCTCACCGCAGCCGAAGTCAGAAAGAACAAATGTGGCCCGTAAAGCTTCTTTTTCTGAGGGTGCTTTCATCGGCTGTGATATAGCAGATTGCATCACGCCGTCTGGGGACATTTCGGAAGGATTCCGACGAGAAGGATCGCTTTGTGTCCATCTCTCAATATCTTCAGTAGTGGCGGACGTGGTGAATAGGATGTTGTCGAGTTTGATATCTGTGTGGACAATTCCGCGTTCATGGGAAAATGCGATCCCGCGAAGGAGATGGAGAATGATGCGCTTTGCTAGAGGGAGGGGAAACGGGGAGTTGCGGGATTTAAGAAGAGCCTTGGTGTCGCCGCCGTAGAAAGGCATTGCAAAACAAAGGTGGGAACCCGCAGAGCCACGTCCTTTAATCGTGAATTCGTCTAGGAGTTCCACGCAGTGTTTGGATTGCGGGGTACATGAGAGGAGTCTGAGAGCGTCTGCTTCCCATGTAACGCCTCGTTCATACATCTTCGTAGTATAACCCGTCAGAACCTTGATGGCTACGAATTTGTCTAGCCTGAGGGATAATTTATAAGGTGTTGGAGTAGAGGTAAAGTATCACGGGCTTACACTGTGTCTCGCGCAAGCCAAGTGCTTGAGTGCATCCCCCAGCCTAGTTTGCGAGCAATTGTATAACGTTGCTCACGTCCAATCGTTTCCCCGAACTCAAGTTGGGGCCATCCATATCCCTGTTCAGCTGGTACCCCAAGGGCTTCTGATTTGAATGAGAGGTCAACAACCTCCTTCCCATCAGCATCCACCGAGAAATGCTGATTCGTGGCCTCTAGGTTCTCTGTGGTCGCTACCGTTGACATCATGCGAGTTGTGAGGTACCGAGGAGATATCAGCCGAAGTCTTGCTGTGAGTAAGATAGGGAAACTCATACGTGCAGCTATTAACGGTCTTTTAACGTTTCAGTAGGTTGTGGCGCAAAGCAAGTCTGTGTTGATCACGTGGCGTTAACTTACTCCCATTAACTTTAAGTGTGGCGCGTGGCATCGCATTCAACCTGCACACACCTTCGTGTGGCGTATGTTGCATATCTGAGCGCCCCAAGTCTGGTGTTGAGCGTACAGTGCTCTTGGTTTCTTTACCAGCTATGTTTGTTCAACCTCTGACCCCTACCCGACAAATGTTGTGTAATAGTAAATTGAAAAACGGTATTTGACGTTGACGATAGTTTGACCTTGAGAGCCGTCTGCTTTTGTAGATTGACAACAGGTACATAAACTGGCTCCCGGCTTCAAGTGTTTACTCAGCGACGATATCCGATTTGTTTCCTGCTTCTGAGTGATCTCAACTATACAGCATCGCTCCGACATCTTAACGCTCGGCCGTAATGAACAGGTTCTATACAATTTGTGGCGCGCAGACTAGCCGAGACTATTTAACGAATACCCTGTTGTGCGCCTCGAAAGAGGCGTCGATTCTCCCTTTGAGGCCACTCCATTACTACAGATAGACACACATATGAGGCGCAGGAGGATTAGTATAAATACCTCACTCTGTGGACTATCTACTAGTAACAGACATCCAAACCAACAAACTCCTTCATCGTTCCAATCTCAACAACATGCCTCTTCTGCTCAACAACTTACGCAACATCACCCTTCGAAGTGTTGATGCGCTGTTCAAGACCGTGACAATGAGGCTCATCCAAGACTCCCCCATCTCTACTGCTACGTGGGCAAATCCAGACACCTACAAGAGACAACCGGAGGTCCGCCAGCAAGCGTTGGTCAGTCTTGCTGAGTACTCCGGTATTTGCGGTGCCGACGAGGCTGGGGCAGTTACTGCAGAAGCCGCGTACGGGTATTCAGTACACCAACTTAGTATGTTGGGCTAATCTATAGATGCATCTAGCGGTGGTTACCACGAGGGGACAAGTATCGACCCTTGGAGTCACATAACAGGAACATTCTACGACAAGGACAAAAAACAAATGTACTTCCATCGCAAGTCCGATAATACGCACTGGGATCGCCTTCATATTCCAGAAAGGAAACCGGGGAACGAGAAGATCTGGGAAACTCGAGGTGACTACAGTCGTATAACCGAGGCTGAATTTGAGGCGTAAGTACTTTCTCATGCAGGTGGAATTGATATACTCACCACTGAGTCCCTAGGAAGAGAGGGAGGAAGGGAAAGAAAGCGCCAAAGAAATAGTGGCAAGGAGCACCTTTGTATATATGTTCGAACCCTATACTATCAACCTCTTTGCATTGTTGAATGATTGAAGGCTGCTAATCTTAGAGGGAAGTTTAGCGCCAAAGCGGTCGGAGTTGAATCGTTTCGTTCATCCGCTTTGATGATAGGGTGTTCCAGAGAGCGCAAGCCATTGTCGCTGCGTAAGCTGAGAAGGGAGGTGATTGAAATGTCATTCGCCAGAGAGAGCGCGTGAAACTACAGGACTAGATTTGGTACTCGTCCAGAGCATGCATTGACAGTTTCGTAACGGACGATTGAGTTGGCGGTGTCGTTCATTCGAGAGAAAGTGGTAACAACCCAAGTGAGGAGGTGCTAGGGAATTTGAAGGACTTCATAAAAGCCTCGCTGGCACGGCTGGAGTCCAATGGCTGAACCATGGTTGAGCTTTTTGTAAACATGAGGGGGTACATGGCTTACCACGACCGCGGAAAGAAAAATATATCAGTTGCTTGCAAAGCTTCTTGTTCTGATAGTGGTTTCATCTCATTGAGCGGGTCGCCTCACGCAGACCCTTCATTAGGAGCTGACGCCATGAACATGACTTTGAAATTAGTGTGCACAACTCCACGTTCATGTGCAAAGGCAGTCCGTGGAGGGCGATGCGCTACGGCCAGCGGAAGAGGGTGTTGGGTATATGATCTAATGAAACATCAGACAGCAGTGGTGAGGCCCTCCGATTTTCGACCCTCGATTTCTGAATTGAACTGGTTGATGTAGGCATTGTTGCGGTAATGGGGGGTAGGATAAGAGGCGGGGCGCAATTGACTGTGCTTCCCATGTATATTGCTCACTGCTGCGGCGCAATGGTACTGCCTGTAGGCATATTTTGGGTTTCGTGGATCTCGCATGTGAGGCTAGCCATCCGTCAGTGATGCACTCGTGGCGCATTCTCCCTGGCCTACATGTAACTTGGTGGAACGTGGAGGACGGTCACGCTGCATATTGCGAGTTACCCAGGAGATCGCAGCATTTATATAAATATTAGACGAATGATGAATCGCAACGGTGATATTCCAAGACAAGATACGAATAACTTCTATATTTAAAGCAGATCAGTCCAACGACACAGGTACGGCTTGCTAATACAACGTACCTAGCAGTGATGTTATCGTGGCAGTCGTCCTTCCATGGCCTACAGGTGTGGCGTGCGCAGAACTTGAAGCTTGAAGTCTAACCGTCTCTACTTCAATGTCTCAGTCGACAGACGTTGGAAAACATCACATCTTGCGGAAAGTCGGGCGTACTCCCAGGTCCGCATTACTCGGTAGTCAATACTCTTCCATTGCTTTGTCCTGAGACTTGAGGACCGCAAGTTCGTTCGACACCACCAGAATTAGAGATTTGTGATGGCCTTGACGACATTTGTCTATCCAATGATCATCGACAACGCCGCTGTCGTGAGCGTCATCAACAGCTAGTAAATAACTTCAGCATTGTAAAACTCATGAGCTCACCTCCGAGTTGCGGCGTCGATGGCAAGGATAACCGTTTACTACGTCTCCGAGATCCGTCTCTCTATCTCGGTGATCATCCAACCGGTCGACAAAGCGAGCGTCTAGATTCGTCTGTACACAATGGTCATAGGTGAACGAACGCGCCCGCTGTTGTACTGTAAATTGACGGTCTGTTGACAGTCGAGGTTGCGCGAACAGTTCCAACAAGCGCCCAAGTCACACCAAGTCACCTAAGATCTTGTGACTCACGTCACGCAGATGCACCTCTTCCTCCATATCAGCGACTCGCCGACTCATCGGTTTCGATGTGCCCTGGAGACCGATAGTTCACTTATGATGAGATTCATAGGTTCGTCTTCTATGCTTAGCGCCGACTTCTTCTGATGTTCCTCGTTTCTTTAGTGTTCGCAAGTTGTTCGCAAGTCAATATCGCCCGAGCTTCGCTTCTGTCACATGCAGTGTGAGAGGCGTGTAGATACCGAAGCTTGACGAATACTCGTGGAAATACAGAATCGACTCAACGTTAAGCTTGGTGAACTCAATCCCTGGAGTTCTGGACTTGAAGTTGGCACCTTCGGCGCCTGTGAGTGTTTATTCCGGCCAACGGTTCGTATCGTTAACGGCTAACTAGGTGTAGTAGGTCGCGTTAAGGTGTCAATATCAAGCTTTTCAGTGCTGCGCAGCTTGAGGCATGTCCCCTGGCGAATGTGTCGAAGAGGCGGATAGCAGATGTGGTTCTCTGAGAGGATCACTGGGCTCAGTTGGTGCTTGCGTTGGCTACGACGGTAGATTTTAGGCCGAAAGGGTTGTTAGCATCCTCCTTGTCATTGTTTTGCGACTCAGGAAATTCGAGCCCCCACGAGCAGCCTCAATTGCGTCTGCATCTCCCTTCTTTCCTACGCGCTACATGTGTATGTTCCGTGAGTAACCTCTACTGTCAAGGATACCATTCGGGTAACTAGCGGGAGGTGGAACAGTGGGCCGTTCTACTGCCCTCCCGTCAAAATCTTCCAGCACGCCTGTCAGCTACTCGGTGCAAACGAATGATGTCGTATACACGTCCATGTGCATGCATGATGCTCGGCATGGCTTTGTCGATTTGCTCAGATGTTGCGTCGAGATAGCCCCGCACCGTGCCGACTCTGAGTTCGCATCATGATGTCTGATACCTTAGACTCGTCATATGTTGCGTGTAAGTAAGTGACCCTTCGATTCTAGAGTCTAGAGTCCTGATTATCTTGCCTTTGCGCCACTATCCAATGCATCATGGCATATCGAACGGAATCAGTCAAAAAGATGTACCCCCCGTAGTTCATCGCCCAACGATGATTGAATCACTTAATCCTCCAATGCCGAGATGCTGAATGCCAGGAACTGCAGCCGCCAAGTCCATGCGCCCATCGCTCGGCAGTCGCCCCCGGTCTTTCCTTCGCGGATACGTGAACGTTTCGGTCGTTCGGTCGTTCTGGTCGATTATGTCGACTCCATCGTAACATCGTCATGTTGACTGATATCGCCGCCACCACTTGGAACTACGGCTACTCTTTGTCGATCCCACTCGCAGTTGTATCAGCAAGTGTGGATATCTATACCCGCCACGACGCAGGGCGCTATGCCGACGAATCCTCCAACGGTACTGGAAAGCCATCAAAGGCACGAGGGACGACCGATGAATGCTATTATCTTTACCTGATGTGGGTCGAATTTTCATGCTTGATCGCTGGGTTCTTTTGATGCTGATACTTGATGCTGCTCAAAGATCTCTAGCGTCAACGGCAACGATCTAACCGTGTGTCGCTACTGCGACTCCTGGGAGGCCTTTCGCATGTATTGTGCCCGCGTCCCAGCAATCCCGAGCCGATGGTCGTCAATACGCTAATGATATTGATTACCCAGAGGAGACTACAGGAGGCCAGGTGATCTGTGTGCTGCGATTGCTCGTTTTCCGTGTTTCAGTCCCTCTGATGTCCACTTTTACGTTGCCTACCACTCAGCCGTATACTCGTCACGTCACACTGTACTGCACCATACGGATTTGCGATCCTCAATATAAATACGAAGCTTTGAATCCCGATACCCTCATCCCCTCCATTTCTCTTCTCTTCACTTCTTCTCTTACTCTTTTATTTACATACTTCCTTCTTTTGAGCCAGGTTGCTCTCCGCCTTCGCTACTTCATTTTCTTCATACATACACCTTTGTCCTTTTAACTTGGCACCTTCCCTTCTCGTTCTTCTCATCTTCATCTTCACCGCTTACTTTCATTTTAATCTTTAAGGGTTCCTCATTCAACATGGTCTACATCAACCTCAACGCTTTCTTCGCCCTTTCCGCGTTGGCTTCCCTCGTTTCTGCTGCGCCTGTGCACATGCAGAAGCGTATCGCCCAGTCTATCGCCGAATCGACTGCTCAATGGGAGCAAGCTTGCGTACGTCTCCTCTCTCCATATGGCACGCTTTCATCTCACTCAACTTCATCATAACAGCTTAAGGCCGGAGGCGCAGGCAAATGCAACCCCATATCCCAAACAGCCTTCACTTCGCTCTTGGCGGCAGGCGGCAACTGTGACCAGCAAAACGCCGCCGACTCGATGGTCGATCTCGCCAAATCGTTGAACAACGACCCCGAGATGATCAGGCTCGCGCAGTTGTTCGTTCAGCAGCCAAGGAACGCGGTCAGTACTTTTATTCACTCTCATTCATTCTATTTCTAAGCCGTTGTATGCAGCCCGACTCACTGCAAGTACCCTACTGCCAACAAGCTCCCAAGAACGCGGAGCTCACAGGGCTCTTCCACTGCCAATTCGCTGGCTCCAACTTCGCCAAATTCAGCGGCGACCAAACCGGGAACCTCCCGCTCGGCGTCTCTGCTGTGAACCCCCCTGGCTCATGCCCTGCGAAGAAGGATGGCCCAGTTCCGGATGGTGTCCAGCTCAACACGTTGGTCAAAGATCCTGGTGTTGGCGCAGCTAACGCCAGTGCCGGTGCGAAGACAGGCAGTGCTGCTGCTGATGTCGCTAACGCGCCCGATGTGCGTCTCGCTGGCCAAGGGCAAGGCCAAAGCGCTGCACCCCCTCCACCACCAGCCGCTGCTCCTCCAGCCACTGCAGCCCCGGCCGCCAACGCCAAGTCATTTACCCTAGCGAACGGCCAGGACGCCATTGCCCTCAACGCTAAATTCTCTAGCCTCACCGCCACGTCGCCCTGTAACGACGGCGAGCAAGCTTGCGTCAACGGGCAATTCGGACAGTGCGTCGGTGGCAAGTTTGCGCTGACTGGGTGTGCAGGAGGAACTCAGTGCTTCGCGCTGCCACTCGTGAACTCGAGGGGAACTGTAAGTCCGCTGTGATTCTATGGAGACGCAGTGCTGATCTCTATTGTAGTCGATTACGTGCTCCACCGCAGCAGACGCTCAAGCTCGTATTGCTGCCACTGGCGCTGCATAAGTGCCTCCGCACCCCCTCCCTCTCCCCTCTCGACCTTGGACAATGAATGCTTGATATGATTCCCCCCTAATGAAATAAAAGTGTCTGCGATGATAGATGGAGAATGTCTAGATGTGTAAGAGTGTAGGAGAAAGGAAGGGATGTTCGATAGAATAAAGGAGCATCGCTCGTATCGTACTCCACAGCTTGCCGTTGGGTACTGCTACCGTTAAATGCTAGGAAGTAGGCAGCAGATGTGTAAACAGATGAAGTAGTATATACAATGGAGCATGGTCACATAACACAAATTGTAGAACTTGAGTGCTTCCGGCCTTCCGTTTATCGACACTAGCTGCTACCTCGTGACTCGTGACTCGTGAGGTGACAGTCGCAAAAAAAATTAATTTAAGAGGTGCACCTTGACGTGATATCGCAACGGGCTAAGTACGTGTGGTAGTACTGTTCGTGAACCTATACTGTACTGGAACACGATGTAACTTGAAAGCGTCAAAGGGAGATGGGTTCAAGCACGTTGGCACGCTAAATGGGTCGGTGCCGTTACCGGAGAAAGAACATGCATTCCAGCTACTCGGACATTGGAGCATACAACAAAATACAATCATCATCTACGTCGACGAGCAACGAGACGAACTAGCTCGGCACCTTGCGGAGACGCTCAAGCAGGGATCATCTGGATATCGACCTCCTGGCAGGTCGGAAGCGAATAGTGTGCGTGGTTGGCTACGGGGGACCATACGAGGTCGTTTCGCCCGCCAACAGTCGTATTGGGACAGAGGGCCCACAACGACTGCCCCCCTACAGTCAGGAGGTCCGGTCCGCCCGCAGCACCAGCCTAATACATCCCAACCCCATACATCAGCCCGTCAGCCCATTCAAAGAATGGAGCACGAAAACATACCGCCGAACAGTATCCCGTGAACGCCGGAGGCGGGAACTGGGTGGACACGAATAAGGGGGATTCACCTGTGACGAGAGACACAGAAACGGGCGCTGGGAAGGGATTGGAGCCGATGGGGAATATCGCGCCGTTCTGCAGGTTGTAGAAGAGCCAGTTGCTGGAGCCACCCGCTGAGAAGATGCCCCAACCGATGCGGGGGATTGTGAGGGCGTCAATCATACGGATGGGGGTAGTCAGCGATCCTGATGCGGGAGGAGTTCTCAAGACTGCAAGGGCGTTGAAGCGAGGAACGTTCGACGACGCGCACGTTTGGGCTGAGCGGCGGGATGCCTATGGAGGCGAACTAGTTGAGCAAGGGTGTGTATGTTCAGTACAACATGATAGGCTTACGTTGGGAGACGCGACGCTGGAGTCGACGAGGAAAGCGAGGACGGCGAGGGCGATGAATTTGAGGGCGAACATTGAGGGACCCCGAAGCGTTGCCTTGCATCTACCCAACGAATGGTTAAATACCGTGCCACCCAGTCATGGGTCTCGAAAATGACTGACCATCGGCACGGCCAGAACCAGGCTCGCCCGTCTTTCAGCCATCATTCATGCCAAACGGTCGACTGCTTAAGAAGACAAGGAACGGTCAAGGTATGAAAAGCAATAGACTTGCGAAGTTCCGAAGACGGCTGCTGGAGCCCGGTACATCTCCGAATGTTTACTCCGAGGGGAGGAGGGGGTGAACGAAGTTTATACATTTCATGCAGCGGCGTTGCCATAGGATGGACGTTATCAAGGCTTCCATATGGGTAGCCGACACAACGTTTTTGCGATTGCGACCATTGGAGCGTTGTATGTAGTACTCAGTATTTGGCTCACAAAAAGCAACTCTGGCGCCCATGAACAAGGTTCGGTTGTCGAAGCCGTTGTTGGTACGAATCTAACAACCTATCGTAATACCGCTACATTTAGGCTTAAACAATATGAAGTACGGTGAACATACCAGAAGGAATTTTCGGACGGACCTTGAGCATGACGCAGAAGCATACGGTTTATCTGACTGGCGTGGGAGTTAGAAGTATACGTATACAGTGACAGCATCATGATTGTGTCTTACTGCACCCCTTGCGGCTGTGAGCGCCCGATCATATGCACAAAGAAGCGCTCGAAAAGAAACATATGTAGATGAGGCTTCTGCATAACGCGAAGGGGAAGAGATATACCTGCTGGGTGTGTGATCTGACAAGAGGTTGCGAGGAGGATACGTCTTGTGGTCATCGAAGGGGGCGCTTGGCACGAAGGGAATAAGTGTTTTTTTTCAACCTTGATCCCTGAAAGGCCTGTTGTGTTGGAATGACGAGAGTGTGCGTATGCGACAGGTAGTACGCCAGAGGCACAACATCGGTGTAGGTCGGGACATGAAGCCATGAGTTGATTGGGAAGAAGCGGTGAATGTAGAGCTCCGCAACTAGGTTTGACAAGCGCCTTGGCTCAGGGTTGGATACGGAGAACGAACGACTGTGTCATTAGGTATCTGCTGGTTGTAAAGCCCCTTGTTGATGATGAAAATGAGCCTTTGGTGATGACGAGGTGAAGATGAGACTGAGCCCCTGGTACCTGTCAATGATGCGCGACGGATGAGTGAGAAAGGAACGCACCGGGATTATCGCCCCATCACGGCTCATTCTCTTAATCCTAGCGAGCTCCGTCCAATGTTGAGCGACATGATGAAACAAGAGGCCAGCGAGCGGAAGTAAGGGCTTCGTCGACAGCGCCGATGAAAAGACGCGTTACAGGGCGTGCGTTTGTCGTGACTTCGAATTCCAAGGTTGTGAAAGAACACGCGTACTTACTAAGTGTCAGAGTCTGGGCGGCCGTAACGTTGGTTGCCAGTTCAGTTCGACAGTCGGCTTACAGCACGTGTCCCATCTGCGACTATTAAGTCCGTCGATTTGCAGTTGAATCTTATCGCCCGTCACTCTTCGATTGTATACCTTGATTCCACAACGTGAGTACAGTTTTCTGGGCGCTCAGAGAGATTCACCAGCCTAAGCACTGTTTTAGTGGTTCGTTAATCCCTAGCTCAAGCATCATGCCAGGTCATATATCATCACATTTCCCCGCGCCGCCATTAGCGATATGCCCTCCGAGGTACTCGGTCGCATATTCCTCATACTGGGGCCAAGGATGGTGGCGAGGAGACGATGGGATTCTCGCTAGGCTAGATCTCCGTCACCCACGTCTGCAAATTTTGGAACCGAGTCGCTCGCAATAACCCAATGCCGTGGTCTTCTATCAATTTCTCCTATCCACAATGGGCCGAAGAGAACCTCAACCGCTCGAAGTCCGTTCCCCTCTCCATCAAATACCGTCACGACGAAATGAAAGGAAACAAAGACGGTAGCCATGAAGTTCTGTTGACGCAAGCGTTGAACAGGTTACCCCTAATCAGGACTGTAGCCATCGAAGGACCGATGAGTGTATTGCATGGATTTGTGAAGATGCATGGCCTACCTGCCCTTCTTATCAAATATCTGCATCTTCTCGGACCCACGCACGGAGATGTTGATACCACCCTCCAAAGCGACTTCCCCAACGGTATCGCGCCTCGTCTCAAACACGCCATGTTTATCGTTCTTCGGCATCGACTTGTCGGTGTCGCTATTTCGCGGGGTCGAAACCCTCGTTTTGGGTCCTAGGAAACAGCCAGCTTCCATCCCAAATACCCTCGCGCTCCTGTCGAATCTTCCCAAAGTCGTAGAACTCCGCATTGCGTTTGCGTTTCGCCGGCCAGACGACTTGGATGTCTCGCATCTGGCGTCCATAGACTCTGTCGTGATGTCGGATTGCCGGTTCCTGCAGGTGATAGGTGCTGAGATGGCTTCCGAGGAGGCGCTCGCCTCCTCCACCATGTTTCCCCAGTGGGTCAGGTTCACGCAACCAGTGACACTCGAGATGGTTATCTGCTGCGGAGGCGACATCCAAGCACTGTTTTCGAGTCCTGCGAGGAAACGTTTGCCCCCTTTGCAATCACTTTTCAGCTGAAGGAGTACGGTTCGTTGAGCTGGAGATTATTCACTCCACCCGTCCGCAGAGGGCCGATCTCGAGTTCTATGCGAGAAGCGAGGATAAATCCTCCGTCGTGTTTACATTATGGTTCCACGAGGCGCCAATGGATATTTGTGGACAAATCGCCTTCGAATTTGCCATTCGTCTATTCCGTACGACCTGAAATTGGTGGACATCGCCTCAGTAGACATGAACGAGTTCGCATGGTGCTCGCTTTTCGGTCAGCTTAAGGGCTGCTCCAGGCATTTTTGTACAAAGGGCTTCTACGCCCTATACGAGGATGAAGAAGGTGGCGAAGGGCGCTGCACGTTTCCATCCCTCTCAAAATTGACGCTTTACTGCGATGACGTAGATGAAGAGAAGTCGGACAAGAAATGCTTGGAGGACCTACCCGAAGTCCTTGAGTTTAGAGCAGAGTGTGGAGTGCCCATTCGAAAGGTTACAGGTACAATGCCTGACAAATACTTGGTTCGCCTACCGGAGGGCCTGGTCACGGTCGATTAATTCATGTGTTGGGACAGTGTATTCTGGTGCGCCTTCGACGGTTGTCTCCATGTATCAATCATCTGAGGGTGTTGATTTCTGCGTCGCCAGATTAGTGACAGGCAAATGGGATGTTCCAAGACGTACGTGAGAGATATGCTAGCGCTACCTATGCTAGAGGACCAGCTCCGTGTCCTGTCGTCCTGCGTCTGCAATCGTCACAAAACGGAGGCTAATTGCGCCCCCAGATGTCGGGGGCCTCTGTACAGTCTCTTCGAGACATGAAATCCATCTTAATGTGCCCTAGAACGAGAACCTCCGATGTAGTCCATACCGTGTGATGCAAACTTAAGGCCTAAGGACCAGCTAACTCTCTGTCTGTGCTCCGAATTCTGAGAAACGTGGGCTTCTGATTTCTTCATAGGTTGGGAGAGAGGACATCACGCAGTGTTGATCAGAAGAAAGCGTCAAATTTGGAAAAGCTCATCATCCGATTTGTGACTGTGTGAATAACGTTGTGATTGTGAGAATGGATGAACTCCATGAAAGTTCGATGCCGATTTGCCGTCGGCGAACCGCTCGCCATACCCTTTCCTTGTAGGTACAATCCTTAAGTAGTCTCTCCATCCACCTTGAAAGGACAGCGGCCCACGTGTGCTTGACCTGCGCGTGAGTACCCAAGTACGCAAGCCCGGAGTTCTACTTGAGTGCTCCGGACTCGATCCCGAACAATCACTGGCACCGAGCACTGCCACAGGCAACGGTTAGAAGGGAATGACTAAGCAGTTGTTGAATCTGCATTGTTATACCGCAATAAGTACGCTAAGCTACTAAGACGCGGTGCGAGGTTGTTTCGGATGTAAGGAGTGGCTACTATAAGACTACCCTAGGTCGGGGTGCGGATTAAAAACCCCAGTGGGGAAAAGCTACCCCTTACATCGTGCTACGGAAATTGGAACAGTGAGGGCAAGAGGGGACGGAGTTACAACATAAGTTGAGGTGGGTTCGGTTTCCGAGGTATCTGTAGTTGAACAAATGCATGTCAGTTATGCAGTGATGAGATGAGAGGTAAAAGGGAGAGCTCAGCCGGGGTCGGAGGGGCTTTTTCGGAAGGTGGAGCAACGGTGGAGGAAGTCAGCAACAGCGGTGAGGCCCTTGTCGGTGCCGAAGAGGAAATCAAGGGAGAGGTCAGACGATACGGCCTGCAGGGCGCCGCGAGCATGCTTGTATAGGGGGCAGGAAATGAGTATGTGCACATAGCGGAGTTACAATGTATCAATAAACACATCAAAGCGGAGTTATACATTGTATTGATAGGAACAGTCCGCGCGGAGCCCAGCGGAAATTGCCCAATATGGTAAGTCTACAATGTATGCAATAACAACCATCCGCGCGGAGCAGCTCGCACATCGGAAGGGCCGAGGGATTGACCGGCAATGCAGCAGAATGCTGTGGAACGGTTAGTGAGGTGGCTAGGTTGTTTCCAATCATTCCTATACAAGTACAATGAGGCAGCAGGGATAAAATGTCAGCAAATCGGTCCAACATCGGGCGACCGATGTAGGCCGATTTTTTGCTATTGCGGCTGATGGTTTCAGCTAGCATGTAGCCGAGACCTACTGGGATGATGTATATGATGCATCAGTAAAGAAGTCGGCCCAAATAAGCAAAGAATCGGTACATCCGATGTCCGGTGCAGGCCGATGTTTTGGGATACAGACCGATGTTTTCAGGTAGTAGGTAGTGAGCATGTACTGTATTGTTATACATCATGATACCGAGACCAAAGCACCGGCCCATGTATGCAAAGCGTCGCCACATCGGCTGTACAACGGAGGCCGAGGATTTGCGAAACAGCCGAAATTGTTAGCGGATGAGTAGCTCGCATGTTCACGGATGAAGTGCATAATACCGAGACCAAAGCACCGGCCCATGTAGGCAAAGCGTCGCCACATCGGCTGTACGACAGAGGCCGAGGATCTGCGAAACAGACCGAGACTCATAGCAGGTGAGTAGCTCGCATGTTCACGGATGAAGTGCATGATACCGAGACCAAATTACCAGCCCATGTAGGCAAAGCGTCGCCACATCGGCTGTACGACAGAGGCCGAGGATCTGCGCAACAGGCCAAATTCTTAGTGGGTGAGTAGCTCCAATGTTCTTGGATGATACCAAGACCAAAGCACCGGCCCATGTATGCAAAGCGTCGCCACATCGGCTGTACAACGGAGGCCGAGGATTTGCGAAACAGCCGAAATTGTTAGCGGATGAGTAGCTCGCATGTTCACGGATGAAGTGCATAATACCGAGACCAAAGCACCGGCCCATGTATGCAAAGCGTCGCCACATCGGCTGTACGACAGAGGCCGAGGATCTGCGAAACAGACCGAGACTCATAGCAGGTGAGTAGCTCGCATGTTCACGGATGAAGTGCATAATACCGAGACCAAAGCACCGGCCCATGTAGGCAAAGCGTCGCCACATCGGCTGTACGACGGAGGCCGAGGATCTGCGAAACAGACCGAGACTCATAGCAGGTGAGTAGCTCGCATGTTCACGGATGAAGTGCATAATACCGAGACCAAAGCACCGGCCCATGTAGGCAAAGCGTCGCCACATCGGCTGTACGACAGAGGCCGAGGATCTGCGAAACAGACCGAGACTCATAGCAGGTGAGTAGCTCGCATGTTCACGGATGAAGTGCATAATACCGAGACCAAAGCACCGGCCCATGTAGGCAAAGCGTCGCCACATCGGCTGTACGACGGAGGCCGAGGATCTGCGCAACAGGCCAAATTCTTAGTGGGTGAGTAGCTCCAATGTTCTTGGATGATACCAAGACCAAAGCACAAGCCCACGAAACAAGCCGACGGTCTGGGCCAGTGAGTATCCAGTATTTCCAATTGTTAAGTACACAATAGCAAGTGCAAAATTGTCAGCCAGTGAGTAGCAGGCATGTAGTATGATATATTATACAATCGAGCACATCAGCTACTACATCAAGTACTGCCGGCCTGACCTGAGTGCCGTCGGACTGTCTCATTGATTAACCGACGACATCGCGCCATCATCGCCTTCAGTCGCTCGACCTCGGCCATCTCCGCCTGAACTTGCGCCATCTTTTGAAGGTAGAGCCGGTGGGCAGCATCCTTGTAGGATATGCCCCACCGCTCCTGCGCTGCCTTGATTGATACATGTAGTTCTGTGACTTGTGCCTTTGTGAGAAACTAATAATCATTGTTAGTGGCTGTTGTCTGTCGGTACACCGATGTCATACCGGGTTTGCCGGCACCTGGATATCGTGTTCGCCAATGAAGGATGTATCCCCGTGAACCGGGGGAAGCTACACCTCAATGAATTGAGTCAAAACTGTCTTTCCCATCCACCGCTAAAACCACGTACCTCGTCATCGTTTGTTGTGTCCACTTCCATTGCAGCCTTGATCTTCTCCTTCTCATATTCATATCTGATAAGATCAAGGAGGGACCATGGAACCTCCATCCTTTCATTTGTACTTTCGTCTTGTAGGGCGAATGTCGATTGGGCTCGGACAGTGCTGTCGTTGTTCTGCATATTGGTGGTAGTGGTGGTCGATGAAGGGCCGATAAGGATTCGGCTGATCATCAATATCACGTGACCGTGAGTGAAGTGATCTTGTGATCCGCAAATGGTTCATCTGTCACGTCAGCAACTTTTCTTCAACTTCACTTCACTTCGCACCACCAGCACGCTCAGCCGACTCAACCCCACAGCAATCTAAATCTCAAACAATGTCCGCCACCATCGCATACGACATCTCCTCGCAACAGGCCGTCACCGCCACATTCACCGAGCTGCAGCAGCAGCTGCTTGCCCAGGTCGCTGCCGGCACGGGTTTGACATGGTTCATGGACAACCGAAAGGAAATGGTAAGTGTATTTTCTGTGGCACCTGCATGACTGACAGAGCGACGAACATCATTACAGTACGCATTCGCGAAAAGGGCATCGAACAGAAAATTCAAAAAGGAGATAGAAGCCAAGTGGCTGATCACGCGGACGCTAAGCGCGTTGAAGGAGAAGACGGACGACTTGGTAAGGGAGTTCTTTGAAAACCCGCGCACGAAGACGGCCTGCGCCGTCGCCGAGGCCGCCCGGGAGCTACGGAAGCGGCAAAAGTCAGAAGGTGGGCGGGCTGATCAGTCCGGCGTGGATAGCAGAAAGGAAGGAGAGCGGGTAGCCGAGGCCGAGGACGCGATGGAGGTGGATGGCACAGGGCCATCGGGGGTGCCGAAGGCAGCAGCGCCCAAGGACAAAGCGCCGACCGCTCCGAAGCGACGCGACGTGGAGCATCATGAGGGGAGAAAAGTGGTTCGGGAACACGGTGGGGTGCAATCGAAGCCGAGGGGGCCGCGACGATCGCCGACGGTCGATGAAGATGAGATGAAGATCATTAAAAAGGAGGAATTCGACGCGCTCATCCGACCGAGGATCGAGACGTTGGATGAGGCGATGAGGCGACGGATGGAGAAGGGCAAGGGGAAGGCTACGGATGAGATAACGGTGCGTAAGATAGTTGCGCCAAAGAAACGTGCCACCGCCAAGTCAAAGTCGATGGTCGGTTCGGAGACGGATGAGGCGGGCGAAGGTGGGCGACCAGTAGCCGGCCCAAGCAAGGTAAGTGCTGCACGTATAACCGCCTATGATGCTGACTGAGCAGCAGCCTCGCCGACGGCGTGAGCCCTCGAGCGATGAGGGCGAGGAGTTCCCGGAGCCGAGCGATGACGACGAAGAAAGCGAGTCCGGCAAACGAAGGAATCCTCGTCGGCAGGCGAAACCCAGAAAGGGTTCGATGGCCCTGCCGAAGGTGGAGATAGTCGAGCGGAACATGCGTGGAACGACCCGGTTGCCGTCGCTTGGGCCGACCAACGGTGAGTTCGAACCGGGATGTCTCCGGTGCATGAAGGCGGAGGTCCCATGTCAGCGCCTGGCGGAACCCGGTCGGCTCATGCCGAAGGTGCCGACAAAAGAAGGTGCGGTGTGAACGAGTGCGGGAGCTCGACGACCCAAACAGCCTCATCTCGCAAATGCGCAGACAGAGGGACGAGGTCGCACCGGTGCCGGCCGAGTGGCAAGCCTTCATGCAGGAGACAAATCGGCGGATGGACGACATGGCCCGACAAATAGGCGAGTTGGGCCGAGAGGTAAACAAGAGGTTGGAGTCGAACTCCAACAAGTTAGACAGCGTGGATCGGGGACTCAAGCTGGTCCTCGACATGCTCGGTCGAAACGGCTTGGCCGACGCGGAAGGCTCGGTCGAGCAAAGGAGCGAGCCGGCATATCAGGCAGCGGGGCTCAACAGACAAGAGAACATTGGTCGGCGAATGGGCACAACGCCATTCCAATAGACCCATCGCCCCCATTGTCGCAGAGCCTGCAGAGCCTGCCCCCCCAGCAGCCACATCGCTTCCTCCGCCGCTCCCCGACATGCCCCCACCCCCACCGACCATTGCGCCTCCCTGCACCCCTCCCCCGGCATCGCATCGTCCATTATCCCCGTCGCAAGCCCCCGCATCCCCTTCCACGCCGCCACCGCATTCACCATCCCCGACACATTCACCGTCATTGGCGCACGATTTGCCGACCGCCCCTTTGCCTCCCGCTCCCTCGCAGGCACGAGACGCCAGCGAGGATGTCAACATGGACCTCGCCTCGTCGCCTGCTGCGGCGGCACCGATTATCACCGTGCAAGAGCCGACTCCACATGGGAACACCGCCCTTGCAAACCTAACCCATGCACTTGCTCAGCTGCAAGTGCCTCCCCCGCGGATGACAAGAACACGGTCAGCAACACCGACAGACACCCTTCGTCGGTCAACTCGCTCGACGTCTCGGACACCCGCGCCTGATGATAGCAAGGCCGCGAAGCGAAAGGCTACAGGAAGTGCCTCGACCAAGACAAAGAGATTGAAGAAGTAGAATATGAACTTTATTTTAATATCGTTTTTCTTAGTTTTAATATAATAAGTTTGTTATTGTAATATAATACATTTTGTTGACTTCGAATTCACATGAGAGAGATTATCGATTAAGAGCGCGACTCGACTTCTTGGACTGCCTCTTGCTGCCCTCGGCTGCCCGATACTGCTCTGCATCCCTTGCAAGCCTCTCTTCCTCTGTTACTCTCTTCCTTGTGGTTGCACTCGGCTGGGTCGTAAGCGTATTTGTATGCTGCGCAGTGTTGATCGCACGCGCCTCGGACCGATCTGTAACTCGGCCGGACGTGTTTGAATGTACTGGTGGATATTGTGGCTCTGGGTCATTTGTTTCTTCTGTGGCTGGGCGTTGGAGTCTGCGAGGCTTCGGTCGAATAGCAATCGGCTGGGAGGCGAGTGATGCCGATACGTCGGCTTTTGCTCCCTTCAATCGTTTTTTACCAGGCTTTGTCTTTCCTCCTTTCTTAATCTTCCTCGGCGGAGACGCGGGTGTGGGCGGGGGAGATTCGCTTTGTGTCGGGAAGCTCGGTGCGGGCGATCCTGAACGAGTCCCATTGTCACTGATAATTACATGCCTGGACGTGCGAGATAATCGCGCCCTTCCCGGTGGTGGCACATTGGGTAGCATGTCGCTCGCCTCGCTTCCCGCGCGGACAGACCGATCACCCGTCGATGGTTGTGCTGGACTACTACTGTTTACAACCGTGGTTGACTGATCACTTGTAATGATCTTTGTCGCCTTGACCTTCCATCGGATAGGTGCTGGGGTTGTGACCGGTCGAGTGCGTCCCAACCGGTCGGCACTGTACCTTGCTGGCATCATCTGCTTCTCCTTCGTGTTGTAATACGCCCTGAACTTGAATGGTCGTTCTGTCTCCTGCTTAGCAAGCAGTATGTCGTACCACTCGTTTGCCAGTTCCGCCACCATGTTATGTGGTTGCCCGAACTTGAACATCGGGGCAGTCGGCAGATAGTCGGCTGCGACCGCCTCTTCACAATGCTGACTTAGCACGGTCCATGGCACCTTCGTGTCATGTCGGCCTGAAGCGAGGACTATCGGCAGCATCGGTGTCAGCCGCGAATTGCTAAAGATGTTCCTACTCACAGTAATGCGCATTGAGAAAGAGTCGCAGTGTTTGCTTGACAATCTTTGAATGTACAGGCACATTGGCGACGAAACGCGATGGTAGTATCGGCGTACCGTCGGCATTTTTGGACAGTTGGATTTGGCTGTCCAACGCATCGACCGGGATATCGTTGTCCACAGCGGTCGGATCATCTGCCTTTCCAAACCTCTTTTTGTTGAGCGCCACCACTTGTTGTGTAAAGTGGTACCAGACTTGGTCCTCGAGTCGCTTGTCTTTGATTAAATTGTCCTTAAAGATAAGCCGACCTGCGTCCGCACTAGCCGAAGGTTAGATCGGCATTGAAGCGATGGGATCTGAACCACATTACCTTGTGAACTTCGGGTTTCCTTCGGGGTCCAAGAATACGGCGATACTGTATGTGAGCATTCCAAACCTCTTGAACATGTCGCGGCAATTCGCATCCAATGCCTTGAGTGCTCCGAGCATCGCATATCTATTCAAGGTCAATGCCGGTTATTCCGCGGTCAATGCTGTCGGTCACTTACTGTCGTCGCACTGGCTCAGAATTCCTTTCCGCCTGGAGCTTTGCTATCTCTTCCTTCACCGCATCGCGTTCTAGTGGTTCCATGGCAAAGTAAATCTGCCGCATCGCCATGCTTCGGTATCCGAGCGAATTTCGCTTTGTGGCCGCTGTCCGTATCCTGGCCTCAACATCCACCCAGTCAGGTTCCTCCTCTTGCGCCATCTCACCAATGTCTTCGGTCAGCGAACGACCCTCCGCGTAAGCCGATTTCGCCTTTTCTAATTCACCGAGCACGGCGGCCTCCAAGTATTGATTAGCATACTCCTCAATGCGCTCCTTGTAAGCGTCCATTCTCGGTAGTACCGTTCGGTAGCCGATGCGGAGCAGCCGACCGCCATCTTCGGTGACCTTTTTGCGATGTCTTTTGGCCCGCCAGTTATTTCTAACCCATGCAAGGAGTTCCTAGTGTGCAAGGGGTGAGATTTAGATACCCATCTGATTGACGATAACCATGACATTTACCCCCTCCCTCTGTTTTTTCTCTTCTGGACTGAAGCCCTTCTTCTTCTCCGCATCTGTCTTCATTTGTGTAATCCAGTAATTAAATAGTTCTGCAGCCGCGACGGCAAAGGCTGTCTTGCGCTCTGAGGTTGTCTTCGCAGCGAGGTAGCCTGGCTTCCACAATTTCAGAACTGCTCTCTCCCCTTGATTGTATTTCGCTAGTTGCGTGACCGTCGCCATTGTGAAAGTGGGTGAAAGTCGGGGTGATGAATACCCACACTTCCCATCTTTATACATGCGTTCACAGTGAGGGACATCATGGGACCATGCCCTGACCGCGAGGTGTGCCACCATGCATCGCAGCTGTCACTTATTACACGTGTGAATGTTACAAGAAGGTTGCTTGCTCCCCAACAACAGTATGCCTCCCAGAAAGCGACAACGAGTGTTGGATCTCGACCATCCGAGGCTTTCTCAGTCCACTTGGGCAACAACTCAATTCGAGACCGATTCTGTTGATGGCACTGAGCATGAATACACCGCTTATGATCATGTCCCACACCAGGATAGTGGAATTCGGTTTGCCACAAATGCACCGACTGTTGTCCCCGACAGGACCACACCAATGGTACTTGACCATGAATACACGGAGGATGAACAAATCGCAGTATCTGCTGCATCGAAGACAAAGGTGAGCAAATTAATTCATGCACGATTGCCAAAGCTAGACAAAGAGAATTGCAATAGAGCCAACGAGACTATTTGGAGGAATTTGTCGCGCGTGCCGGCATTGTGATGAATGCTTTGATGGAGCATGAGGCCTTGATTAGCACACGCTGTGCGTGCGAGCGCAGAAGAGCAAGTTGGCGATGCAAGGAATGTCATCAGAGAACAATGTTTTGTCGCGAATGTATGCGGAATGCACACCTAGAAATGCCCTTTCATCGGATCCAGAAATGGACTGGCCAATACTTTCGTCCAGGTAGCCTCTGGGAGGTCGGCGTGTGCGTGATCGTCGATCACGGTAACACCGATCGGCGATGCGAATGGCTGAAGCACAAAGCGGACGAACAAATAAGGTTGCAAGCCACATGCGATAGTCAGGATGAAGGGGAGGATGAAGTTGAAGAAGTGGAAGATACATACCGAGACCGGCGAGCGGACGCCGACATTACCGTCGAGCAGCGCGATGGTGGGGTGGAGGAGCGCTTTGACATTGATGAAATCATTGAAGAGCTTGAGAAAGAGGAAGCCAGGCATGCACACGGTGGAGAAGAGGACCTGGATGGTGCCGACGAGGAGGACGAGGGGAAGGCCGGTCTTCCCGAGGCGCCGATTGACCACCCGATCGCTCCCAGTATGGATCCTGACCAAAATCCATATGTTTTATTTGTGCACACGAATGGTCTTCATTCGTTACCATACATACAATGTGGATGTGGGGGCCCGCAAGAGAGGATCGCTGGTGCCGTACGGATGCGACTGATGCCGGCAAGCTTCACCATATTCAAGACTATGTTCACCTTTGACGTTCTGGAGGACTTCCGCTTGGCCAATCTGGAGTGTAAGACATCGGCATACCAATACTATCAGCTACTAAGGCGAAAGACTGAGCCCTTGGCACCTCAGGTAGTCGTTGAGCGATATGCGGAACTCCGGCGCTTGTCTCGATGCTGGCGATGGTTGAAGAAACTGAAATGGGGTGGTCGGAACAAGACGCGAGAGAGCGATGGCAACACCATCGGCGAAGTTCGCACAGCCGAGCTTGCGCCGTTTTGTCCATGTTGTCCGCAACCAGGTGTGAACCTACCTGACAACTGGAAAGAGGATGAAAACAAGTGCGTAATGTGGTTAGCTTCTGAATCCTGATTGCTCAGATTGTTGCGTAGGTGGGTGTACCGCCGAACGCTCATGGCCGACGGAAACTTCAAGGCCGACCATATCCGACAATCCACCGGAGACAAGGATGTATGGCTATCACCTGGGTCAAGCATGTTACCACATCGTGAAGAATATGCCGAGTTTTTGCGGGCAGCAGAGAATATCAAGACGGTGTGTAGCGGCTTGACCGCGGCGCCAACAGTGACTAACCGAGAGACAGAAAGCGCCTTGCGAGAACAGCTTTCGAGCAATAGAGAACACTCTCCTGTACGCCAAAACATGTGATATCAATGGCATTGTGGCGATCGCCTGCCCGCGGCACGGCTGCTTCGCCCCAGGCGGTGTCGCCGACCTCTACAGAGGCGAACAGCAGAAAAATGTTGACTGGGTGTTACTTCAGTCATTAAAGTACTCCAACATGGATCCAGAGCAGGGGCTTCTGTTCTTCTATGACATTGCCTGTCAATACAGTGTCCATTTCCAGAGGCGGATCGGCCACCGGCTCCCCGTCGGCCTTGACACGGACTTTGCGATAGGCCAATTCCACGTCCATGGGCACAAAGAAAATTGTCTGTTTCGCTTCTCGTCTATGTTCATCCCACAATCCGGGATCGTCATAGGCGAGATTTTGGAATCGCTATGGGCGAATCTCAATGCAGTGACACCGGCGATGAGGACGGCCACACTCGCTCACCGAGCGGAAATTTGGACGACCATATCTGTGATTCCAACCACAAGAAAGCATTGAACATCGGTGTGATCCATTTGCTGTGTCCTATGAATAAACAGATTGACTCCAGATTCAGTCAGAATGCTTTGTAAACGATATGTTCTCGCCGACAAGCGGGCAGCCGATGCAGAAGATACAAGGGATGAAATCGCAGAGCGTGTTGGTGCGAAAAACATCGCAGCATGGACCGATGCCGTTGTTGAAGCAGAGAACACTCGTTACATTGATTTATCAGTGATGGATATCTATGGGATGTCTGCAAGTTATGAAGACCATCTGGCGGTTCCTGCCGAGGATGAGCCGTTGAATGGCGAATACCAGTGGATACGAGAAGCGATAGAGGTCCAAGAGTTGCAGTAAGTTCAGTTCTGATTGTTACATTAATATTGCCCTCTCATATTCGAATTTCAAGATGGCACGTCCTATGCCGGGCTAAGCGCGCATTGAAGAACGGCCGAGCAGACGAGGCGAGGCAAATCGCTAACTTGCGGGAGAAAATATCCAAGGGCATAAGCGACATCGCCTTGCAGAGTCGTGTGTTAGGCATTGATGGGTCCGACATTCGAAACATTGACCCACCGGCATCAATGACGGGGACCGAGCCGCTTCCTGGCGACGCATTATTTTCAAACCTGAATGACTTTGAGCCACCAGACAATGAGATTGATGTTGATGACGAGGAGTCTTCTGATGAAGCCGATGTTCCTACGGTTTCTCACTGCGGCCGTCGCTTCTCCTCCGCTGGCCGAGCATCCAATGATGGCATCACCGAGTCATACCAGCGCACACCTGCT
This sequence comes from Pleurotus eryngii var. eryngii, assembly GCA_029467805.1. Classification (NCBI taxonomy): domain Eukaryota; kingdom Fungi; phylum Basidiomycota; class Agaricomycetes; order Agaricales; family Pleurotaceae; genus Pleurotus; species Pleurotus eryngii. The sequence goes on along the minus strand of SZVJ01000030.1, from coordinate 1,244,571 downwards.
TGCTGAAAACATCATCATTCCTTTGCCATCAACAGTGCCCCAGTGTGCAGCGCAACTCAGGTCACATGAGTTGGGACTGCGAGAGCGTCAGGCCGATGCATTGCTCAAGTCGCTTCGCGAGATCATTGCCGAGAAGTCAATGTTATACAGTCATACATTGCGCGGCGCTGGCCGGCAACTCATAAAAAACGAGATCGCGCGATCGAATTAACACACTGAACAAGAAGCGAAGCGATCTTGTGTATGCTTATGCCCGATGTCGGCACGCGATGATGACACTGAAGGCCGATGATACCATCCTCCGCAAGTTCAAGGAGCTGTCTAAAGCAGACATCAAGAGTAATACATATGTCGTTAACCCAAACCAACCTGGGTCTACAACCTTGAACCTTTCCTGGATTTGGCATGTTGGCCGAGATGATGAATCGGCTCCGGCCCGCCCTACAAGAAAGTGAGTAATTTTTAACGACAATGGGCAGTAGTCAATGACCACATCATCGAACTAGGTAATCGTGTGCTTTATCTCAAATCGCGCGCACTCGCCTCCCGCTGGCGGGAAGAACTTCTATTGGTAAAGTACGAAATGGAGTGGACTGTTAGATATTTCAAGCACAACCATGACGTATGGGTGGATCGGAGCTCCGACAGTAGTCCGGGGGCAAAAGCTTATGCCCGACGCAAGGCCGCCCAGTACTTGCGGCAGGCTCAGGTGGCTGAAGGGGAATTCATCAAATACAATCGAGCACAGCTTCACCTCGTCACATGATTTAATTAACATCACATGCCCTTCGTGTATCTGTGAATCAACAATCTTGTATTGCTACCCAAACCTGAATTGAGCAGATTGATCTTCACTACCACACTACCACCATGCCGATGAACGCGATCCCTCTTTTTTTCATACGATCAACTCAATGCCGGACCCCTGAGACCCCAGGCCGCAGCATGGGGGCGAAGAATTCCATCGCAATTAATTGTTGATTATGCTGATCATCGGTTCCTGGATATTTTGCTCACTATGAGGCGCAGCTGGGACACGGTCCCCGTCGCGCTGTTGCGCAGAGAACTTGTAAGATGCCGTGGTGTCAGTGCTCACAAACCATTGATTCCTTGATCCCTTAGGAATACATCCTCGGCACAATCGGTGCATCGGTTGCCCTGGGACACATTGTGACGCCGGGTCCAATTGTTCGGGGCGCTCGCCAAAGGCCTCGAGGAGGATTCGATCACGCCCGCGTCATTCCAAGATTCCCGCGAACTCGGAAAGGCGCTGAATCTCGCGCGAATCAACCGTCTGAAACAAGCTAATCGACCATTAGCTCATAGGCATGCTTGGTGGGAAACATCGGCATCACGCCGAGCAGCCGAGGCCGACCGAAGCTCACCTTCGCCCCACATTCTATCCGCAGCAACGATCATTCAATGTCTGGAGGCATGGGGAGAACAGCTATCCGAAAGCGAAGGCGAGAAAAATATCCCTTTGTACAAAGATCCAGATGCGGTACACCGCCCGCTCAGCGTACTGATTGTTCGGTACGCGGCACAAGCCACCATTCCGATTACATCGCCGCCTTGTGACCGATGTATCGAGCGGCTCGACATCATAACGCAGATGATGTCCACACTGGAGGTCGTGACGAACGACAGAATGATGTCCGTCGCGGCTCACGGGCAGGAGGCGGCCGCCCTCTTCGATATTTACGAAGCCGTAATTTACAAGGAAGCCGACAACGCGGACGAGGCCGAGACGCAACAAACCGCCACTGAGCTGGATGCTGAGATCCAGCGAATTTTGGACGACAACCAGCCGGCTCCCGAGCACGCGAACCGAAAGAAGGCGACGAAGGCCATGGAGGACCTTCGGCGGAAAAATCACGCCCTCATCGACCTTATCAACAAGGTCGCTCGCCAGTCGCTCAAGGCGATCCCCAACCGGACGAATGCGTTTTGGAGCGAGGGCCCGGACTTATCGTTGGAAGAGGTATTCGCCGAGTTTCGCGCGGACTCTGTCGGCCCTTCGGAAACGCACGACGGATACTTCAGGACCTTGCCATCTGGGTCCGAACGCTCAGGCGACACGCTCGACCAGGCATCGAAGATTCGTGATGCGCAATTCCCGCTCATCTACAACCTCCAGCCACTGACGCCAATTGAACCCAAAGATGATGGGAGTATACCTCACATTACCTCGGCGAATCGTCCACATGATCGGCTTGCGTCGGTGTTCCGAACACCGAAACTCTCAGAGCCACAGGTATGATTCCCTTTTTCTCTTTTCCATATATCTACTCATATACTCCTCACCATGCTAAGGCTGAAATGACCGGCTTTGCAGCCCTTGACCGTGCGCAGTCATCCTTGCGCCGGTCGGAGCCGACTATTGCTCGTCACAATTCACCCGAGTACGTCCCATCTGGCTCCGATACCCCGAAACCTCCGATAATACCTGTCGTGGACGTTCTGGAAAGCGACGATGACTCTTTCCAGAGCCTTGGAGGGACATCGTCAAGCATTGTAGGTAAGAAATTGGCCATCGGACAAGCCTCGGCTCAGCCATTAGCCGGTTCAGCCAGTGGCTCCGATGCCTCTCTCGGTGGTGAATCGGCCATGGAATATGAACCTAACAAGGCGGTCGCAACTTCCGATGATGAGGCGAGCTTGGGTGGTGAGTCAACCGAGGACCCGAGTTCCACCGATGAGATCGCCGATGATCATCACGCCTCGCTCGCGGCTTCCGATGATGAGGCGAGCTTGGGTGGTCAGTCGACCGAGGACCCAAGTTCTGATGATGAGATGGCCGATGATGAGAGTATGGAGGAGAACACCCCGGGCGTCGACTTATCGCGCCATCGTCAGCACACACCGCCTGCCGAGCAAGAGGCCGAAGATGACGATGATGCAATGTCCCTTGGCGGCTATACAGACGATGAAGCCGACAACTCGCACGCATTCAGCATGGTGGAGATGCAAGCCAATATCTCCCATATTCCTTCATCTCCTGAGGTTGGTCGCAGGGGTTCACCCATTGATGAAGTGGATGACGCGTACTCGGAATACTCGGATGACTCCGACGGGGATGTCGACATTCCCGATGATGTTCGGGCATACCTACAGGCCTCCCATACTCCGGGATTTCAATGTATGTTCGTTCCTTCGTTTCTTCATTTACATTGTCAACTCACCCCCCTCCAAGCGCGCTATCAAAATGTCCACTTTGAACATATCCCGGATGCCGAGTTTGCCGATGATGTCTTGTGATTGAACAGTCGTCGTACATTGTTCTTTATTCTTGCTGTAAATAATGACGCTTTGTTTGGACTTTGAATATATCATACTAGAGTACAACATACCCACTACTCACCTGCCGACAAATCGGCCTAACCTGCAAACCTTCGGCCTCTGCCTGAGGTCTGATGTTGAAATTATTTAGACTTGGTACTGTATACCACATGGTAGAACATGCCCCCTACTCATTGGCTAAAATACATTGGCAGGTACTGCAAAACTCGGACATACCCGCTGCCCACCGGCTGAGACTGTCGGCTTGTTTCGCAAAAGCTCGGTCTGCACCAGACATCCAATGTGTAGACATTCTGTCTAAATACGCATGGCCTTCACCCGAGTTTTACCGTACCTAGCTGCTACTAACCGGCCGCGCCGCTTTGGTCTGTGTATCATGCACTTCATCCACGAACATGCGAGCTACTCACCCGCTAAGAATTTCGGCCTGTTTCGCAAATCCTCGGCCTCCGTCATACAGCCGATGTGGCGACGCTTTGCCTACATGGGCCGGTGCTTTGGTCTCGGTATCATGCACTTCATCCGTGAACATGCGAGCTACTCATCCGCTAACAATTTCGGCTGTTTCGCAAATCCTCGGCCTCCGTTGTACAGCCGATGTGGCGACGCTTTGCCTACATGGGCCGGTGCTTTGGTCTTGGTATCATCCAAGAACATTGGAGTTACTCACCCACTAAGAATTTGGCCTGTTGCGCAGATCCTCGGCCTCTGTCGTACAGCCGATGTGGCGACGCTTTGCCTACATGGGCTGGTAATTTGGTCTCGGTATCATGCACTTCATCCGTGAACATGCGAGCTACTCACCTGCTATGAGTCTCGGTCTGTTTCGCAGATCCTCGGCCTCCGTCGTACAGCCGATGTGGCGACGCTTTGCCTACATGGGCCGGTGCTTTGGTCTCGGTATTATGCACTTCATCCGTGAACATGCGAGCTACTCACCTGCTATGAGTCTCGGTCTGTTTCGCAGATCCTCGGCCTCTGTCGTACAGCCGATGTGGCGACGCTTTGCATACATGGGCCGGTGCTTTGGTCTCGGTATTATGCACTTCATCCGTGAACATGCGAGCTACTCATCCGCTAACAATTTCGGCTGTTTCGCAAATCCTCGGCCTCCGTTGTACAGCCGATGTGGCGACGCTTTGCATACATGGGCCGGTGCTTTGGTCTTGGTATCATCCAAGAACATTGGAGCTACTCACCCACTAAGAATTTGGCCTGTTTGCGCAGATCCTCGGCCTCTGTCGTACAGCCGATGTGGCGACGCTTTGCCTACATGGGCTGGTAATTTGGTCTCGGTATCATGCACTTCATCCGTGAACATGCGAGCTACTCACCTGCTATGAGTCTCGGTCTGTTTCGCAGATCCTCGGCCTCTGTCGTACAGCCGATGTGGCGACGCTTTGCCTACATGGGCCGGTGCTTTGGTCTCGGTATTATGCACTTCATCCGTGAACATGCGAGCTACTCATCCGCTAACAATTTCGGCTGTTTCGCAAATCCTCGGCCTCCGTTGTACAGCCGATGTGGCGACGCTTTGCATACATGGGCCGGTGCTTTGGTCTCGGTATCATGATGTATAACAATACAGTACATGCTCACTACCTACTACCTGAAAACATCGGTCTGTATCCCAAAACATCGGCCTGCACCGGACATCGGATGTACCGATTCTTTGCTTATTTGGGCCGACTTCTTTACTGATGCATCATATACATCATCCCAGTAGGTCTCGGCTACATGCTAGCTGAAACCATCAGCCGCAATAGCAAAAAATCGGCCTACATCGGTCGCCCGATGTTGGACCGATTTGCTGACATTTTATCCCTGCTGCCTCATTGTACCTGTATAGGAATGATTGGAAACAACCTAGCCACCTCACTAACCGTTCCACAGCATTCTGCTGCATTGCCGGTCAATCCCTCGGCCCTTCCGATGTGCGAGCTGCTCCGCGCGGATGGTTGTTATTGCATACATTGTAGACTTACCATATTGGGCAATTTCCGCTGGGCTCCGCGCGGACTGTTCCTATCAATACAATGTATAACTCCGCTTTGATGTGTTTATTGATACATTGTAACTCCGCTACCTGGTATGTGTTCACGAGTTTGCGGGTCAGCTTTGCCGCAGGGGCATTCGGTGTTTTCAGAGGAAATGTTGAACCGCGAGTAGTACTCGCCGGTGAAGCCATGTCCCGTGGCAGCTTGCATCGTTCTTGAGTAGAGTGCGCGGGAACCATTGAATTCTCGCTGGAACTTTCTGAGGCGCGTAGATGGTGGGCGTGCGGTGGCAAGTGCTGCTTGATTTCGTTTGCGGTTTGCCTTCCATTCATTGGTCCAGCGGGCTACCGCCTGGATTTTCGAGTTTGCCTTTGCCCAACTAAGGGGAATGACTAAGCAGTGAAACACCTTCAAAGGCTTAGGCTTGAGGTGTGTCTGTGCAGGCGGTGAACAGGCAAGGGAGGCCGTGGACTAGATTGACTGCGCAGTGAAATGAGCGGTGGTGCTGGGAAGAAAATGCTTTTGCTCTGAGGAGATTCCAGCTAAGTGTATCAACAGCCTCTTGGGCGCGCTGTTGGTCACGATGGCGCGCGGCGGCATCTGTTTCATCTCTCGCTCGTTTAAACGCGGCAGCTTCTTCATTAGACAGGTCAGCCGGGGTAGCTTCTCGAAGGTTTCTGAGAGCTGCGAGAGAATGCTGGGCTTGTTAACGAAGTCGCCGGCTTCTACGGGGGAGCACCCGCAGCGGCAAGCTTGTCGACAAGGTCAATGATACTGAACTTCCCTTCAACACGTGCAAGGATGATATCTTCGGAAGCTTTTGCCCTAGCTGCGACAGCATCTTCTGGGAGGATTGATGGAGTAGGATGGCAGCTGCCTGCATCGGACATTGAGAGGAATGAGATTTAGATGTCTATCAAGGTGCGAAGAAGAATCCCAGGGAAGTAGAATAAAAATAGCAGAGTATAGAAAACTGGCAATGACAAGATGAGCGGGGCTCTAAGACAGAGTACACATGCATCAAGCTAGAACAGAACCTATGCCATACCTTCCCACCTTCCACGCTTTGTCCCTTAGCCTATCGGCCGTGAGGCCGATTGGGTCCTCGTATCCGCACCCTTCCCTTTACGCCCGCGTCGATTCGCCCATACATCCCCCCCTACATCGTATCTATTATGTGAATTCACAGTAGATATAGTTGCGGCATTCCCTGAGTTTATGATGGAAGTGTTTGTCGTCGAGTTGTTTACGACGTAGTCGCCGTTGATGACGTTGGATCTCTCGGGAGCACGGTTAGTGACGTTTGCAAAAACTGTGGAGCTTGTTGGCGAAAGTAGGGGATCACGACGAGCCTCAGTAGAAAGATTGAAGTAGTAGTGAGATGTTCCCTTCGATGAAGGGTTCCTCTTCACTAGCGCGGCCTGTGAAGATTCGCTGAAGGTCCCATCTGTCATAGGACTATTGCGGTTCAGTGCGGCTAGAATAGCGTCTTGCTGGTCTTCAATGCGAGCAACAGCATCCCTGATTGTAATATGTGATTGCATCTGGTTCCGAAATGAAGATAAGTCGAGTTGCCTCGATAAGCAGGATTGATACGCACCCCGAACAAGTCCAAATCATCCTCCAGGCGTGATCTATGACTGAGGATCCTCTCAGCATCTGATTTATGCCGCAAGAATCGCGCAAAGCGGCCTCGGGCTGCACGCGCTTTCGCGAAGTCCATTATATCTCGCATTGTCCTGCCATTGACGAGATGAAATTAAGACCTGAGCAAAACGGGGTTCCGTACGCACTTGAGCAATTCCCGCAAGTGATTCTCTAGATCTTTGGGAATATTGTTTTCATCTTTGCCTCGGTCCTTCCAGGCATTGGTTGCGGTGTAAACTAACCCACAGGCGTCGGCGGCCAATGCTTTGAACGCTGATTTATTGTCGGATGTAGTCTATAGAAATGATATATCGGCGCAAGGAGAGTAGGCCAAAAACATTACCTGAACCATGTCGACCAATGTAATCGCCATGCCAGCCGCTTGTTGCAAGTAAGGAACGGGTGCGAATAAGGCAGCGTGCTCCAACGTTGAGATAACTATCCCCGCAACATCCTGGGTCATGTCCTCGTAGTTAGCTCGCCTGGCAGCTGTCTTGTTTTCTTCGTCAGTGGTCGGGGTCTTCGATCGTGTTAATCTCATGAATCGCATTCCGAAGGTTTCAGTAATGTGAGGAGGAAGTAGGGCACGAGGCATACATAGCGCCTGGGTGAAAGCATGGTACCCGCAAGGCGAAGTTCCTGAAATGGGGAAAGCATCATTCATAGGAATGCTTTGCGACAGATTTCCATGTATGGCTGTGTGTCCTTGGCGGAGTTAGAGGCGGGGCCGCTGAGTATCGATTCACGTCCAACTAGGACCAGATGGCGCAACCCCTATGCCCCTCCTTCGCACAGAGACCTGCGCTCAGCCTGCGCTCAGGGGTATGCCCTCTGCCAATCTACGGTCTTCCCACCGATACTGATGCGCCTAGTAGTCTATGAACTAGTGAACCTAGTCCCCGCAGCAACCCGCCATATCAAGGATGACGCCGCACATGTGATGGACTTCAGTAGTGGCTCCATGACATGAGAAACATGAAGCCGCATTTTAGACGACGACATAGCCCTTCCCAGCTCTTATTCCTCTCGGAATTCTGATGGTATCGGCATCTAACTGTTCCTTTCTCACTTCCAAGCGATCCATTGTCAGGCCTGCTAACTCTTTCAGGTTAATAATGCTCCTCCTAAGCGAGTTGACACAAAGGAGCGACATGGGGGCTCATTATACCGGCACCAAACAATGCCTTGGTCAGATCTCTCGGTTCTCGCCGATTTCTTGACATCTTTTCTCAGTTTTCGCCACTGAGATTTCCCTACTTTCAAGTATAAACGGACGTCGCCGAACGCTCCAATTTCTCCATCTTCAAGCAAACTACCCATTGATATATCTATCATCTCAACAAATATGGCGGCACCTCCCGCCACAGAACCACCTATCGCCCCTCCCAGTGCTGGGCCGAACGCCAGTCCCAACGCAAGTCCCGAAACGGCCCCAGCTACGGGTTACACCGTAGAAATCAAACCCAACTTCTGTGGTGCCGTTCGGGCTGTAAGGCGTACTGCTCAATATTGCTTTACATCATTACTGAACCCCCTTCTATAGACCACGAATACCTCAGCCTTCCAGCGGGCGACATTTACGCTCATCGGCAAGGCCACCAATGGTGAGATCGCGTCGTCAGTCTTTGTTGGTCCTGGTGCTAGATCGCCCGCGACCCTCGAGTCCAACGGTTTGCCTGTGTGGAAGTTCGTTGGAAGGCCTGAGGCCAGGCTTGTGAAAGTATACATCGAGCACTCATCTCGCTCCCCAAAACGGTCCATTTGCGCCGTCCAAGTTGGCAAAGCCTGTAACGGTATGTGTGCTTATCATGGGCAAGAGAAACATGATTGCCTTCGCTTAACATCGTAGATCAAGAAGGAGCCCGACGATGAAAATAACGAGGATCATTACTTCTCTGTCGTACGTCTCGGCCTTCTCTCTCCGTCTGTACTTCGTTAAAGGCTGATGAATTTGGGTTCCTCGTAGTTCCTATCCGAAGAGTGGACCGATAATGATTACGATGACGGCGTCGTCGTTGTCGTTCTCAGTGGAAGTGAAACGCATAATCCACGATGCTGTAGTTTGTAGTTGCTATCGTCGTCAAATAATTCGACAACCTGAAATTGGTTGACACGAGAGGGCGGAAGTAGCACCGAACGTGATCATCCCAGATCTAAATGTTCGGTGGGTGTGGTTGGTGCTTCCATCTCATCGAGCGAGTTGCTAGCTTCAAGCAAACTGAGTCATATCCCTGCTCAGTAAGCAGTCCCTATCCAGAGCTTGGTGCACTAATGAGCTACATATATGCACGACGACGGAGAGAAGACTAAACGACCGTATCAACAAATTTCGTGTCAAGACGTGACCACAAAAAGCGAATCCAAGCGGCCAATCTACGTTTTTCCCTCTTCTACCTTGAGCACATATTTTGCCTTCATCATGTCACGCGTAAACATCCCGTAGCAACCCTCTACTTCAAGCGAGTCCTCCCACGGCTTGCGAACGAGACGTCCACCAAGAATTTCGCACACTTTTGGGTGACCATCCTCGTCCCTTGTAAAGAATGACCTGCTTCTCAGGCGCTGCCGAAGGGACTGACCTTCTTTTACAGACGCCTCGAGGAGGTGATGACGGCCGACGAACGGAAACCTGAATTCGGGGCTCACTTGAGCTTTCACGTTGTCGCTCAACGTCGCCAAAGAGAGGAGGGACCGCAAGTCGGGAATGAACGACGCGACACGGGTGATGAGTTCCGGCGGAAGTCTATCGACGTATGTCGGCGATTCGGCCTGCGGCTCGGATTTGAACGGTGACTTGCTGAGGACCGTCTCGCACAGCGTGCTATCTTCTCGAAACGCCAGCCGTAATAAGGCGGTGATGCCTGGCGTCGACGGAGACTCGGCGAGTCGCGATGGTATAAATTGCAGAGCGGAGGTGTGCTCGAATGATCCCCCGGAAGCCGTGTCGACCTTGACAACGACGATGTGGAAAACCGAGCAAAGGACACCGTAGATGATTCCCTTGGCCGGGGATGTCTCACGAATGCCACGCACCATCTTCCCGATAGACGCACGTAGGTGGTCGTCGTAGTCCAGGTGGAAACCCGCTCCGAAGCAGACGTCCGACGTCAACCACAACAACCCTCCCGCCCCCGACTCATCTTCCAGCTCCGCGACACGGTCCTCCACCGAGAGCTCTACATCGCGGTGGAACACCATAGGTACGAAGGCACGCAAGACGAGCTTTTTTGCTGTTTGGGCGATCCACGGTTGGTGAGTTAGTGGTGCACGTGCTAGTTGCGAGTTGAGAAGGACGGTTTTGAAATCGGTGATGGCCATCAACCCCCCTGTGATAACTTCGTACAACGCAATTCGAATGTGTTCGCCTGCGGAAGGCTCCTCGGAGACTCCAAGAAGCGCGCAGACGTCAGCGGCAAGAGGAGATGGTGCTGGCGGATGTTTGAGGAAAGAGGTGTATGATGAGAGGTCTTCTTCGCTGGGCTTCTGTGAGGGAGAGGCGATTTGGCATGCATGCTCAGCTGGCATGCTCGCCTTCGGCACGTACTGACCATAGCTGTCGCGTCCGCGCACTTCGAGAAACACTTCCGGGGTTGGCATTCGATCCAAGCGGAACATGGGCATCGCGTTCATCCAGAAGACCTCATCGTCGAGATCAATCTCGTACACGTACTCGACGAAGAGATCCGTCGTCGGCCGTGACTCGTGGATTTCCAGATCATCGCCGTTGGTGCCCGGGCGCTCGGATGTCTCGTCGCCGAGGCGATCATACTTCGCCCGCGTTTCCTCGAGCCACTTTTCGTACTCAGAGGGGTCGCGGGGAATGGAGTTTACCATTTCCACGCCGAGACCCGCCGGATACGAGTCGCTATGGTTGTAAATTGCAAAGAATTTCCCTCGATGACGATAGACGCTGATGATATTGATAAGAATGGGAGCTCTGCGAGTAACTCTGTGGGCCCTAGAGCTGGAGCTTACCGTAGCCCTCTGGTCCCCATATTGCGATGTGGCGGGCAGATAGTGCAATGATCGTTTGCACCGATGATAGCGAAAGCACGGTATCCGTTTTTATACCGTCCAGGGTCACCACAGTCCCACAGGATTTGCTCACGAGACGTCTCAATTTGACTATTGACTCAGTCTGACTCGGTTGCGTGGGACAAATCCTTAAAAGCAGTCTTCGAACGCTCGTCATATGCCCACATCATGGCTTCTAGGCATCGTGGCATGTCATACGAGCCTTGGGGCTTCGAGGACGTGTGAAATGTGAAGAACAAACTTGCTCTAAAAATCAAATCGATCAGATTTCGGCACAGAATGATCAACGAAGCCTCACTGACTATAGAGAAGGAAAACGAGTGTTCACCATCATACGACCAACGTGGCAAAAACAGGTTTGCGTGGCGCAAAGTGATCCTATAACATTTTAATGGGAGCGTTACGTGTCCTAAAGTTACAAGCCGACTTATTGTCATTCCGGAAGCATAGCTGGACGATTAGAGCATGGCGTTCCGATAACTATGGATGGTAAAGAGTTGGCAGCGGGACCAGATAAGAGATTACGTCCTGATCCCAACGACCGTGGGGGTGACATGACGAACCCCATGACAGTGTAACGAGGAGGTGATGCAATTATCAGGCAGAAAGGAAAGGGGTCCGTCTTCATGGGGAGGGCTATCGCGAGAGAGAGAGAGAGAGGAGACGGGTTTTGGAGAAAATGGAATAGAGAAGAGGGGAAAGACGTGAGGTGACGATAGGAGTGAGTGCGAGCGGGGTACTCGAGAATCGAGGAGCGTACCATCGAGCGCCTAGAGCAAGGGGGTCGGAAATTCTGCTCGACTCTCTCCTCGAATCTGAGCAGTTCCCATATTTCCTACCCACGAACCCTCTACGTCCACCATCGCTTAGGATATCGAAGCAGGTTTCAGCCGTTCCAACGAGGATGACGATCCAGGCTGCCCCCCAATTGCGGCGCTAATTCCCAGTGCTGATGTCGATGCTGGGGGTGATTAATTGATTACGCGCGCTGAGGGGCGAGGCTAGAGGCATAAAACATTGACGCATTGACGAAGTCGTGCGGCGCATGCGTGGGGGGTGGTGTGCCTTAGTTTCGTTCGCCCAGGGGCCGGCTTGGCTCTCGGTTTTAGGCCTTTGCCTCATTCGTGCAGTGGCCCAGAGGTCTGGGTGCGTGTGCATTGTTGTATTGGTCAGGAGCGAGAAGATAATAAAGTGCACGAAGGAAGTGACATGCAAGAAAGTCAGTGTGGGAACGTCACGTCTCCACGTGCTCGTCCGATCGAACCCCGCACTCGGCGATGACGATGGCGCGACGCCAGTGGCATGGGTCCGGAATCGCTGGCGAGTGTCCGACGTCTGGCGCGGAGAAGGGTACGTACTTACTGCGCGAATAGCGCCGTTTCCAGGCTGAGGTGTACACCCACCCGCAGCTTCTCGGAGGAGGATAGCATTCGTGGACGACATAGACTTTATACGACTGTCAAAGGGAAACCACCGATCCTTTCGTACTCCTTACTTCGTAAGCATAATGTCAAGCCGACCCTTCAGTTCATCACCATTTTTACTGAGTACTGAGTTAGTAGTGACAGAGATCTAGAGGAGCGACCGCAGCTATCGCTAAAAGCTTCCGCTATCTCATGGCGGGCAATAGACCCTTACCGCACCCATCAAACCATCGGGGAAGTATTCGACTGCCGTCGATCAATAGCGCGATCACCTCACGCTCTCCGTAGCCTAGTTACACGGGAGACAGCACAATATAGGTACAATCCCTCCGAAAACGGGTGGACTACGGTTCACTGACCCTCTTCGTGACATGTTTTAGCGTAGGGCTGTGCACTAGGCAGACTCAAAGGCTGCGCTGTTCAAGTTCAATGTCGAGGCCGAAGTCGCACGATGGGTTGATCCGTCGCATCTTGTTCCTCAGTCATGAAGACAACCGCCACGTCGATCTACGATACGGGTTTGCGGAGCTTTCCACCAGAATCTGACATCGACGTTGACTTGCCCATTGTGTCAGATGCGCGGGTTCGAAAAATTACGAAGAGAAAGCACTGATGAGCAGCGTCAGCGAGCGACGCTCCAGGTTTTCCATCCCCAAGCAGCATCACTACCCATGCCAATAATATATCATGTCTGCACCTGCACCCCCGACTCCTGCCGCCACTCCCAGTGCGCCAACTACCAGCTACACCGTCGAGATCACGCCCAATTTCCGCGGCGCCGTTCGTGCTGTAAGTACCAAGTAGTGGCTGATCCGCTGCCTTGGTACACCTTCGCGGACTCCCGCCTTGTTGGGTAGACCACGAACTCCTTAGGGTTCCAGCGCGCGACTTTCACGCTGATAGACAAGGCCACCAGCCGCGAGGCCGCGGCGTCTGTCTTTATCGGCCCCGGCGCTCGATCGCCCATGACGCTCGAATCCAACGGCGCACCAGCGTGGAAATTCATCGGCAGATCTGAGACGCGTATTGTGAACGTGCTCATCGAGCATGCGGGCTCTCCCAATCGCAAGTTCACGCATCCGAAGTTGGCCAAGCCCGTCACGGTAAAAACATTCATGGATATCGGGAGAAGGATCTAGATTAGTACTTCTCCATTGTACGTATCTTCTCGTCTAGCATAGCCAACGCCGACGATAGTGGCACTCTCGCAGTTTTTATCCGAGGACCGGACCGATAACGTCTACGACGATAGAGTTGTAACTATCACTCAGTGAAAGTGAGGTTTCGTATCCTCCCAAGGCTATGGCAATGTTCGTGTGTCACTAGTACTGAGATCCATGCCTCTTTTGGATGATGGCTGATGTCTTCGACTCCTACCAATCTTGCGTCGTAGATGCAAAGAGAACATCTTGTAAGTCGGAAGACTGTGGCCTCAGTTGGCTTCGCCGCTGGGATACAGAATAATCCCCTTCTCATGGCGTATCCATTGCGATGGTCTTTGCAGGCTTGCCCTCATTCACCTTGCTTGTACCGTAGATCATGACGAATAGGGGGGATTCGCCCGTGAACGAGAGACACAGAAACGGGCGCTGGGAAGGGATTGGAGCCGATGGGGAATATCGCGCCGTTCTGCAGGTTGTAGAAGAGCCAGTTGCGGGAGCCGCCTGCTGAGAAGATGCCCCAGCCGATGTGGGGGATTGTGAGGGCGTCCATCATACGGATGGGGCTGTCGGCGATCTCGATGCAGGGGGAGTCCTGAATACTGCGAGGGAGATGAATCGAGGGACGTTCGACAACGCGCACGCTTGGGCTGCGCGGCGAGATACCTGCGGAAATGAAACGTTTGAGCAAGCGCGCGTGTATCCAGTGGATTATGGTAGGCTGACATTTGGAGACGTGACGTCGGAGTCGACGAGGAAGGCGAGAACAGCGAGAGCAGTGAATTTGAGGGCCTATAGTCAGAAGAGGGCGTGCATGTCGCGCGGACCAACAACTAGTACTCCAGAGACACTGTATCGGTGCAGAAGACATCACTGCATCACGTCGTACGAAATTGACAAACACTTGGAATTGAGGTCGGATAAGGAGAGGGAATGACTGCTGTTGGTGAGGAATTCCTCTTACGCCTGTCGTGCCCCCTAGACGTGCAGTTGACGTCGATTCGTGAGCAACATGACGTCAGCAAGTCGAGGCAAGGGAGGCGTCACACAATTCCGATTCTACCACCTCTTCAGAATGATCTCTGGTGCCCGTAATCAAGTTTCCTAATGCGACTGGCGTGCGCGCCAAGCTTGAGGGCACTCCTTGTATCCCAATCTCTCCCAGCACCTTTATGTCTTCCGCCGATATTACTGCAGCCGCGTCCACAGCGAATAGGGGCCTGACGAACCAGCATTTCTCTGTCGACACGGGCAGTAAGCAAGTCGTCGACCTATCGTTTAAATCAGAGGGGTTAGGCTTGCCCGCGGAGAAGGGTTACGGCTGGGCCCAACTTGAGTTCGGGGAACACATCGGAGACGACCAGCATTATACCATCGCGCGCAAGCTCGGCTGGGGCATGTACTCCAGCACCTAGCTCGCGCTGGACAAAGTGTGCGCCGTCTGTTTCTCTGCCTTTTGCCATTTCCTAAATGTCCGTCTCGACGCTCGGTTTATGATGCATGATGCTTGAACCGACGAGTAGGCTTAACCAGTATGTGGCAATCAAGGTGCTGACCGGGCACGCAGCGGAGATGTTCGCGCGCGCCGTGACACCTGGGAGCCTGACGCGCGCAGACTTCTCTCGTACAACCCGCAGTCAGAGCACTGCGTGCACCTACTAGCGAAGGAGTTCACAATGCTAGGACGCGGCACAGCAGGAATGCACCGCTGCTTTGTCCTGCCGTTCTACGGCGGCGACGTCAAAGCCCCCCTCCAATCCCGAGGCACCACCCCGGTTGCCCATACCACTTGCGAAGCGCATCGCGCTCCACCTCCTGCGCGGACTGGCGTTCGCGCATGGACGCCACGTCGTACATACGGATTTGAAGGCGGATAATATTTTGTTTACGACGGGAGTCACAAGGGAGGACATCGAGCGGTGGATCAAGGAAGATCCCCCACGTAGGAACCCTCCAGAAATATCGATCGACGGCATCGTTGCATCGGCCGTATCCCAGCCTATGAAGCTCCCCTCCGAAGAAGAGGCTCTCAAGGCCGCGTACATCCTTTCTGATTTCGGCTCCGGTGCGCTCTTCTCGCCTCTGTGTCTCTTCGTAATTCATCCACCAAGCAAGCACAACCGTCGAACCTCCATGCCAACCGCACGATCACGACGCCCCAGCACCGCGCACCCGAAGTCCTCCTCGGTGGTGAATGGGACAAGCCAGCGGACGTATGGGCATTCGGCTATCTCGTAAGCACCGTACTCCTCCACAGAAATTAATCACTACCTCCTGATTACGACGGGGTGGCCGTCGGGTAGGCATACGAGCTGGTCACCTCCCACGCACGCAATTGTCTGCACAGCCGCTGTCCTTTCCCGCTATCCAGCATAAGCATATCTGACGTGGAGGTTGATGGCAACTCAGGCCGTCTGCGCGGCGACCCCGTATTTTCGACTACGGGATCGAGTATAACATCGGGAAGCTCGAGATTATGTCTTGGGACGACAGCCTCCCCGTATCGGAGTTCATCCGGCGGTGCTTGCAGCTGAATCCGGAGGAGCGGGCGACGGCGAAGGACCTGCTCGAGGATGAGTGGCGTACAGGAGTCGAGTGAGCTCGATGGATACGAACAAGACACCCGAGCGAGGAGGTATGTAGAACTTCAATGTGTACTTTGCATATCAATAGGTAAAACGCCCACTCCTCCGCTACCCTCGAATAGCGCCCTTCGTGATCGTCCACATGGAGTCGTACCCTGCGACGGTAAAGACCAAGGTTTGGCACCTGTATATCTAAAGGTGCTCGTAGTATCATCGACGTGAGCGCTGTCTGTCCCTCATAGAAGCGTGGAAGGGGAACCAGGCGCAACCAACAACACGAAATGATGAACACATCACGTTTACCCAAGTTGGGGTACACATATATCCACGGAAATCATTGGTGGTCATCATAGTATACAATGCGGCCGGCGCGGGTCTAGTCCCTCCCCTACAGACGAATCCATGGGATATCCGTAAATCTCCGTCGTTCCTCAGCCTCGGTCTCGCTGGTATTGCAAGCCTCGGTGAGTGCATACTCGACGGCGACTTTCGAGCGTGAGCGTTTGCGTTTCCTTGAGGAGGTTGGGGAACGTATCCGTACGATGTTACCTGAAGTATACCGGGTTCAGTTCACATTGGAATACGTGAAGCCTTCGTGAGTTGGGCAGGGTGCGGGGCCGCTTGGGATGGGGTGCTTTCAGGAGAGCTTGAAACGCTTGCGTATGGACGGAATGGACGCGCAGGTCCCGAGCCGCTCGAAAGTAGCCAAACAGGGATTGCCAACCCGGCACCACTGCTAACTCGTGCTGCCAGCCCCCTTCCGTTGAAACAGCTCAGCTTCTCG
Organism: Pleurotus eryngii var. eryngii; assembly: GCA_029467805.1. Classification (NCBI taxonomy): domain Eukaryota; kingdom Fungi; phylum Basidiomycota; class Agaricomycetes; order Agaricales; family Pleurotaceae; genus Pleurotus; species Pleurotus eryngii. The sequence continues at coordinate 1,227,639 of SZVJ01000030.1, read as the reverse complement.
AGCGGAAGGGGGGGGGAACACAATCGCACGCACGCACGTGAGATAGCGGCCGTTGCGATGGCTTTTAGTTTTATTGGTTCTAGCCCGAGCGCGCGCGAAAGTCCGCAGGTCTTTGAGTTCCTGCGTCCCCCGACGGCCAGACTCCGGATATACATACGTCTGGAAGGATCGTCTGAGCGCACAAGAAGTCACGATCATTTTGTCTGTCGCGGGTGTGCTGGGCTTTGCGGACGGACGGATGGCGTCGACAGGATGCAAGAGGACGTTGTCACCTCTGGGCCGTTTCGAATCGCAGAAGTAGACGGGAGGTGGTGTTCGATGCTGGCCAATATGACTGCGCCGTCCAGCTCATCGGACATGATGGTCAGCCTCGCTAGCTTGGCTATCAGAACTCGACTCCCCGCGTGTTGGCCCTTGTAAACATAGGCGTCAAGCTCTTCTGAGTGTGGTGTGTTTTGAAGCGAAGGGAGCAAGATCGTCGACCCGACATTGAGTTTCAAATATGACAAGCGAGGGAGGAAGGGGAGGGGACCGCTGATCACAATATTATCAAGGCCGAGGTGGCGGAGGCAGGGTATATCATATGGTAGAATATCAGTTTGCAATGGGGTACAGATGATGGTGGTCAATCGCAGGGACTCTAACATTGGGGTCCCCATCCCGAAATATAAGCGTATGAGGCCCATAAGTTCAACCATGGTAAGGGCCCGCATATCGAGTTCTCTGATGCGCACAGATTCTGCGGCGCCCAGCACGCTGGTCACGGTCGGGAAGAAAGGCGGACCCCCGGAAGCGAATTCGAAGAGGCGTACCTTTCGAGAGTTTGAGTAAATTCCAGAGCGCGATCACGAGCGTTCAGGTCTACGATGTTCCACATGTCTGGCGTCGCGAGTAGGAGTTCGCGCCATTGGCGGCGACACACACTAGCAACAACATCCATCGTCTGCTAGCACTTCGCATCTTGAGGGGATATCCTGTCTTAGCGAAACGACAAATCCGGACCATGATTTCAGGAGGGAGGCGCGGGATATCGCTCCACAGGTTGCGCGGGGGCTTCAATGCACGAATAGCCGCTTCATGTTCGGCAATGAGCACAATAATCTCCTCGTCAATGGCGCGCTGAGCGTCATTTCCTGGTGTATTTTCAGTCCTAGAGTTTGAGACCCGCGGGTCAATATGCCCGTGTGTTTACAAAAGAGTGTACTCAACATGAAGTTGGCGGTGTGCATACGTGGCGAAAAATAAGACTGGTTGAAGACTGTCTCACGAGCATTTACGTAGGAAGTGGATACGGAATATCCGGCTAATCCCAAGCCTGGGTGCACGATGAGTTTTTGATCTGGGGACATACGGTGACAGTCAGATGCATATATATTCTCCGCGTACGCGGAGCCGAACGGAGCCGAAGGCAGCATCCTAATATGATCGTGTATTTGTCCTCACTTCGATCATGATCGAGAGATTGCGGACCTCTAAGTTTGTACGCCGTAGAAGCCTACTCACGATAACGGCAGGTGCTCTTCCTAGCTCCCCGTCTCTCCCAACACGCGGTATTCGACGGGAAAACAAACGTCTCCGGCAACGGATGACACGGCAAACAAGTCCACCCATCTCGGCGAGATCCGCTTCCGCGCCAGTATGCTCCAGCGAGACGAATTGACTGTCACCATATTGACGACCGTCGAGGAGGGTGAATTATCTGCATGACATGCACGCCCTGCGATCAGAAATGAATCATCTGGCCAACCCCCCGAACCACCACCTAATGATAGGTCCCAGATTTCACCCGCGTAGATTCCATGCCGGGCAGATGCGAAACGAAGCTCCAAAACGGGGTCAGGGGTTGATAACGGACACACTCGGAAGGCCGCTCGCTGCTCGCTATGGTCCTTGCCAGCTACACGATACACGGTTTCGAGGCTTCAATATTATATATTCATTTCGTACGAATCGTCGCTTTCGTTCGAGGATGCAAGACGAACGATACGCGGAGTCGAGGACGAAGTAACAGAGCCGTCTCCCGCAACGGTCGGTTGCGTAGCTCGCCACATCTGAAAGTCGTGCCGAGAGCGGGTTACGGGTAATCTGACGACCGATCATCGTAGTAGAGCCGTAGGAAGAGACAGACGCGGGGAAGGTTATCGGTCTCGGATCCGAGGGATGGCGCCAGACTTCCCCGGCGGCGTGTGGTAGACGCAGATCACCAAGAGAATAAGGACAGCCCGCGTGGTGTAGTGAACAGACACCGACGGGCGGATGCGGCCAAGCTCCTCACGAAGCGCTGTGCTGTACTGCTGGTGTGATCGGCGAACCGGAAGGCGGCATCTCATCTCAGAGTATTCGCATGGGGGGGGTGCCTTCCGTGCCCACCGGGGCGCAGATATACCTGAGACCTGCGGGCGGGGGAATATGATGGGGGGGAGGGGGGAGGGTTGATACGGAAATGGGGAAGTATACTCACTGTAACAATGTGGACATGGGACTACCCCATCCCATCGAATCAAGCACTCAGCGTTAAATATCGCCCGTCGACAGACCACCTCCTACGAACAGATTGCAAATCCGAGGATTCTGATTACCGCGTGGTAAACTAGGCGCATGGACCTATGAATGAGCGAGCCCACAGCTTTATTGTTCGGCGGGGGCAGACGGCAGGGGGTTAGCGTTTTCCCTGGCGATGTCTCGGGATCTCACTCTACGAGACCTCCACGGGGATAGAAACGTGTCGGCGAGGATGGGGCGGGTAAGATGGGGCACGTCCGAGGCGTACGAGGGTAAAGTAACGGTAGTGACATTACGATCAGACGGGAGGGCGCACCTGCGTAGAGCGCGAACGTGGGAGGTTAAACGAGAGGAAGACATGAGGAAGGGTGTCCGCTCCAGCCGTTTCTCCTTGCCGCTGTACGGTTTCGCCGCATGGACGAAGTCGTATTATGGATCGTGGTATTGTGGACGAGATGTCGATGATAGCCTGACCCGGCCGTCGGAGAAAGTCTGCAGTGAGAGGCCATCGTAGAGCGTCCCCGATACGAGAGAAAATAAAGAAAAAGGTGGGAGAAGGATCTCGATCTATTGCATCGCGAGACGCTGTGTTACTAGTGACAGTGGGGTATAGACAAGACGTGACCGAAAAAACTTTTTTGAAACGCAGCAGACTGGCCGCCACATGTCGACTTCTCGGTGTTTCTGCCTGGCGGAATCCGTCGTTGCCATCGTATACGAGGCGTTACTCCACGCGATGTCGCCTCGCCAGTCGAAAGTTGCAACGAAACCCACGAACTATGTTCCACGTTCCATACCCATGCTCTATGCACGACGAGTCCACGACTGGCGTCCTTGATACGCAGGCGAGGCTGGTTCGGTATCCAGAATTTCCAGCCCCAGCTCCGCGCGCCGGAATATGGATACGACAGAGAAGATGTGTGACTGTCAACAGAAGAGAAAGCAGGATGTGGAGTCGACGGGAGAACGCACAGTGCGCACGGACCGGGTCGAGGATGTTTGGATGTCCGGAGGGCCAAACAAGGGCGGGAGAAGCAGGAAGGCACGGAAAAGCCTCGTGCGCGCATACCCGCGGGTTCGTCGCTCTTTGTCGCTTTTTTCTCGGAGTCGTACGTCTTGCTTGTAGACGAAGACCGGAGATTCTGCCCCGGAAGTGTTATGGATACCTCCGCACATGGACTGCTTCGCTTGCGCTCACTGGATCTCTGGCTCATGATGATACGGCACTGAGAATGGGTGTGCCGATTATACGGCGGGTCGACTACACGATTCCTGGTCGAGGCTCAGGCTGCAGGGCGCTTGAACTTTGAAGGGAGGGAGGAATGGGTCCACTGGCGAAGGGGAGGGGAAGAGCGGTCCATCGCGATGCGGAGAGTTGTGATGCGTATTGCTGTGGGTGTCGATGTCGGTATAGGTGTTGGTGTTGATGTCGATGCCGTTCAGTGGTGTGTGTGAATTACTCGGTTGGTCAGTCAGTCGGTGGGTGGGTTGATCGGTCGGTCAGTCGACTCAAGGAGCCGTCGGCGCCTCCATCGCTACGCTCGACCCCATCTCCTCCGCTCCTCTCCTTTCGCCGCCCAAGCACCTGTTGACCAAGAGCATAATCGCATCGTATCTTGTATCGTATCAACGCAACTCGCGAATGCGGGAATCCGACGATATCGATGTGCAATGCAAGGGGAAGTCGTCCTGCAGCGACATTATGCGCCGTGCTGGACACCATCGATCGTCCCCGTCCCCGTCCCCATCCTCGGGCGGATAGACGGCGGGTATGACCGGCGCCGCCCTTGTGCTCAGGCTCTGCAGTCTGAGTCGGGCTTCTTGGACACTGATATCGCGGCGTTGGCTGGCTCCTGGACGAAGGGCAGGCGACGATTGGTGGACAGCCTATTGCGACGCCTTGGTTTGTGTCGGCGAGGAGATTGGACCTTGGTGTTGGTTCGACTCCTACTCGTATGTGTATGTGTATATGTATGTGTATCCGCATCCGTATATTTGTAGGTGAGCGCAATTCGACAATCACTTCCGACGACAACCGTCGTCCGCTCTTGCAATGTAGTACGGTAGTCGCGTACCATGGCCACCACTCAAATTCGCGGTTACGAACGCCACTCGATATCTGTATCCAATCTAATGTATGACATTCATAGAAACGTCATCTCGTTCGAATAATCCGTCACATGCCACACCTCGAACAGCTGAAGCTGCGAGATATATATTGCTAATAAATTCATCATGCATTATCACACCTGTAGTCAAGAAGTTGTCTATGTTCCCTCGGGACCATCGTAACCCCTGGGCGTATACTCATATCATCGTTGCTCTACCCACATTGTTTGCTCCGTCAATATATACGGATGGGATTCTGCATGTTTCGCTGCCTTGCCGTGCATTGGCCGTCCAACAGGAGAGGCGCACGGACCGATCTGCGCGTCGGAGTTTGTTGGTCACCCCTGTGCTCTGCTCTCATCGACATCGACGTCGTCCATCCTAAGAATGCTGTAGCAGGATGGATCATGGCATGGAGAGACGGTGAAGACAGGGTAGGTGCTTCATATGTCATCCTCACGTCGTACGTACCCTCTCCATTCGCCACCCCGTCATGCTCACTCGACTCGACTCGACTCGAATCTGGATCCCGTGTTCATTGCTATATGGACAGTACGACTTGGACGGCTGAACCTCTGGAGTCGCGCGAGCCACGCGCGGTTCGTGCTACGCGATCGCTCTCTTGATGCACCCCTCCCACCTTCCGTACACTGCCTCGTTCCTTGTCCAACTCCTAGCGCTCTGCACGTCAGATCTCCAGCTTCAGACCCCATCAGCGGACACGCCAGCGATTCGATGAACATGCTCTCTTCCGGTTTTCAGACCCCTTCGCCCCTGCGTCTGAGCCCAGCGTACTGTTCGACGCGCCTACTCCGGGGTCAGAGCACGTAATCCGCCCTCGGCTCCTCCTAGAAGCACTGTAGTTCTAGTCTCACATTATGTACATCGCATCGGCAACGCGTCAACGTCGATGTTCAATATTCAATATTCACTTCCGATCCCGCAAGCCTACAGTTTTGTACCCGCTGCGCAGAATCCTCGTCCCCTCGTCGGAGTTCTGCACTGCTCCTTGCCCTTGCCCCCATCCTCGCCCTTATCGTCGTCCTAGGAAGCGGGCCTGTTTTGTCTGTGCGACTGTTCGCAGGATCGGGGTCCACCATCACCCCATCCCATCCCGCCTTTCGTATCTCAATCTCTCAATCTTGAGATGAGGGCTGTTCGGCTTGGGATGGCGAAGTCGTCTACTATCCTGTCTTTCGGTTTTCTTGTTTGTGCTATCCGAAGATACGACCCGCCTCCATCTCTGTCGAATTCGTCTCGTCTGTCCCGTAGGCTTAGCCAGCTTCGCCCATCTCGTCCCTGGCTAGTTGATTTGCTTAGCGGAGTTGCTGGCGTACGCGACCCCCCACCTCGACTGCCCAACTGGCAGAAGACAGGTCGACGCGTACATTATATGCACGCCCTTGTTGAAGTCTTCAGACCTCCGTGCCACGTCTGAGAGAACGAGGGGGGCGCGGGGCGTGGGGTTAGTGAATGCAAATACCCCCCCTCTCCTGTCCTAGGCTTTATGTGGGTCTACGATGTCACGACTTTCGCGGTTCTTATTTCGCAATGTTGGGCCATTATAGCGCCGATGAGTTATAGTCGTATAGATAACAATGTAGCCCGTCAGCGCCGGCGATTGGAAGACTTTCGCGTACATTGGGGGAGTGATATGGGAAATTCGAGACTATGGGAGTAACACATAGTCCGGTCCGTAGCAGTGGCGGATATGAGTACAGTATTATTACAGGTTGAAATGTGGATCTTTCACATGAGCTCCGAGTCGCTAATCAGTTTCGCAGCTTCAGCAGAGCGAGGCGTAATGGCGCATTCGAAGGGGATGATGTGCCTATCGATGTTAACATATTAGCACCCCAGAACGGAAAACCTGAATGAAATACGCACCTAGTGAATCCGCCCTCCCACTGAATGTCCTGCTCGATATCCCGACCACGTGCATCTCTCGCTTTCGCAATATCAAAGCAGGAGAGGATCGACGCGATGGAGATGGAAATGGAGTCCATAGCGAAGAACCGGCCGGGACATATCCTATATGCAGCCGGCGTGATTGAGATGCACGGCCATGCAGCGCACAAGGGGGTAGAATAATGCTGATATCCTACGCACCTTCGCCCAAATCCGAAATTGGGAATGGGGTCCAGAGTCTTTGGATCGATTTCCCCGTCCTTCAGAAATCGTTCTGGATTGAATATATCGGGATCGGGGTAGACTTCCTCGTCTCTCAAGAGGGCCCTACGTGGTGATCAAGGGTAAGTATCATTCCTGTGTCGGTCACCACCCGATGGAATCAAGTGCGCACCAGACGTTTGACGAAGATCGTGGACCCTTTGGGTATACTATACCCCTTATACTCATCGTCCATCGTGAGTCGATGGGGTGCGCCTGAAGGGCGATAGTCAGGAATAGATCACGGCAATCGTGACTATATCAACTTGCCTAAAGGCAATACCGATTGCCACCTACGATCCACATAAAGGTCAAGGGCTCGGGCGAAACGAACAACAGACGGCGTACCTCAGTACCTCGAGCATGATGGCGCGGATATACGGTAGATGTGGCAGATCTTCAAACACGGGGAGTCGTGCACCAATATAGGTGTCGAGCTCCTTTTGGCCCTTCTTCTGCACGTCCGGATAGAGGAGCATTGCCGCCACGAACGTGGAGATCGCTAGAGGTGATGTCTCTGCGCCCCCTAGTGGAAACGTAAGCCACGGTTTGTACACGGCAATACATGGAATCATAAGCGCACCTGAATAAGCAACCCATGTCACGTCCTTGATCAACTCTGCATCTGGATGGCTGTCGATGCTGTGTCCGCCCAGCCCGCGAGATAAGATGCTCGGCTCTCCTTTTCCTTCACGCTGAGAAATCATCGGGATCGAATCGACGGAGCAGCAATAGATAATTAATAAAGCACTCACCAAGCGGCTGCAACCCTGTCCGTACGGAGCTTCTCTCATATCCGTGGTGAGGGGTCGCATCCTCTCCGCGTACGCTTTGAACCCAGCCCCCGGCATCCATGTGGGGATATATTTAAGGAACGGAAGCATATCGACCATGAAACTCCCGGAGATCGCAGCTTCCTTCAAGTTTACGAGGGCCTTATTGGCACGTTCGACATTGGGATCGTCCTCACGCTGGACGTCTACACCGTATGAGATGACGATGATAGTCGCTGAGAGGGTACTTGTCGCAATGTCAGCCAATATCCCCGGCGCGCTGGCGTAAACTTACTAGTTGATATGATGAAGAAAGCGCTTCGGGTCCTCCAGCAGCCGCCGAAGGAGATCACGAGAGTACCACAGCTGCTTAGGGCGATGATTTGTTGAGTGTTCCGGATTGAATTCTTGCCAGAACGCGCGACGGCGAGCACGCCATGCATGACCATACGGTAGGAAACTCGTCAATGTTTTCCAACCTAGACTTGAACAAGGCAAGTGAGTATGCACCGGCACAACGTAGTGCCAGGTCCTTACAGCTCATTCAACATGGTGCTCATGGGTCTCGCGTGTGTTTAAGTCCGACGTTCACAGAGATAGACCTCATATCCTACCTGTCGGAGTACAGCGTAGAACGCACACCGAGGAGGTCATTCGCCGCTTTGTATGAGTTGAGCACAACAATTGGGCTCCCCAAAACATTCAAATAAATGACGTCCGAATCTAAGAACGCATTAGCTACGTTCCAATGGCACGCAACATCACTTACTATATTTCTTCGACCATTCATGATACTTGACCCACTGGTGCTCGGAGGGCATATCGAGCAGATTGCCGATTATCGGATACCCCCCTTGGCCCGGGAGGTAGAGGCAATCCGTTTGCTGCGCCATCGCTTCAGACCAGCGAGAGCGAGAGCAAGTGCGAAAGCGATTAGGTAGATATCTGTTGACATGAGATGGAGCTTCGGTCTAGCGGAGACTAGCAGAATGCGGAGCTTATAAGTTGTAGTCCCGTTAATGCTTGAGAAAATAAGTCCCTATCGTGGATGATCACTTGACACGCCTCGGGCTAATACAATTCGCGTGGGATGCGACGATTGAGCAGGCACACTATTTGGTGTTATGACTCCACGTTGATTGAATGGACCGTGTGATGCCGAGCAGCAGTGTGTCTTTTCAATGGCATCAAATCGAGGACTCAGCGATTCAGAATCTCCTCAGCGGCAGACATCGGGCTCCCGTGTGAACGATATCGATCCGTTCATAGGACAGTCGCCCCTTAATGGCTTCTAGAGAAGACATAAACCTGCTAAACGCGCTGATAGATAGGTTAGTGTTAGATAATTAAACCACAACCCCCAAGCACCTACCGTGACGTTTGGTCAGTGGTAATTACCCATTCGTGGGACATTAAGAAGCAAAAGAATGACAGATAAATTATGGTCAAACTCCGCATCGACGATGAGTCGATCTGTCTGCTCGATGCCATACATGCGCTGCATAAGCTGTGGCGTAACTGCTGCACTCACTGTAGGGATTGCATTGTGTTCGAACTCGGATTCTTGGTTTATTGTACGTATTTCTACCGTTTCGTTTACTTCCTGTTTCGGTCCGTCCATCACCTGCGGCCGCATTGTTTGTTAGGTACTACCTTACTTACTCATACATGCACATTCCACATGTTTAGTTACATGTAGTACAAGTATATATAGTACCTACCTATCTACCTATAATAACAAGAAGCTTATTTCCCCCTCAGTTGCGTTGCGAAGTCGAGTCCAGCAGTCGCACGCGGCGCTGTCTGGTTCGCGTTCCGTCTCCATTCCGTTCGTCACGTGGCGTCCGGATTGCGCTCATTCGTTCTTTCTTACTTCGTCTTTTGGTGGGAACACACCCTTCCCAGTCCTCGCATTCACACAGCGAATACTATTTCGCGCCTACAATTTTGGAGCCCACCGCGAGGGACCCAAAAGCTGAAGCTTTCGTTCTTTTAGGTAACTTTTAGGTCATCGACTGCGCACGACTCTGCGACACGCGCCCACGGTTACAGCCAGCCGCCAGATTATCCACGACTCCGTCACGAACACGTACAAGCGTCGCATCATCATCCTCGCTCGGAACTCAGCACCACGCAAAGATAATCCTCTCCCCATCCTCGATCAGTTTCATTATCCCCCGGAATTACCCCACCACGTCGATCGATCACATTTCCATCCAGCATCACGACTAGCGTTTACGTTCTCGCGCCTACGCGCCTCACGATCTCAGCATGTCCGGCTTCTATATGCCAGACCCAGGCCAGAGCCATGCCCCGTCATTCAGCGGCGACCCCGGATCATTAGAACGGTTTTTTCGACGAGTTCGAGCGCTACGCAGTAACAGCTAATCTCGACGACTCAACAAAGGTGACGTATTCACGCAGGTATCTCGATGACAACGATGATTATAGAACATGGTCCCGAATCGCGAAGATTCATCCGAACGATTGGAAGGCATTCAAGAATGCGGTATACGACGAGTACCCAGGATCGCGCGCCAGCGAGTTCACCAGCCTATCTGAGCTCGAAGAACTCATTGCCGAGTACCGGAATCAGATCACGACAGCGGCTCAATTAGGAAAGTATCGGCGACGCTTTACTGACATATGCGAAACGTTACAGGAAACTAGCGTGCTTAGCAAACGCGAAGCGATCCATCAGTTCTTTAGCGCGTTCCCCGACGACATGCAGGCCACCATCGACCCTATCCTCCGTACTTTGGCACCCGAGAAGCCACGGTATGAAGCGCACGACCTCGACACCATATATCGCGCGGTCCTACATACCTACAACGGCAGATCGACGCTCTCGACTCAGGATATCGGAAGGATCACGGCGCCAGCTCCGGCGGAAGAAATACAGCACGACGTCAGCATCACGAACTCGCCAGTCCCATCAGCAACCCCGGCCGCCCAGAATCCGATAAATACGCGCCCAACGGAATCAGCCTCGACGACAGCGGTCACGACGACAGCCAAGCAGACAAATAGTCCAAGATCGCGCAACGAAATCGACAGCCAGGATCTAGAAACGCCTCAGCTAACGACCACCGCAACTCGGCTATCGACCATCCCAGAACCACGCGAACAGCTCGAAGCGATCCCCTTAGCCAACGCCTGCGCAACTCAGGATGAACAATCGTCACGGCCAGTACCTTTCGACGAGAACAACAGCGACTATGAAGCAACTACGGAATCATGTTACGAACTCGACGCCGACAACTTGCCACCACCAGCGCCCGTACCTCCAGACAGCGAAGACAAGAGTAACAACGATGAAGAGGCTATACCGGCACCCCACAAACTCGACAGCGCCCCGTTACTTCCACGAACCATCCCCACGCCTCACACCACGGCGGCATTAACACCGCAAAATGAAGCATTAGGAATCCGACGCGAAGTACATCGACGACGCCACAGAAAAGGAATCGGTACCCAGCTTGAAGCACTCGACGTGAAGATTTCGAAAGGAGATCAACGGCGACAACATCACTATTCAAGTCTACGGCAAATTCAATGTCAAATACGCGCTATACGGCACACAAGACACCGGCAAACGCTACGGACATGGCTATGCAAGCGGCGACCACCCGAACGAGCTCAGCTAGCACATGAACACGACAGACGAAAGAGCTAACGATTCGCCGCCACCCGTGCAACTCGAATCGCCAACAGGTAACGGAAATTCGCCTTACGACACTCCCTCGACGCCACCACCACCATCCCCTCCCCACATTCGCTTCCCCTTCCCATCGTTAGCACTACCCCCGCCATCTCGAAACGACGATCTACAAATACGTACACGCCATCTACCAACGAACCAGCGACTCTACGTACGCAAGAATAGATAAGAAGACCGTGATCGCAGTACGGCTGAAGCATAACGATAAACGACAACGACATCAGTAAATTACCAAGTACATACGCACCTCCTTTCGTTTCCACCCACTCCACCACGCAATCCATCATTCCCCAAACCTCACCACCTCATTCCCCTTCGTTTCGCTTCGTAGTACCTAGTTATTTCCGAATCCCCGTCTCGTTTTCGTTCGCATCAACCACTCCTCACTACCCACGAAATAAAAGCAACAAAAACATCATATTCTACGTACATTAGATATAGTTTTTGTTCTATTCCATTTCGTTCGTACTAGATCAAGTTCCTTTAATTCTCGTCTCGTTTCTTCGTATGTTACAGTTGCTATCCCCGCATTTCCCCCACTACCTCCGCGCGCCACATCTCCCTCAACGACGCATCAAGACCTGTACGCGAGCACGCCGACAACGCCGGTCCATCCGAAACTATGGTCAAGCGTGACTTTCAAGGACACGGAGCATCACTCGTTCGAAGCAAGCCATTCTGGCTCAAGCATCGACATCGAGCACGCCTGTCCCCCTCCTTATTCGTCGACCACAACCAGTCTTCGTCTCACCATCGCCGCGCCATCCATTAACCTCGACAATGACCACCCGCGAACCACCCCTATCGAGCCCCTTACCCCCGTACGACCATCTACCAGGACACCACCACGTACCACCGCCGTCGAAAAATGTAGACGCAGCCCCGGTATACGTCCAATGTCGTTCCACCATCGTCCTCCCACCCCGTCCCACCCCATAATCACTCACTAGTGCGCACCATCGACGATATCGTCACCATTTCGCGCCGCATCACCAAGTGATCGCAACGGGCATACCAACGGGTAGACAAAGCAGACGCACTCGATACGCGCATCACCACGCTCGGTTCCGCGCAAGCATCGTCGCTGCGAACACTTCGTACAGGATCTGTTGCAGTCTGATTAGATGTTGACCACGGAGGGTCAACTTTTAAAGGTCCCCCCGGAGATGTAGGGATTGCATTGTGTTCGAACTCGGATTCTTGGTTTATTGTACGTATACATTCGTTTCGTTTTAATTCTTGTTTTGGTCCGTTATCAGCTGCGGCTGCATTCTTTCTTAGGTATTATATTACTTACTCGCACATGCACACTCTGCATGCTTAGTTACATCTACTACAAGTATATATCGTACCTAGCACCTACCTATAATAACAAGAAGCTTATTTCCCCCTCAGTTGCGTTGCGAAGTCGAGTCCAGCAGTCGCACGCGGCGCTGTCTGGTTCGCGTTCCGTCTCCATTCCGTTCGTCACGTGGCGTCCGGATTGCGCTCATTCGTTCTTTCTTACTTCGTCTTTTGGTGGGAACACACCCTTCCCAGTCCTCGCATTCACACAGCGAATACTATTTCGCGCCTACACTGTCATTGTCATGGCTTATTACCCTGCGCGCCATGACCAGTGACAGTGGCATAAGGTACAAGTGTGGGGGGTAACTACAGGGGCAACTCGACGTCGGCCGAATCTGAGCGTGATCGGAGTTGCTTGCTTGCTTGCGGATGTGCAGTAATCAAGCCAACCTCTTAGATCTTGAGGATCGACACCAGGTCGTTTACTGTGTACCTATTTTCCGTTATCAGTTTATCCTAGCTCAACGTGCCTCGAAGTAGTGTGGTAACTGACCGTGCTCAGTTCAGACTCGCCGTGTGTCCTAAATCCTGGGCAACGGACACGGTTAAAGTGCTTCGAACGCAAGTGAAGCGAAGAGAAGACGTACTTCTTCGGTTTTCTTTGCATGGCCTGAGAAGTTAGAACGACAGCAGTCGATACATCATGCCAGAATCAGTAACCAGATTCAACTTCAACTCAGACTGTTTGGCAAAGTACATCCGAGCCAAACATTAGAGTATATTTTGATTCTCCGCAATGCGTCAAACAGTCAATCGTCAAGTTATCGAGAATCAACATGTTCTCCGATTTCGAATCAGAGTCAGAGTTCGGCGGTTCAGTGCCTGAAGATGCCTGCAGTATGGTCCATGAATCAAGCTCTTATCGTCGTCCGAGTTACTAATCACCCTTAAGATAACTACGACGAAGCACCCTTGAATTGCCCAGCCCAAGACGTTATCGACGAAGAAATTACGGCACACGAGGCCGTCCTTCGCGAACTGCGTGGCCGTAGAAATATATATAGCCCTATCTCAAAACTACCTACCGAGATCCTTGCCAAAATCTTCGTCCTAGTAAGATGGATAGATAATTCTCCTAGTGTCGGCGACATCTGCCATACCTGGCGCGAAGTCCTTGTCGACACGAGCGAAGCGTGGAACAAAATCAACCTATCGGAAATCAACTCTCTCGACCATGCCGTAACAATGCTAGAACGCACGAAACAAGCCCAGCTATATGTCGATTGTCTGCAAGCTCCTAACCTTGAGGCTCTGCATCTTACGATGTTGCAGATTTCAAGAATCCGATGTTTAGACATTGCTATGCGTGACCTCGGAGATTCTCTCACAAGTCTCGATAGCGTTGGCCCAGAGATGAAGAAGAAATCTCTTCCGAATATGGAGAGGCTAGTACTGCGAGGAGGGACAGGGCCAGGCATTGAAACTGCGGCTGTTTTTGAAGGCGTATTCAGCATGGATATGCCAAGCCTTCATACCCTCGAACTACACAGCATATCGCTCCAATCCGTACAATTCTTGCCAGCATTCCCTCTTCTTCGGAAACTCCGGATTATCAAACCGAACACATCTCTTTCATCGTCCAAAGTTCTGATGGTTCTCCGTTGTACTCCTGCCCTGCGGGAACTTGAAATGTGGAGTTCCTCTCTCTCCCAGCTCCCGACGAAGGGCACAATCAAGTCGAACGTGCATCCGTCGATCTTCCCCACCTCTCATCACTTTCTCTCAGGTCTATCGACCTCGTCGACATCGCGGGACTGATTCAGAGGATTCAATACCATCCTTCGGCGTGTGTGCGGCTCCGATCTGTCCATGGTCCATATGATACGGATCGCATCAAGATACTATCCGCTATTCTTTCACACTTTGCACGAAGCGAGTCGGCCGCGCTGGCCGATGGCATGTGGCTATTGAGTTCATCTAGGCTCCCTGGGTTCCAACTGGGGGTGTCGCTCGGCAATACCACTCTACTTGAGATACATTGCGAAAACAGAGCGACGGGTATAGGAGCCTCCTCATTCGATCTTCACAAATTACTCCCATCACGACAGGTCCGAGCTCTCCGCGTTGGTGGATTTGTAGGTTTCCGCCGGACCGAGAGGTGGAAGGACCTATTCAAGCGGCATGAACAAGTGGAGACCCTAATTCTGGAGCTCCAAGCGAATAGTCTTGTCGTTCAGGCTTTGACAGGCACTGCGCACGGAGGGAAAGACGTCGGGAAACAACAATCAGACGGTGTACTCCCCAGGTTAATGAGCATAAAGCTGCGCGGATGTACCTTTGACAGCCGTGGGTCACAATCGCCGCTCACGTCAAGTTGTATCTGCGAGTTTCTCCAACAACGCCTAGACCTCGGGATCCCTCCCAACGTCTTCAAGATCCGTCGATGCAATATATCCCCTAGTGCAGTGGAATCCATTGCAGAAACCTTTCAGCTGGACTGGGATGAAGAAACGAGAAGAATTTGACTAGATGTTTGATGCCGCCAACGTAGGATACGACAAGCCCTGTATATTCGCTCTGAATTGACAAAGTGGATGTAGACGAACCCGTGGGTACAGATTGCTACGGTAGACATCCAGTAATTGCTATAGACACGTCCATCATCACAGGGATGATTGAATCTTTTGATGAATACGGAAATGGGGTCAGAAGGGTAAGTCGGGCGGACGCCACAGAGACTCTTCACGCTATACACCAAGTAGCACGCCGACTCTACGAAGCTCTGTTCGTGTACCCTCCTCCCCTTCCTCAACAGCCATGCTTGCGTCGTTGAAAAGACTGATGATTGGTGCCTCCGCAAGGCCGGATGCCTTGCATAGCGGAGGAGGGGCAGGCGCCCCAAAGAAGTCGACGTGCGCCGTAATGTGTTGAGTAAGGGCGGTGCTGATAAAGCATAGCAGGTGTTTCGGTGTGGGTGGCGCGTCATCGGGAGCAAACATCATTCCTTGGATGGGCACATAATCAACATGCGACGGTCTTACATGTTTGGCGATCAGGAGTTCGATTGCTTGAGATATCAGAAGGGGAAGTGGCGCAGGCAGTTTCCCATATACTGTTGGGATAGCCCGCATATTCTGTTCCGCATTGGAGCCGGTATTCCAGAAGCGGAGAACGATATCGCACTTGTTCCAGATATTTGCGTTCCATACTTCGTATGGATTCTCGCCTACGGAGCTGAGGGGGAATGATTCAGCAAAGAGGTCAGTGAATGGCTGGTTCCCGGGAGTACCAGAAGAGATTGAGTAAACGAACACTTTGTTGCGTGATATATTCTTGAGCACGCCTGGTTGAAGGACGGTTAGAGCAAGTGTCGACGACAGCGCCCTCCGAGGCTCTGACCCGTGGATATGACGCTGCTATTGCGAGGGAGGCTTCCAAGGAATTGCACGAGCGCCGTCCCTTGACCAGCAGAGGTTGCTTTCAACAGACGCTTGCAATCCCAAGTGCGATATAGGCTTTCTGCAGGTCAAGGGACTCCGGCTCAGCAGCCACGGGCGGCGAACCCGCGTCCTCGCAAAATGCATCGAAAGGGATGACTTGAGCAACATTTGAGACTTCTCCCCAGTCGGCTCCCGATTTGGCGAAGCCCTGCGATGGGGATCACGTATGTCGCACTGTTGCCGTTATCGACATCTGCGCCGCGGGTGACGAACCAAATGTGGTCAGCAGCGCTGGTGGTATCATCGGGGTGTAGCCTCCATACCGTGGGTCCCCAGACGACATTCCATCCGCCGAAGCCCAAATTGTCGATAGAGGGCTGCAGTGCGTCATCCATTTTTCTGTTGGAGTTCTGCTCGAGTGCCTGCACAGCCACTCGCGATGTTGCACACGAGCGCAAGGCTGTAGAATTTCTGGTGCATGTGGTACAAATATACGGGCTTGGTGGTTGCTGGATAGGCAGTTCTACTATTTGGAACGCAGTCGAGTTTTTGAATTCACGGTAGCTCAAATAGGGCGGTTTGGGGAATAGTAAGGAGGCGTCAGTCCTATATGCTACTCCCGGATATATATGGTAAGTAAGTGCAGGTGATACCTTGGAAGTTCAAGCTGAGCACCGACCTTATTCGACTTCAATCACGGCAAAAAACGTCAGAGGTCATCCGTATCGCAATAGTAACCCGCTTATGAGGTGTATGCGGGCCGCCTGTTATATGGCCACAAATCCGACGGCATTGGCATTCTGCACCCAGCGGAGACTCGACTCCGAACGTAATCGGGGTGGGACTTCTGGATGCAGAATTATTCAGCGAACTAGCGATTACAAATTTCCGGACTTGAGCACGATGACTAGAAAGATACTATAGCTTATTCTGTGTCGAAAGGGAGGAATGGATGGGTGTATTAGATGATGAAGTAGCGCCCAATGTCGGCATTGATGTGTGACGGTTCAGCGTGCGCCCCATGGCAGTGCGCTTCGTGTCTCGACGAGAGAACGAATGGGCAGAGCCCTACGGACGGGAAGGAATGAGATGAAGAAAAATTAGTAGCGGTGATGAGATCGATTGACTCACAGTTGGTGTGACGGCGCGTTTACGATCCATACAAAACTCGGCGCACTCATTCATTGTGGGGGTATACTGCTAGCATCGCAGTGCGAGTGATGCAACCGGATCTGGAGTAGCCGATACGAGTGTGGTCGACATTGCACATTTACGCCCACTAGCAGAGTATCGGGAAAATGGGAAGTGAAAGACTACAAGGTAGTCGCTGCGCAGCGGGTCTACGGCGTTCCTCAACAACCGTACTGGATTTTCCTACTCATCGAGGACAGTAAAGTTGAAATCATGTCTGGTATATACGTCCTGGATTTCTGGAAAAGGCAATATTTGCGACCATGAGCATGGCTGCTTGAGCGGGACGAACAGCAGACGCACCTTACTACGACGGATAATCAATTAATCACACACGCTGTCACCGAGGCAGGGACGCTCTGCAGCCTCTTCGATGGCATTTGGTACTATCGAGAAAGGTCTTTCGGATGCAAGGGAGAGAGGATCCCGGCTTTGTTTGGACACGATCTCCGCACCAAATATCGACGGAGTTCAACGTCCCGGAGGCACACGCAGGTGCATCATCTTTGTTTGTGACTCGCATCGACATCGTCCTCTTCCGCTGCCGCAACCAACAACCAAGCACCCAGCTATTGTCCTTTCAGACGGCATGGATTCTGGAAGTTATAGCGTAATTCGACACAACAACTGGTAGCAGGTAGTTGTCCATTGATCAAGATATATCCTCCTGCATCTGGCTGCTCGCTTCTCTTGATCAAACCTCCCGAGGAATGCGGAGAATTTCGCTAGCGCATTGTTGTTTAAGGGAAGAGTTATCTAGTGTATTCCGGGCCCATGGCCTGTAGACGTGTACGATTTAGTTTGATTCCCTCAGACCTCGCTGTCAGGAAATACGCAGCCTCCAAATAGAAAAAAAGTGTGACTCTTCCACTCGTTGGCAGTCCGAAGAATCCACGCATGAACGCAATGGCTGGAACCATGGCGACTTTCACTATATACGACGTGCGTGCCGGGATTTTTAGCCGTTCGGCCTTTCAACCCGCTACATATTTGGGAAGCACGGAAGTCGTTTTCGTTTTTATTCTCGCGGAGCCGTATTCTTACGCACTTGCATTCTTCTACTTCCTTTGGATCCTCAGACTTTATCTGATGGTTCGCGCGCGAAGGACGATGCATATTCAGGAAACTAGGACAAAACTCTTGCTACTACTAGACTCTGAGTGAACTGCAAGCCGGCCTGCCAGTGAAATGATTGATCGTGAGCCCCCCTTCGCAATCAGTTGTACACCTAGATCACTTACCGAACCGCAGTCCACTATTCTCCGCCCCGCTATCAGTGCATGTCAGTGTCAGCTTCTATAACGGAAGGTGAATGTCAACTGCACCTCAACCTATTAAGCACCAAAGGCGCTAACTGTATACCCAGCTTCCTGGGCCTTTCTCTTTTCTTCGTCGCTTGCGAGTCCCTGTAAGCCATTAGATTAGTCGAACCGCCAGTGTAGGACCACAATCACCAAGTAGACCCTGCTGAAGAGCTCAGCCCTTAACTCGGCATCACAGATGCCGAGTTTTGTGGAGGAAGTCGGTGATGACATCTGGGAAGCAGTTGATGCAAGGGCAGAGCTAAGATGTTGTCATCAGCACGGTGACAGATAGGTTTGAAGAGTGGGGTATTGTACTTCGCTTGTAGAGATGCAGCCCAGGACGCATGTAACGCTGCCAACGACCACACACTTTGCAAGACAAACGGAGGCCGAGGCTACTGTACTAAAACACTTCCACCCATCGCATCCTGCCTTGGCGAGACCGTCAAAAACGACTGGGCCATCTACACGAGTGTCATCAATGTCAGCAGCGCGTACCCGGGGAAAACGAGAGTACATACATTCTTTCTGGATCGCAAGTTCGAAGTTGTCAGACACGCCCATGTTCAAGGCATTGTTCCCCGGATTGACCGCGGCGGTAGTGCTGAAGACGGCGCATGCAGCGAGGAGGACTGATACGAAACGCATCTTGTTACAGCGGTATTCAGCAGGTAGAAGGTGAGTATCGATGCTCAGGCTGAGTATTCGAGGTTCATTCAGAACGTATTTATACTCATTCAAGGAGAGGTCAAGGAGAGGTCCTTGAAGTTGCCCTGCCCAACATTGATGGACGTAACTTCGACCCGAATAGAGGTATTCGGTTCCCAATTTGAAACTGGAACTCGGAACTCAGCGCACCCGAATAACAGTTCAACATTCGCCATGGCTCGGGGCTCGAAGCTTGAAATAAGTCCGTTGGACGTCGGGCCGCAAAAACCAATAAAAGAAGAAGGTGTGGCCACAAATATTGGCGAGTAGGCACCACTTGCTTCTTGGGATTCATGATGCTAGCTGGTCTTATGTCCCGAATAGCGCCGCAAAACTACCACCAAGGATATCGCGTCCGCGACGTTCTACAATTGTTCTACACGATCGTTGTTGCAATCTTTGCTTTCTTGACGTTGGGGTATTCTAGCTTGTCGCCACAATTTGCAATCACTCACTCCGCTGGTACGCGTCCAACAGAGAATTCAAGTCAACATCAATCACCACTACTTTCTCAAGCCCATGGTCAAGGTCACATTATGACGATGTCGACTCACGAAATGTGAGCTATTGATTCTTCCATTCCGAGGTTGTTTTTAGCTATGACGTGTTTGCCAATGTATGTGGAATATGTGCCTAGATCATGGAGCATTCAATGAACGACCATCGCGAACAGTACTTCTTTCGTAATGCATTTCTGCCGTATACTCAGCTGGACGTTGGACATTACAGCAGCCGTATACATGGGCCGGCTTAGCTGAGAATCTTGCCCTTGCCTGTCCTTGCTGTGGTTTTGTTCGTCGTCTGGCCTTGTCACGAAGTAGGAAGCGCACATGCTCTCAAAGGAAGCGAGTCTCACCAAGTCTCAACTGGTGCTGAAAACCCTCCTTTCATCATCTCCGTTCGTGCTGGGTTACAGCTGTTCCGAAATGTGTAGTTTCGTCACGTTGGATCGCCCTACTTCCCTCGCTCCAGAAGAACTGCTCCATGATCCATTTCCACGAAGCCTTGACAGTTCAAATCGTTTCGAGCTTGCATGACAGGTGTGTCTAAACAGCGTATAGCGAGTCTCAAATACTGTCACTGAGATATCTAGCGCGGACACAAGGCAGCTATGGCATCACACACAGGTACTTCCTGAGGCATGGGGCCGAATTCTCGCGGATCAAGGCAAAATATTTCGAATGATTGGTCTCGTAAGATGTACAATGGAGGTGCACTGCACCTGACTCGCTGTAGCTTCTTGGAATGAGGTGACGGAGACATGCCAGTGCGTTACTCGTATTCACCTCTGGGTACCTCTTCGCTGATGGCCATCACATATCCAGAACCATGGCTTGACAATGACACAAACCACTCTACCCGAATAATTGCGGATGGGCGCAGTAAGCACCCATCCTCTTTTTCAAGTTTCAACTCAAATGGACACCCATGTCGAAGCCAGGGCTGAGAGGATACATACTTATTTTGATCTACCCAACTCTGCGGAGGCGAGATGTTGGGCTCGCCCGTCATCAGTAAGAATACACGTCGCTTTCGGTGGAGCTCGAAGCCCCGTAAAAGTGCCCAAGAAGCGGCAGGGGTCCGTTTTGTCATTCTTCTGATGGCCCCTAAGACTATATTACGGAGAATTGCCAGCCGTGCCCTTCCCGCGGCACTACAAACGATGCAGAATCAGACCTTCTACAATACACACGGTTTTCCTCGGTTCAATAAACGCACTTGCCCCAAACGGGCTCAGCAGCACACATCTACGCTGCTGTATTAGAGGAGCCTGGACTTCCCTTCTCGAAGACACTGAAGCGAATAGGGTCCATATCCCGTCGTCCGTACCATTCTTTGAGAGACTCTTCCCTTGAGTGCGTTCTCCGCGTACTAAAGTTGAGGGGAACTCGGAAAAATGACAAAATTAGCTATGTTTCAGACTTGAACTTTTCCTACCAAGTCTCCCCAATCTCCTAAGGCCAGAATACGCTGGGTACTTTCATAACGAGCTTCGTACCGAAGCTTCCTCGTTGATTTGATTCACTCACTTGGCTGGTTCTTCGACCTTTCTTGCCAGCGCTATGAACGGAAGTTCGTGCTGCTCGATCCTCCCGTCCACGGCTGACGACCACGCATTTAGAAGGGATCTCGCTCATGTTTGCGACTCAGTGATTACAATGCAATTCCGGACCGTGAGGTGGTTAATGGTGAATGTTGATACAAAGGTAACACGTGAAGACGAACAAGATACATACAAGCGTAGAGAATAAGAGAAAGAGGTGCAGCGGTGTCGCTTTAGAGGCACTGAGAGTAATAATCTACGAATATGTGGTTAGCGTCGAAGTAGAAGGTGAGGAAGAGCCTGAACGTACCGTTCAGAGCTGTGCAAACGAATGGGCAACACTGGAGTAAAGAACGAGGCGATCAGCGACCACCACGACGTGTTGCGTGTAAACCGAGCTCACCATCCCGTAGCCCCAGAATACCCAATGCCTCCACATTGTCCAAACCGTGCAACAGTCCCAGGGGCGGCTGTTGACGAGGGCGCATTCGTAGCGGCAGGGGACGTTGGGATGGCTGTGGAACCGGGGTCTGGATTCGAGGGGGGGAGTAGAAGCAGCGCCGTAGAGGGGCGGGCCTGGAATTACGTAGGTCATCTGAGATGTAGCGGCTTGATCGTACAGATCAATTGTGACTACGGCGTGGAACATTAAGGAAGTGTTCGTGTGAGTAAACGGACATTTACCGCCGGGATCAGAAGCCTTGTACGCTCCGGAGAACGAAACTAATTCAGCAGCTGTAGGAGCTCGTGATCCCCCACCCGTGACCGTGACCTGTGCACATTCCGGGTAGAATTGCTGCGACAAAACGAGTGTGAATATCATTAGGAGGGAAAATAAAAACTGAAAACGGACTGCAGGCATCGAATGCAGAGCGATGGTCTCGAATCTGATCAAGTAGCTGCCAGAGGGCACAGAGGCGGGGATGGTCGAGGTCCAACTGTTATTCTGGGAGATCATTTTTCCAGCCGCCCACGATCCCGCACCGACTGTGCCAGAGAGCAAGCCTGCTTCGTCGATCTTGAACTATAGCCCACCGCGAACCGTCGTTAGGAGGAAAGGGTAGGACAAGAGAATAGGAGGGCGACGTACCCATTTCAGCGAGTTGACGTTCACCTCCGTGCATGTAGATCCGGGACATTGAGCAAGGTAAGTCAACTGAAGTAGATTGAAGATATACTCGTTAACGTCCCGCCGGAAAGCGAAAGAGAAGATTTACCATTGGGCCGGTATCGTGTGGCCAGGTGTTCCAGAACGCGGTGATGGGGGAGCCAGCAGCGACGGTGGCAGTAAGCTGGCCAGCGGGGGATGTACCCTCATCGTTACACCCAAGGGTGTTTACCGTAGGGTCTTGTATCGGGTTGCTAAGATAATCCACATATCAGATTACCGAGCGGCCTATCGAGCATGTGTCCATGGCAGAGTAACTCACTATGTGTCCCAAGGTCGCTGGATAGTGGACTGACCCACGGGGCTGTTGTACGCTTTCCATCCGTCGTACCATGTTCCAGCGATGGAGTAGGATATAACACCGCCGTGAGCGAGGGTACGGGGTACCAAAGCAGATGCGATGACAAGGGCTGCTGCGGAAAGACCAAGCATAGCTGGAGGTTGAACGGGCTACTAAGAAGTGCTCGTCTTCGGACTTTGTGTTGAATCAGAATGGCATACGACGAACAAGTTTATATACGCTCACCTCGCAGCCAGGGCTAAAAACAACCCGACACACGACATGAAGACGCCGTCCATCGTTGCCGACGGTGAGTATCTACTTTCCGCGTTGAGACATCTAATTTGGTTCTTCCGTAGGCGGGGAGAGTCGCATAAACGTCGCTCAGTCAAAAGCGCAAGTATGTTAAATGTTGGATCAATGATGGTGGACATGTGAGCGGAAGAGCGTATGAAGTGAGCGAGGCGGGACTAGCATAGAGAGACGGAAACACTGCGGATCGTTCTGTTCTAATTTTGTCGCTCTTCCTAGAGGGTGGAGCGGAATTGACGTTGACGCCGACGCCGCGTGATGTTATCGAGGTTAGAGATTCGCCGGAAGCGAACCACGACAAGAGTGGGGTGACAAATCAGAAGGCAAATATAAAAATAGAAAAGTCCCAGAAGTGGATTGACAGCTGCAATGCACTTAATTGGTCTTCCGCGTTACATTGTAGTGGGGAAACAAACGACGAAGCCATGACCCAAGGGTGAGCTCGTAGATAATAGCCATGCGATGCTGACTACAAGAAGACGTCTCGGACGCTTCCCGGATATTAGAGCGAGGGGCATCAGGCGCCATACGACCAAGGTGGGTATGGCAAGTTTTGCGAGCGACAGACCGGGTCAAGTATCTGGGGTCCAGACATGGCTTGTTCATTGTATCACGTTCGAGCATCGCGGTGGTTGGGGTTACGGCAGCTCATCTGGCCATTTTTAGTACCCTCGTATCACACCATAGTAGACACACGTCTCACCTCCTCGTAGCTTCTCCTCACCATCGTTCTACCTATTTACGCGCTTCTACGCGTGCTAATCATCCGCTGCTCGTGGATTTTCACGATGCGTCGCCATACTGTCAGTGTTCATACTTCGGCTGATCCTATGAGGCACTCATGTTGTTGGTCCTAGCGGAACATATTAGAGCTTTGCCTGAAACTACAGGTATTCAGCATCACGCGGAACTGTTGACCGATATTACGTACGGGTCGGCGAGTACTTTCATCCTATCTGCATCTCAATAGACCTTTGCTCCAAGATCCATAGAACGTAAAGTCCAGCGAGGAAATGAGATGGAAAAGACTGGCCAAACAGGGTTGTAGAAAGAGACGGCAAGGCGAAGTCGTCCGTGAAAGCGGACGCGACGAAGAGTAGCCGCTAAAGCCAGGATAAATACGGAGACGGCCCGAGGACAAAGACGGAAAGTCTCGGTGATAAATAGCTAAAATTCGCGACGGGAGATCGGACATTCACTAGATTCTGAGTTATATCGCAAGTCAGCCCTTGCATAGACCTCCCCGCGCCACGCCGCGCTGACTGGAATGAGAGCCGAGCGGTTCATGACACCGGAGAACGAGGAGTACCGAGCGGAAATGCTGGCTCCGGACGAGGTCTATTACGACGCGATTGGAGGTTGAGAGAAGGGAGTTGCATTGTCACGTACATTCCAGCGACCGCGGTAATCCGGGGCCGAGCATTCCTTCCCTCCAGTTCTACGTGCGCGGGAGCGGCCCCCATGGTCATTCACGACTGAGAGAGGCTATAAGATGGGTGCAGTCGGTAGGCTCTGCGAATCAAGGTATAGATCGACTCGAGTAACAGAACGTCGACGGCACGTACCGCCAGTTTTGACCCGTATCCGTCCCTTCGCCCGACAACATCCAAGTCCCAGCTCCCAGACGCGTCAGGCATCAAATATGGACAGAAGAATCACCCGCGTTTGTAGTGGATCTCGAACTATCTAGCATAGCTTGTAGCAATATTGGTCTGCCTTTGGCCATTTATATGCTGTAGAAAACATGCTCGTGAACTCGAAACCGCAAGGCTAACGTTAACAAGGGCGTACCTGTTCCAAGCAAACTGCCCCGTACACCGAAACGGCTTCAAATGAACCCCAGGACACTACCGTCTTGGACGCGAGGTGTGGAGATAGTTTCGTAACGAGGACGAAAATCTTGGATAAGCGAAGTTCGAACAGCAGGTGGGCGTCAATCTGGGGTCCCGGACCGGTCTTTGCGGGTAACGCCTGGACTTGCCAGAACACTTGGATCTTCTTGGAGGTTTATATAGTACGGCGACATATTATATATCCTGTATCATATCCTGGAATACACCACCGGAGAAGACGTGCGCCCATCTCGCGTGGGTGGTGGAAAGCCCCTCCAGCCGCTCGCACTAGCTGACTATCTAGTATATGCGAACAGGTAGGCTGTGTCCTCTGAACTTCAAGCTAAGGAAGGCGTGCGATTATTCAAGGGTATTGCTAGGGGTGGACAGACCGCCGAGGTTGGCAACAGAGCACTTGTGCGGCGGGACCGTCCGCTCCCATGTGGTGATGTATGAACCGGCAGGCGTATTCTAGCAGGCATGCACAACCGTCTCAGCAAGATTAACTGTACCATGGCGGCGAGACCAACGTACCTGCTGTCGCCGGGGACGTTAGCGGAAATCACCTCGAGTTCCCCTCATCTACGCCGAACACGGCTATCCAGTAAGAACAGACTATATTCCCGCGCGATAACGGGGCATACCGCGCACCATTCCGCAATTCAGACTACTTATCATGTTTCCTGCTTCCCACCCTACGCGCAACGATCGCCATCGGCCATCTGCACTGGTTATTAACCAACTGACTGCTGGTGTCGACGTGTCTTCGTGCGATGTTCTGCTCACGGCCACCCATGAGTCATACCGTCGTTCACTGGATGGTTGGGATGGGCCACAGCGGGCATGTCCAGCATCGAAGTCCGGAACATTGAGTCGTCGGTCAAAGACTGCATGATAGCAGCGGCGACTGCGGGCGCTGTTTACTAGTTTTAGTTGGACGCGGTCTTATAACCTTGGAAGCACATAGCGAAAGTGGGACAAAATGTGACTAGGACTCGCCTGACATTTGATTGCTACGCTCCAATGATCGCGCCGTCGTTCGACTCTAACCATTTCATCGTAGAACGTCCGATTCGGCCAATACCTCGGTAGAGACCGCCGCCACATCACTCCTGGCGACTTGCCCTTATCGTGGTTATCGAGGCGGAGCGAAGAAAGTACGGTGCGCATTGTTCTCATGCTGAAACGGTGAGAACGGTTAGCCATAAAGAATTCCAGGCCTCAGAATGCGACGAACCGAATCGAGTATATATATATATGGCTGTTTCAAGAGGGGAGATTCATGTATCTTTGCAATGAACTTGACTTCTTCCCACCATCGGATAGTGCAGACAAACCACTTCAACTGAAGGATGGTATTTTCCCCTGCTCCCTGACGTTGTTACCCCTGATGTATTATCCTATCGTCGGTTGTACCTCTATGACCTTATCATGACGATTAGCTAGAACCAGTAAAAATTGGATATTTTGAGCGACACCCAACAACGGGTATCGCGTGAATATGATGTGAAAGAAGCGGTGTTCGACGATTATAGTACTGTAGTTTCTGCCTGCTCGAGGGCACCGACGTCGAGATCGTTCCTCCAGCCTTCTGATGTATGACCTGAATGCCTGCAACGCCCAAGGTTTACGTGAATTCAGCACGACCGCGTGAGCGGCATGAACAGCAGACGCACCTCGTTATGATTCTCCCGCGTTATCACCGATGCAGAGACGATTTAGCCCTCGTTGACAATATCTTGTGCTTTTGAAAAAGTCGACGAGATGCAGAAGATTGCGAATTGGTAGAACGGTCATGGGAGGTTCGACGAAGAGGGATCCCGCCCTTGTTTGGTCAGGAACCCCAAACCAAATATCGGGATTCGGAGTTCTGGGCGCAGGCCTCTCCCGCGTCGACGTCGTTCTTCCGCCAGTGCAACCGACGGCCCACCGTGCTGGCATCTTAGAGGAGCGACATGTTAGATTCAATGCACCCATACCGCCCTGCCCCCGACTAGGGACTTTTCAAACTGCGTGGAAGTTGTCAAGCCACCCTTTCTCCAACGCAACAAATAGTAGGAAACGTATCTGGCGCCATACTGATACTTCTAGGATCATTGAGCTCGAAACTGAGCCAATGGACTGGCTGTACAGTTGCTCGGAAATCTCCAAGCTGAAATTCGAAGGCCCGCTCCCAGCCTCAGGCTTTGGATTTTATGAGCGAAGCCCCAAGCACGCGAAAGCTCACACACGTCCTGGCTGGGCTGGGCTCAACTCGGGC
Source organism: Pleurotus eryngii var. eryngii (assembly GCA_029467805.1). Lineage (NCBI taxonomy): Eukaryota > Fungi > Basidiomycota > Agaricomycetes > Agaricales > Pleurotaceae > Pleurotus > Pleurotus eryngii. The sequence continues at coordinate 1,200,539 of SZVJ01000030.1, read as the reverse complement.
CAGGTATGGCAAGGCTTCGGGCTTGAAGCCTGGCCTAGCACATCACTGCACGTAACGCCCTTAGGTATGTCTGCGGGTTATCACTTAACGTAGGCGTTCGCAGATACAACGACGCCAAGATTGTGAATAACACTGAAAGCCAGCCCTGCGCTTCCTGGGAGCAACTTGTAAGTTCGACGGCGCCTGTTTCTTGATCGTTAGGTAAACATTGTTCATTCCGTTCCACCGAGTTCTTGCCTATGGCTGAAATTCCCTCTCCTCGAAGACCTCTCACAGCTGCCCATGATTTCATCTCAGCCCTATATAGTTCTGCAACAATGCGTAGCATCATTCGTGAAGAATTAGCCGGCAAGGTTTCCAATGATAATTCCTCTGTTTTCAAACGCCTCGAAATCGGCCAGGTGCCTGATGAATTGGTCGATTCTTGCTTCGAAATATCCGTAACTCAACATCGAGGTCTCTTCGACAAGCTCGATGAGGTCATGGCAGCAGCGGCCAAACCCCAGAACAAAATGATTGACTATGACACGCAACTCGGA